>JAFEMH010002717.1:0-318059 GCA_022495995.1 Adenophora triphylla var. japonica
AATCCGGCATACGAGTAGATGACCTCATCAAACAGAAAAAGAAAGCCAAGAAAGAAAGCAAAGTTCCTTACAACAAAAGCCTCCTCTTCCTCTTCCAACCCTAAGGACACTTCCGTCAATGCCATAGTCTTCAATCATCCCGAAAATGGTAAGTACTCTGTGGTACCTCCACCACAAAAGAAGAAAAGTGGATAGGCATTACAACAAACTTGAAGGGATAACTCAAGAAGAACTTCTCGAGGTGCTTGTCAAGAATGGAAAAATCAAACAAAGAGAAGGTGGCCCACCAAAGAAAAGATCTTCCGGCTAATCATGCTCATCATCTCTTCACAAGTACCACAACTTTACCGGCCAACGACACCAACTCATGTTTCCACCTCAAGGATGTTGCCATCCAAGATCCGTTCGATGATAAAGAGATAGGGACTTCCTAATGTTGTTACTTAATCGAGCATTACCAAATAATGAAGTCAATTTGATAGAAATAGAAAGTAGCTCCAAGTGATCCTACTCGCCTAGCCACAATTGTGGACGAGAGCCCTTTTGAATTTAATAAATCTTCTTTCTTACTTACATGATGCCTTGGGATGAAATCTTAGAATAAAAGGGAAAAGGGTCTAAAATAGTCCAATTTCCCTCACACGACTCTGGCCGAGTGATTATCAACAAAGACCCAAGCGGGATGAAAATCCTCCTAAACAAAAAAAAAACAACAAAAAGCTTCACTCATCAAATGAGCCACGACGATCCTCTCTTAGCCCAAGCCTAAAAAGAAGCACACAAGCAAACATCTCAAGCCTTGGGACCTCATAGGAGCATCCTTCACAAACATCGTGAAATGTTGAAGAAGTGCCTGGGCTCAAATGTGACCATTTCCCTCAAGCTACACCCGAAAATCTTTACTTCAAATGATTTGGTGAAGTACAATTTGGTCAAATGTCATCACTTTCACCGACTGGGACCTCCCATCCTATGTGAAACAATCATCATGGAAGCCCCTATACATAACTACTAAGGTGAATGGATATCGAATGCCACGCATTTTGGTCGACAATGGTTCCCGCAATCAACGTCTCTTCCAAAGAAAGCCTTGTCATCATTAGGTCTTCACCTATAAAGACCTTGAGCACATCGCCGCACATCCGTACGATGCTATGATTGTACCGCTAGAACTCGCTTTGGGTCTCGCCGCGATACCTATAGAAATAGGACAAGTCACTCATGAGCATCGAATTCCTAAGTCATCGACATCCCAGATCCTTCAACTTACCGCTTGGCCGCCCTTGGCCGCACGACATAGGGTTTACCTTCATCTCTACACCAATGCATCAAGTTCAAACACAACGACACAATAGTCACTCATACACACGGGGAAATGGTTATTTCTAGCTCCTAGTCTCTTGAAGTACATCATAGCACTTCGATTACTTATTCAAGTGGATTTGAGATTGAGAAAGATAGCACCGTGAATGTCATAGAAACCCTCCGCAACGAAAATGACTACTCTAAAGCACTTTCGTTTTTCGAAAACCTTCCCCTGGTTTGGAGAATGATGCAAGCAAAAGCGGCACTTTCCCTCGGCTTCGGGACTTGGCAAACACTTGCAAGGGATAACAGGATCCACCGCCGGCTTCCCACCACACACAAAGCATGGCCTTGGTTACATCATTTCCATGTCCATGATGAAAGTGGATGAAGAAGCAGTGCGACTTCACTCGCATCAAGTGGGAAGGAACCGCGTACAAAAGTTACAATGACCCCAAGAACCAAAGACTCGCAACCTCGAACCATACCGAAGTACACTCAACGGCTACTTCATCCGGAGAAGGGGAAAGCATCCCCGTACTTTATCTTTTCGGTAACCAATGGATCGACGATAAGGGAAAGCGCTATCCGAGCTTTAAAATCTTCGTGATCGCGATACTTCTTCGTATGAAACAGTAACCCGTCCCACTAACTCCTTAAAGATTTATGGGGCACAAAGGCATAAAATGACCAGCGAATGGGACTTTTTGTGTTGGGAGAAGACATGCCGCGATAGTTCGAGAACCTCGTGGCCGGCTAGAAGACAAACGCCGCATCCACTGCAATATCTAAGGGGGATGCTCCAACTACCGATTACACGAAGCTAATCCGTAAAATGTGATGAGCCAATTCTAAACCGGCACGTCATCGGGGACATGTTGTTGATGAAGACTTCATGATCAAAGAGCTTGGATTGTACTCCCCATCCCCACGTGAAGATAGGCCCTATAGCTTTCTACTTTAGAGTCGACTCCACCTCTCGATTGAACTCACTCAAGAGAAATTGAGGCTATGGGCCGAGCATGTATTTCCTTACTTCCTTAATGAAAACTTTGATCTTTTCGAGTACCCCCGAGATTGCTAACATCGTGAATGATTGAATTAATCAATAATAATAATCAATATAACGAAAAGTTAATAATGAATCATATGATGAGATAGGATCAAGGAAAATGAACAAATTTTTAAAAGATATAGCAAGTTGCAAGTAAGGTCAGTTGTGTAAAGAATGGCCCCGGTTAACAATGAATAAATGCAAATCGTTAATCTTGGGACATGTACATGGAAGACCGTAGCAGAAACAAAAATCTACGGCAAAATTTTCTTTCAAGGGGGAAGACAGAGAAACCTTTTAATGCAACTCTCCTCGGTAGAATATGTGTTTCGATCGTCTTCGCTTGGTCCTACAAAGATATGCCTGGGTTAAATCGCCGATCATAGAGCACAAGATATTGTCAAGCCGTTACTCCAACTCCAAAACCAATCAAAACAACAACTACGCAGAATTAAGTCCGAATGGTCAATGTAAGCTGAAAAGAAGAGATCACGAAACTCTTGAACGTAGTTTCTCGAAATGGCTAGCCAACACAGCATAAGTGGCCAAATCGAATGGGAAAATACGAGTCCGTGTTGACTTCGTGAGACTTGAACAAGGCATCCCCTAAAGATGACTTCCCTCTACCAAACATAGACATGTGTTGGTCGCACGCTACCGCAAAGATACGAAGTCCGCCTCATTCGTAGATGGTTTTGGCAGTGGTTGTAAGTACCCAAATCTGGCTCATGCCTTCCAAGCAAATTTCCCGACAATTTCGGTAAGTTTCCTAAGAATTCCCTGACTTTCTCTAGTGTTCCGGAAATATTCCGGAACTGTTCCAAAACAACTAAGGGCTGAAGGGGGAAGCCTTCCTAATTAAGAAACACGCTTTTTCTTAATTAGGAACAATGTTCTAGAATTTGCCACCTTGCATGATTCTAGAAACATGCCGAGTCACAAGGGATAATGTCATGTGCACGGCCGCATTAGCCAAGGATCCTCAGCCCTCGCACGGCCTCATTAGCTATTTTCAGTAAAAGCCTATAAATAGAGCCCTCCTCTACCCATTTTACATACACAATATCATCAAACCATTACACAACACACTATACTCGCCAAGCAAATGCTGAAGTTAGGAAGCCAAAAGCGGTGCCAAGAAGCCTCCTCCCTCCTCCTTGAAGACTCTAGAAGTTGGTCCTTCCACCTAGCTCCACCCAAAGAAGAAGAGGCCACTCATTGGTAACCCTCTCTCACTCCCTAAACTCAAGCATCCTGCAATCTGCTCTATATGATTTCAATTGCTCATTGCATTTCATATATTGTTATTATCTTTGCTTGGGACTTGGCATTCATAGTTAAAGATCATATCTTTATACCCCATTTCCTTTACATGCATTAGGCATCCCTTGCCATTAAAGATGTAATTCTTTTGAATCAAAGGTGCATCCCTTTTGCAACCTAAAAACCCTATTTTTACATAAAAATGCCAACCTTCATGCATCCTTTGCATATAAAAAATCCAATCTTTATGATAAAAATGCATCCTTTTGCACATGAAATCCTTTTTCAAGCATCCTTTCGCATTAAAGATATCTATATATTTATCCTAAATTAGCATCCCTTGCTTCTTAAAAATGCAATCTTCATGCATCCTTTGCATATTTAAAATCACAATTTCTTCATAAAAATGCATCCTTTGCATAAAAATTTATGTCTTTATGCATCCTCTTTTTCGCAACTCCAAAAATGTCATCTTTTCACTAAAAATGTCATTTTTACATGCATTCCCCCATGTCCTCCATTAGCAACCTTTGGAACGGATCGGTGTAAAAGATCCTATCTTTTACATCGTTTCTTCATAAAAAGGCTTTCCCATAATTTCCTCTTTAGAAAGGGACAACCTTGAACCCTATATCTCCAATTATCGCTAAGATGGTAATGAAGCATCTATATGAGCTCGACCCGTCTTAAAGTGTAGGGATTGATGGCTAAGGACATTCCCTTCCTGAAAAAGAATCCTCATCTTTTGACTATAAAGAGAGTCATTCTCTCGATCACGCAAGTCTCGAGGTTAAAAAGCGATGATCACAAGTCCAAGATGAGGACGGGATCATAATCCCAAATACATAAAATTCCAAGGAATCCCAAGCGACAACCAACAAATGGTTTGTACGTCCGGAAGACAACTTGGGACATTCCTCCCTCCTTATTTTCAAACACATGCACACAAGAAAGCACGCAAGCAAGCACGATTAATGAAATTATGGGAGACTTGCTCCGCAAGGCACCTTGGGTGAACGACGATCCGTTCTTCCCAAGGGGTAACTTAACCTCCGAACTCCATAAAACCTTTTTTCAAAGTTTTGAGGTAATCAAAATGGCGTGGCGAATTCGTTTTTCAAATTAAACCGGATGTCTTCAAACTCGCGTGAATTTCCAATACACAAAATTTGGGGCACACATTCACAGCTTGGCGACTACTGGGATATCCCAAAGGAGAAAAGCTTTATTTTCAAAACAAAAATCGATACTAGGTATATAGGTGGAAACCACTTAACCTTCCCCCGTATCGCTCCCTAACCCTGGCTTGGGATAACCGGTGGTTTAACAATCCCACGTACCAAGATCCCTTTCGAAAATTTTTTTGAAAAATAAAAGAAAGCTTTTCCCTTTGAGCAAAGTTAGACTCCCGTCGCCGATTTCATTAATCGTGCTTGCTTTCTTTACCTTGCATTGCATCATTCGTGCATCTTGGAATCTCGTGCATACTTCGAACGGGAAACAACCCGAAAATAGCAAAGGAGCGGAACCCGGAAAATTGATCCATGCACAGCACGGCTCAATCCTCCTCGGGATTCCCGACCGGCGACCTCAAAGGGCAATTCCACCAGAAAATCATGGTTAATCCGGGCAAATTCTAGCACTGGGGCTACTCACTCCATGACCGATCGGGGCTCCCTTAAAATTTACGTGCTTACGTGCCGCATTTTCCCCGTCCCGAAAATCATTCCTTTAAAACACATTTCATGAAAATCTCTGTTTTAACTCAAAAAGGAACATTTTTAGGAGACCGCACACTACGCGCACCCGATATATCCCGTACACTTTGCACGCACGTCCTTCAAAACCCGGGTGGTTCTACTGCAGCCACGGACAGCCTTACGATGCTCCCGGCGCGCACGGAATCATTCCAACCTCCCCATGGCACGCTGTCGACCAATGCACACCGTGTCACACGTTTCAAAAACCGTGACTTTTGGTTGGTTTTTGGTCTAGTCCATGTCATATAGCCCAAGCTTGCATACCCTCGTAAAGGTCAAGCCTTAGTTCATAATCGGAAGCCAAGATTTTCGCTCAAGCGGTTTTAACTCGCCAAAATTCCGACAAGGAAAAAATTGGTAGGATCTTGACTCCGACATCGACTTTGACCTCGACCCGCACGGAATGCGTAAGAGTCGAGACCGAGTCTTTGCCAACAAAAGATCTTTCGCTCAAGCGAAGCTCGCCAAAATTCCGACAAGGAAAAATTGGCAAGATCTTGACCCGCATTGACTTCGATTCTCGACTCACGCACCGCGTATGCAACGAAGTTCAATGTGACACCGTGTCATCCGGCTTTACCGCCCGACCCATGCCTATTATCTTCTGACATTACCGAAAGTCAAAACGTCATTCGCTCAAGCGAAACTCGCCAAAAAATTCCCGTATGCGTAAAGACGAGACTTTCCCTGCATTGCCTTGACTATAATCCACATCGCTCGTGCGTTAAAAGGTCCCATGACCCGCTAGACCCGTTAGGAGCGTTCTTTACTCTGGCCGGTGGGATCCGCGTGCCCTATAAGACCCTCGCCCGGGCCGTCCACCCCGGGAGGTCGAAATACAGTGGAATACGAGGGGCTTATAGACGAGTGACGAACCCACTCGATCCAGATCTAGAGTAGTTGCGAAAAAGAAGGGCAAATTCCCTTTTCCAACCAAATAGATATTAATAAAAGACACTATTTTAAGTAAACTCGGAAGATTCTAATTTGCATATTGCCCGAGCCTTCAAATTTCTCTAAACACCTACCCCGAGTCTAAACCTTTCCTATCCCTTTCCCGCAGCCGAGAAAGAAGTGGGTGAGAACACCGGGTCCGCCGACTTGTTAGCGCAGAATTCTCGGACAGCCGCCATAATCCTTAGTTTTGTCGCCTTTCCAAAGGTCAAAATGTCCAACATGGTAATCAACAATGGTAATAACCAAATGGACGGAGAAGCCATCCCAGTTCAGCCCAAGCCCCATATATGGTATGATGTATGCGACTGTGAGGATTGTCTGGAATACGAGTATCAAGAATGGATTAATGAAGACGCTCCTTCGAGAAAGAAGAAGAAGAGAAAGTCCACGCAGCAGAAATTAAAGGAAAGGTATGAAGCCGGGGACAAGAGTGTGGGAACTTTAGGGGAGTCTTCAGGCAAGTTCGATTACTACGTCAGTTATGCCAAAGAACCCGCCAAGGAGCCCATCATTCAAAGCACAGTCCAGCCTGACAGCCCCATGATCAGCGACCCTCTTGAAGCAGAAAGTGCTGAATTTGTGGCCATCGTGAAATTCAATGAGAAGCTAGCATCTAGAAGCGTAATACGTAAAGCCTATTGAATACGTAGCGTCCAAGGAAGAATTAAGATCCCTTCAAGAAGACTTCATCGGCATTATGCAGTGCCAACCCTCCCGTTGGCTATACCGACAAGGTTGTGGTGTCCAAGATCGCAAAGAGAAAATGAGTTATCGTAGCCGCATTGATAAGATGAGCCGACTCTTCGGTCAATGAGCCCAGTCACTGACGAGCTCGCCGAGAGATTGCATCAAGCTACTCTAGCTCCCTCACCATCTTTCCACGGTACCGGCCCGTCAATGATTTCCGGCAAGTTTTTGATCAATTTGAAGTCTCCAACTTTCTCAAGAATGCCGACAAGACCGCTTACTCCCTGTGGCAACAAAGAAGAAGGAGTGAGATCCCGGTCCAACCCTTGTCAAACACCCTCGAGTCAATAAGTAGTGTAGGGTCCAGAGTCGCATCGTCCATACAGCCGAGTCAGAATCTTTGAATTCCAGCCTCTAGTCATCCGAAGGCCTCACGCCCGAGGACTATCAAAATGTAATCAATGTCATCTTTCCCCTTATTTTGAATGAAATGACAGATCTTTCGAGTATCCTCTTATTGCCAACTTAACAAATGATAAATTAACTCAAAACTTAACAACAAGCTTAATAATGAATCATTTGAACAAGATGCAAACACACTAAATGAACAATACATTAAAGAAATCTTTAAGGTGTTTCGTAAAAGAGGAAAACCGGGCCCAAGCCGCCGAGGAGGTTTTGACAAGTGTGAACTTGGGTACCGTCGAGGAACCTAAAGAGACACAGATTGGAAACTTCTTCCAGGGGTTGAACGGGACAGGAATCGATCGATCCGCTCGTAGAATACATGGACGTGTTTCGCATGGTCATACAAGGATATGCCTGGCTAGACAAGCCCGATAGTAGAGCACGTAATCCCTCTAGCACCGATGCTAAGCCGCAGCGTAAATTGAGGAAAATCAAGCCGTAATGGTCTCTACAGTCAAAGAAGAAATTGAGAAGCTACCGCGGTAGGATTCATCGTAGTCATCAAATATCCGACATGGTTGTCCAATATTGTGACCGTAACCAAAGCCAATGGGAAGGTGCGCCTTGTGTGGATTTCCGAGATCTAAACAAGGCCAGCCCCAAGGACGATTACCCTTTGCCAAACATAGACATCCCGGTGGACTCCAATGCCAACTACGAAGTCAAATCCTTCGTTGATTGCTTGTGCTACAACCGCATCAAGATGGCCGAAGAAGACCAAGAAAAGACAGCCTTCACCACACCGTGGGGAACTTATCTGCTATACAAAGGATGCCATTTGGGGTCAAGAACGCCGGGGCTACTTATCAAAGGGCAGCGACCGCGCTTTTCCATGACATGATCCACAAGGAGATTGAGGTCTACGTAGACGACCTGATAATTCACTCCAAAGGCGAGGATGGGCAGCACTTTGCTGACCTGCGAAAGTTCTTTTCGGTAGGGCCGAGACAACATTCCATGAGACTAAACCCTGCTAAATGCACCTTCAGAGTGACAAGGGGAAAAGTGCTTGGGTATATGGTCACGGAGCGAGATATCGAAGTTGACCTCCGAAAGATCAAAGCCATTATGGACATGAGGCCACCTCAAACCCAGACAGAAGTCAAGAGCCTTATGGGCAAGCTTCGCAGACATCACCGTTTCACAATCAGCTGACCACTATGTGCGAGCCCATCTTCAAGCTCATGAAGAAGAATGTAGACACGTAATGGACCGAAGAATGCCAGGATGCTTTCGATCGATCAAGGCATACTTAGTACATCCTCCCAGGTGCTATACCCCCACATAGACGTAAACCTCTTCTCGCTCTATCTCACCGTCACCGATACGGCATGGGACTATGCTTGCTCAGAGAAGAAAGACTCTCGTAGAAAACGCCATTTACTTTGTCACTAAGCCGCAGGAAGTGAGCTCAATTACTCAAAGATGTGAAAAGACTCAGGCAGATCGGTTCCTGGGTAGTCGGTAAGTCAAGCATTATATGCAAGCCCACCCCGTGAATTTGGTCTCGAAAATGGACCCCATCAAATACATCTTTGATAAGCCTTCCCTCTCGATGCGCCTAGCAAAGTGGTCCTTCTTCTTAGCAAGAGTACGACATCAACTATGTGACCGTAAAAGCCATCAAAGGCCAAGCATTGTCGACCACCCGGCAAATTTTCCCGCAATGAGGACCGTGGGCCCGAACCCCAATTCCTGCATGAAGGGATCTTTGCAGGTTGAGCCCGAGAATCGATGGCAATTATTCTTTGACGGAGCCGCTAACAAAGAGGAAATGGCGTAGGGATGCTACCGGTCAATCCGAAAGATGAGCATACACCCATAGCCCTCAAGTGAACTTCCCGCCACGAATAATGTCGCGAGTACGAAGCCCGCATTGCCGGTTTGGAGGCCGCCTTAGAAAGGAATGTCAAGGAGCTTGAAGTTTACGGAGACTCGGCCACTCGATCATCAACCAGGTTTCCAACAAATGGAAGATCATGGACCCTAATCTGCAGCCAGTATCATGCCCATATGGAGGAGTTGAGTGGACGGTTCGTAGAAGTGACTTTCCACTACTTGCCAAGGGAAAAGAACAGATTCGCATGCCCTAGCTACTCTAGCCTCATTGGTAGAGATCCCCGAGGGAAAAGCCATAAAACCCTTCCGAGTGGGTAGAAGAGAAGCCCCACTTCTCTTTGTGAAGTAGACTGGGACTCGAGCCCATAAAGGAACCCCGGTACAATCAAATTTACCAGCTTCCTTAAAGATGGAGAGTCGCCTTTCAGAGACGAAGAAGGTAGACCAAAAGAAGGTGTCGTGAGCCAAGAGCTTACAAGCCCGAAAGGTTGGCCTCCCATTTTGTCATTCTAGGAGGCAACCTGTACAAGAAGCGGTATCAAGGACCACTCCTCTTGTGCGTCACTCAAGAAAGGGCCAAAGAGTTGATGACCGAAGTCCACAATGGTCCCCGCGGTCCTCATATGAATGCCGTGAGCCACGATGCAAGTCATCCTCGTAATGGGTTACTACCGGATTTCCATGGAAACAGATCGTGTCCAAAGACGTCCGAGCATGCGACAAGTGCCGACGGTTTGCCAACCTCAATCATCTCCCCGCCTCGTGACCTGCACCGCATGACGACTCCTTGGCCGTTTGCAACTTGGGGTATTGACGTGATAGGGAAAATAGCCCTGGCAGGAAGCAATGGACACAAATTTGTGCTAGTAGCCATCGACTACTTCACCAAGTGGGTAGAGGCCAAGTCCTACAAGGTCCTCACTTCCAGAAAAGTGGCCCAATTCATCAAAGAAAACATAATGTGCAGATATGGAGTGCCCAACGAGATCATTTTCGATAATGGGTCGCACTTTGAAGGAGACTGCGATAGGTTACTGTCAGAGTTCAGAATCACTCGCCATAAGTCGTCCCCGTACAGACCTCAGACTAACGGAGCTGTGGAAGCTGCTAACAAGACGCTCGAACGGATCATCCGGAAAATGGCCACCCGTGGTCGTGATTGGCCCGAAAAGCTGCACTTGGCACTGCGGGGCTCTGCAACATCTGTCGGAAACGTGCACTGGGAGAAACTCCTTTTGCCCTAACCTATGGGATGGAAGCAGTGTTACCAATGGAGTTGGAAATCCCGTCATTAAGGGTCCTCCTGGAAAACAGTGTCAATGAAGTAGAATGGTTGTGTAGCCGGCATGATGAGTTGGCCTTGCTTGATGAGAGAAGGCTAAAAGCCATGGAACACACCCGAGCCTACCAGAGGCGAATGGCCAGAGCATTTGACAAAAAGGTCAAGGCCAGAGACATCAAAGAGGGTGACTTAGTGTTGAAAGTAAAACCCCCTACCAGAGATAACCCCCTGGGAAAATGGGAACCCGTTTGGATCGGCCCGTATGTGGTGCAGAAGATACTATCGGGAGGAGCCATGAAGCTTGCAGACCTGGACGGCAATCCTTTTGTCCACCCAGTCAACGGTGATAAGCTCAGAAGATACTATGTCTAAAAAATAAAAAAATAAAAATCTTAGTGCAAAAGAGTAATACCCAAATTAGGCCGAAAACCCCAAAAAGGGCGATCTAGGCAAAAGACGAGGTTGCACATAAAAAAAAATAGAAAAAAAAGAAAAAAATCTTAGTGCAAAAAGAGTAATGCCCATTAGGCCGAAAACCCTAAAAGGGCGGTCTAGGCAAAAACAGGCCGCACATGAAAAATAGTTCACCGTAATGAACTACGAAGACCTGAGCCCCTTAGTCTTTCTTGTAAAAGGGGAACATAGGCAGCCATTTATGGTTCGGTCTAAACAATAAAAAGGACAATTAAGTTTCCATGAAATGCGTCCTAAACAATAATAAAGGGTATTCCAGTTTTTATAAAACGGGCCCCAATCAATAAAGACATTTGAAATTTCCATGAAATTGTGTCTTGATTAATTTCTAAGATAATATTTCTTGTTCATTACAAGTTAAAAACTTCTTGATGAGTTCAAGCACGGTCTACTCTTGACTCTGCTAACCTGCTACAAAGATCTAAAATACAAAAAATGCCTAAATAAACTAATGTGTTTGCAAAATGGCAATAAGGGAATCCTAAGAAAAGATCTGTCAGTCGTCATTCGCTGAGTCTTCTTTGGTCTTCTTCCCTTTTCCTCGACCTCGTCGAGTTTTCTTCCTCTTCTTCTCTATAATGTCGGTATCCCTCATCCCGATCTCCGGTATCCTCACTGGAGCCTCTACCAAACCCATGTCAATAAGTGCCCTTTCTACACGAGCACGAGTCCGCACTTCCTCCCTCTGAGCCTCAGTCAAAGGAGCGACCTTGGACAATCTCTTGTATCGCGCCTCCATATCTCTCGATCGGTGTCACCCGACCGGTTATGGCGACTCGCCTTAGCCTCGCCTCCTCGTAGTCCTACTCGAGTCGCAGCCGCCTCCCAATAAAGCTCCGACGTCTCTCCCCCGTAATGACCCGAGTCGCTCCCATTTCCCTCTCGTACTCACCCAAGTAGACAAAGTGGTCAAGATAGTGCTCTTCCCGCTCCCGAAGATAGCCCCCGTTGGGAAAGCGGTGTATGTCCAAGCCCTCGAGAAGAATGAGAAGCCGGGCCGGATCCCTCATATCCAATGGCATCACCTCCATGGTCCGGATGTCCTCCCAATCACTCAACGGCTCCCGTAAAGCCCCGAACCGCCCGGATACCAAGCGGGGTATGTAGAAGGATGACCAACGAGAACCCCCGGAACCTCACAAGATAGGACTCCCTGAAATATCCTCCCCGGTCCGCAACCTCCAGTGAGGTATCCACCAACGGATGTTCGAAGTGGATATCCTAGCCATCATCGCCTCCCAGCCTACCCTGGTCCCGTTGCCTTGGTGCACCTCTCCGAGAAATCACCCAAGAGCACCGAGTCGGCAAAGCCCCGGCAAAGCCCCGAGCCTCTCCCCGCAGCCATAAAGTCGCACACTGGACTCCTGCACCTCATGAAATGGTCTCCCTAGCCATCCCGTCAATGCCATGCAATGTTTCCCAAAACCAAGTGGGACAATGTCCTTCCCACCCTACGCCTCTCGACCATGTCCAAGAGACCACTATGACAGATCCCCACGGACTCGGCGGTGAACAGAGCGTAAAATATGCAGAGAATAAAGGCATCCATAGCTACCGTGGTCGCAGCCATAGCCGGAGACCCAAATCTGCCCGGATATCGTAAAGGTCAATCCCGTCCGGGCTATCATCATCCCCTCGGCCTCTCCTGCAGAAATCTGCGAAAAGATGCAAGCTTTGCCGCCACCGGCATGTCTTCGATCGAGGAATCGATATAGCCTCAATTTCGGGACCCCCAATCAAGGCTCGAAAGTCTTCATGCGTTAGGACAATCTCGTTGTAAGAAAAGCAAGAACGTGTCTCCTGACGTCCCAAAACCTTCTTCTTTGCTCTCAAAAGGTCCCAATCGGGCGGAGATCCCTCAAATGCCATAAAGACTTGATCTTGAAAGAAGAATCAAGCAGCCCCTTGTGAAATTGGAAGTTGTGTTTCACCCAAGATTGAAGATCGGACAAAAACGGTCTCGCTTCCCCTTTTGCAATCCGACGGGCTTCTCCATTGCAAAATGACCAAAGATGGTGTCTTTAAGTCCAATATGTGCTCAGGAACAATTGGGACAAGTCTATAGTGAAAATGAAATGAAATGGCCAAGCCTTGCTTTTATTCGTAAAATAACCATCCAGCATGTAACCGTGAGCCGCACGGCCTCATTTGCCCTCGGAGTCCATGCCGCACGGCTACATTTGCCATCTCGCAAAAAATCTGCAGCAACCAAAGTTGCTGCCCAAGGGAGTTTTCACCCCACCTTCTCAACCAAGACTCTGTACAAAACATGTTCAAAGGTCACCCAAGCATTTATATATCATTATAAATCATTTTGGCCCCATTTCAGCCCCAATTCCAAGCAAAAAACTGCCCCGAGGCTCAAGTAATATGCAAATTAATAAAAGCATAAATAGAAAAGCAAATAAAACAGTAATACATTGTTTTCGCCCCATCGGAACCCAAATAAAGCAAAAAATAAAAAAAAATGTGCATAAAAATTTGTTCATTGTTTGTTTTGTTCCTAAATCCACTCTAGAGACCTCCTAGGCCTTCGATTCTTCTTCTTCATCGCTGCTCAGCTCGTAGACGCTAGCCTCTCTCATCAAGTCCTCCGGGTCGCTCACATCTGAAAGATGGACATTATCGTGCCCGTACTCAGCCAGCTGCTCCAGGATGTCAGCATTGGGTCCCCATCCCCGAGGCATGGCACTGGAAGAGTACTCCGAGGCCGATGAGGTAGACGCTGTGCCCCCGACATGCCTTCTCTTGCGCCCTGGCTCCTGTGCATCTGCCGCCGCCTTTGAAGTGCAGGCCAGCTTCCTCAGAAGGGACCGACACATGTCCTTCCAGCCCCTATTCTGCCTAACCAGTCTGTCATAGGTGCGAGCTGGAACCTGAGAAAAAGAGGAGAAAAATCTCAGAAAATCTCAGAATTGCAAAAAGCAAAGAATCTGAAAAGAAAAGGGAAAAGATCCTAAAAGTATACTTACAGTGCTGTCAGGCGGCAAAGTATACTGGGGCTCCCTAGTGTCGGGGATAAGTATCCTCATCCTCCTCAGAACTCCGTGGACCACATATGAAAGGTGCGCAGGAGGGATCGGCGGGTCAGAAGGCTCGTCCTCCCCATATCCCTGAGTGACCGCCAGCTTCATCAGCTTCTGTGGCGTCCTTAGGCGCTGCTCCACAAACACAGCGTAGGGGGTGTCCATGTCAAAATACTCCTCGGCAGGCACGCCTGCCTGATACCTAGCAATCTCATCTCGCAGAGCCCAATCCACTCGGGTCAGAGCATCCGTGGCCGGAGGATCGTGGGGAGTAATGGCATCCAAGGGAGGGACATGGCCATGCTGCCTAGAAAATCGGTCCCCCAAATAGATGACATCACATGTCAGCCCTGTCAGCCATCTCCTCTGCCTGGTCGCCTCAATGGCCTCTCCTAGCAAAATCTCCGGATACCTGCCCCACGGGTAGAAGTCCACACCGTCATGTCCATCCCTGTTGATGACCGGCCTCACCATCTTATAGTCAAAGGTGATCCGGGTCTTCCCCGTGAACTTATCTCTCGCATCTCCTCTCCAAATAACCATAGCAGGAAGATGGTGATATCGCTCCTGTTGGTTCCACGAAAAGAACCTCGATCACCTCACGTAACTGCACTGCATGTTCAAAACATCAAAAGGGTCATTTCTCTCTCATAAAAGTCTCAAGACAGGAAGAGAAAAGAGAAAGAGAAGAGGGACTACCTCAAGGGCAAATGAAAAGCAGTCCATGGAGGCAGCCTTATTCCGGCTGTACATATCCAGAGAGAAATACAGCTCTGCCAATCCGGCCTCGCCCCTCGAGACCGTCCCAATCCCGCCAACATCCTCCAAAGAGTCGAGAAGGCAAGTCATAGCCAGAGTCCCGGGAATTTGCGAAGATGGTGACCGACAGCATCAACCACACAAAGGCTCTAGCAAGCTGGTGGGCAGTCACCTCACTAACGGCAAAGTCCCGTATGCAGTTCTGGACTGCCACCTCGACGTTCCTCGTCTCCATTCCGAGCCCCTTGGGAATGAGCTCAAACCCAACCAGATTCTGAAATTCCTCCGCTGTGATGTGGTCCCTCCAAGTCACAGGCCTCCCAAAGGAATCGTAAGCCATTGATAGCCGTGAAATCACGGAGTCACCGTCAACTCTCCCCAACTCGATGGAAGCTATGAGTGGTGTCCCACCAAAACTCTGAAAGGGCCTGGACCAAGCTCTTGCTCTTAGAGGTGATGTGGATCCCCCTGCCGATCGCCTCAATGAATAAATCCAAGCCGGTAGCCCGCACTACCGCTGGGGTTCGCCCCATTCTTCTCGAAATCCGGCATCCTCTCCCATAGCCTCACAAACAATCTCGGAAGGACCTCTAGACTTGTTCTCCACAGCAGACAAGCACAAAAGAAAAGAAATGCGTCGCTCTTTCATCTCATCTCAAAAGCATGCATTCATAAAGTTTTTCTAGCATCCTTTGCATCAAAAAAGCATTTTTCATCACTTGAAACACGTCATGTCAAATCATATTGCTTTCCTAAAGCACAAAATCACAATTTTCAAAATTCTTTGCACATAAGCATTATTTTTCAACAAAGTGGCATGCATGAATCCTTTTCATTGCCCAAAATCTTGTTTTCTCATTGATAATCAAAATGTTGACCTAGTTCTAGCACATGCAAGAACTCCGTCTCACTTTAAACAATTATCATCCTTACTTTATTTTCGAGAAAAAGTGGGTCATTCTCATTATTTTTGTCAAAAAAATTGCACATGCATGTTCTTAGCCTCATAGGTTATTCATCAATGTCTCAAAGTCATTCAAAAATCCAAAAATCCTAGAAAATTCTTAAAATTCGGGCCAAGCCCTAAATCAATCAATACTCAATCAAAACCGACGGAATCAAGCCAAATAAGAATGCTTACCCCAACCGATCGCGGGTTCGTCGATTTGTGCTCTCTTCTCCCCGGATAGAGCTCCGATGGAGGCGTAAGAAAGTCATACTTTCTCTCCGTACGGACAATCTCCTTCCTCCTCCTTTGAGCTGCCGCGGAGATGTTTCTTCTAGCTTGTCTCGGCATAGGATTACTGATGGATGTGTTTTTACACACCCATTTTACATGTTTACGAACCTATTTTAGGCTCAAAATCCCGGGTTTTATGTTGTTTTAATATTGTTGTTGAGTGTTTATGAGTACAGGGGAAAAGGATGAGTAAGTGTTGATTTTTGTCAAGAAAAATGGCAAGGAAATCAAGTTGGAGCAGAGCAGAAATTGTGGAACAGGCACCAGAGCGGCCGCGCTCTATATCAGAGCGGCCGCGCTCCATTGAAGATTTTGAAGAACAACTCTCGGCCAACCAGCGCGGGCGCGCTCAACCCAGAGCGGCCGCGCTCAAGTGACGTCATTTTGAAGACCAATGTTGCTGTCATCCAGCGCGAGCGCGCTCAACCCAGATCGGCCGCGCTTGTCCCGTTTTCAGTATCAGATTTCGGCAACTAATTAAGGGCAGTCTTGACTTTTCGCACATTTTTCCCATGTATTTTGCCCTAGAGTATATATACTTCAGCAGCAGTTTTAAAAACAATCTTGGATATTAGTTTTTGTTCTAGTTTTTGAAGTTTCGTAGAGAATTCTTGTTCATCAATTCCGGATTCGCAGGTTTTGATGTTCTTTTATTTTATGATTATTATGAGTTTTATTATATCGTTGAGTAGCTAAGTTATTTAGATTTGCGGATTGGTTGTAGCGATTACTGGATCTTTATGCTATTGATTTAATTTTTCCCAATTGATCTCTTTCTAGTTCTTCATAATATTAATCTTTAACAGTTTTGAGGTTGCAATTTCATGTTAAGATGATTTTGGCCTTTTAATTATTTGGGTATTGATTCCGTCATTAATTTGGGGATTGATACAATTGAACACTGTTTTGAAGATTAGACCTAATTGAGGCCATAATAGAAATCAAAAGGGTTTAGATTCAATATTCTAATGTGTTGATTAATTATTTGATTGTTGTGTGGCCGTAACAGAAAACGCAGCTTGATAATAATTAAAAAGGGTTGCAATCCGGGCACCACACCGTCCCAATCCTTACTTTTGTGAATGAATCCTAGATTTGAGATTAATGTTTTTAGCAATAAAAATAGCATAGGGTGAAAGTAATTGTGAATCCAATCCGTGAATCTCCGTTGTTGATCTGAGTTAATTCGTTACATTTAAATTGCTTTCTTAGTTTTAATTGTTTACTTCTGTTTTAGAATTAGATTATTATTTCAAATCAAAAATCTGTGGTTACTTTATTCATTGCTTTAACTGCTCTTGTTTACCAACGAGTCTCTGTGGTTCGACCCCTGCTCGTGCATACTGCTACACCGGCAGTGAGTACACTTGCTCGGTTTTTATTACTAGAGGAATTTTTCTCCATCAAGTTTTTGGCGCCGTTGCCGGGGACTTGTTGCAAGTAAACAAGTAAGTTAAGTAGTGAATGCAAGGTCGTCGTTCTTTGAAGCCTACATTGGTTCCATTGGACGATAACATCAATAGACTTGAGGAAACATTTGAGGGCGATCCCCTCTTTAATCCTCTCTTTCGTATTCGGACATCGAGTCCGAACCCTCCACCACCGAGGTAGAGGAAGAAAAAGTCGAGATGGCGAACCACCGGCTCAAACAATGAATGATTACCCGAGACCTAGGGTAGATACTTCTACCTCATGCATAGTGTCAGTCCGAAGCAAAGAAAGAATTTAGAGGTCAAAGGTCAATATTTTGCTATGTTACCTAGTTTTCAGGGGCTACCATGCGAGGATGCCTTGACTTTCTTGAAAGAATACATTATGACGGTAGCCCTAGCTTTTATTAAGAGAGGGAGTGACTCAAGTTCGTATTAGACTTAAGTGCTTCCCTTACACTTTAAAAGGGGCAGCGAAAACTTGGTTAATGATGCTTCCATCCCAAAGCATCGCAAGACATGGACCGAGATGCAAGATATTTTTCTCAGAGGTATTACCCACATCATCTGCAGCCTACTTTTAGACGTAAATTGATGACTTTCACACAAGATGTGGGGGAACCTCTCCATGAAGCTTGGGAGAGATTTAATATGATGCTCATTCAATGTCCTCAGCATAATTTTTCTTTACCCTCTTTGAATCAAGCTTTCTATGATGGCTTGAATGATTCCACTCACCCGTGGTGGACAATGCGGCAGAGGCTCTATAGGAGTCAAGACCCCGAGGAGACTAAGGCCTTATTTGAAATGTTGAGTGCTAATTCTCAACAAAAGAGTTCTAGGGGAAAACAAGGGGAGTATTGGATTTGACTGCCATCGATAATTTATCCAAGCAAATTGCCATTTTAAATAGTAAGTTTGACAAGTTGACAGCTCAAGGCACCTCTTCTAGTGCCAATGTGTTAAATGATTTATGTGCTTACTGTGGTTTAAATTCTCATGCTACTAATATGTGTCCAAGTGGTGTGCGCTTTGGTTGTGATCCCGAACAGTAAATGCTATGTATGGACATCCCCCAAGGCATCCACAGAACATGCCCTATGGCAACACTTATAATCCAGGGTGGAGGAATCATCCTAATTTCTCGTGGGGAGGTAATCAGAATCCACAAAATAAACCTCTCCATCCTCCACCTCCACAAGGGCCATTTGAAAGAAGGAAGGAGCCTTGGGAGGAAGCAAGAGAGAGCGTATGAGAGCCGACAAAGAACAGCAAAGAAAGAATCATGAAGCCGCTATGAAAAATTGGAGACCCAAATAGGGCAAATGGTCAAGCCGTTCAAGCATTGCAGGGGCACAAGTCGTGACCTTCCCGAGTCAAGGTCACCAAGCAAAATCCATTACCACACTCCGGAATGGTAAACAGTAGGTAGCGAGGTAATTTCTTCTTCATCTTCTATTCCCCTCCCGTTGTTGAAATTGTTAATGAGGAAGAAGGTACTAATGAATTGGGGAAAAATCTAAAGTTGACTCTCCAAATTTCAATTCATATGTACCTACTGCATCGTTTCTGGAAGATTTATGAGGAATAAAATGGATCAACAAATGTCGGAGTTGATGGACATGTTCTCTAAAGTGAACATCAATCTCCCTTTGTTGAATGTGATAAAAAATATTCCGGCTTATGCCAAGTTTTTCAAAGAAATTAATTCCAAGAAACCAAAGTATGGCAAGGATGAGAAGGCTTTTCTTGGAGAGAATGCTAGTGCAGTGGCACAACACCTCCTCCCACCCAAACAAAAGGACCCCTAAGTTTTATAATTTCTATCAATATGGGGAACTCGAGTAAGGTGAAGGCGATGTTGGACCTAGGCGTTAGTATTAATTTGTTACCCCATTATATGTATCTTGATATGGGTTTACACGAATTGAAACCTACATCCATGGCTCTCCAACTAGCGGATCGATGTATTAAAAGACCGTTGGGGATTGTGGAAGATGTTTTGGTTCAGGTGGACTCATTGATCATACCTGTGGATTTTGTTGTGCTTGAGATGCCTAATAGTGAGTGTAGTCGTCGTGATTCCCCAATTTTACTTGGGCGTCCATTCATGGCGACGACAAACACTATTATTAATGTTGGCAATGGAACTCTTTCCATGACTGTGGCCAACGAAACTATTGAAATTTCTGTGCATGATATTATGAAAAATCCAATGGACAATGGGAATTCTTGTAACTTTGTGGAGAGAGTAGATGATTGTGTGCATGAATATCTGTGGCATGATAGAGCATGTGATGAACTTGAGATGTTGTTGAATGGCAGTGAGAAAACTAGGGATAATGCGGGTTCCGAAGTAATGGCCATTGAAAATAAGGCCGAGGAACATTATTCTGTTAATGGCCCGTCTCACTCCCTAGGCTACTTCAATGAGAAGTATGCGCCATCAGTTGTGGTTCCACCGGTTCTTGAACTAAAACCCCTCCCCTCTAATTTAAAATATGCTTTTCTAGGGAAGGGCGAGACTTTACCCGTGATAGTTGCCTCACTTGACCCTAGAACAAGAGGCCAAATTAATTGCTGTGCTTTGTGAGCACAAATCGGCCATAGGGTGGACTTTGGCGGATATTAAAGGTATTAGCCCCTCAATGTGTATGCATAAAATTAATCTTGTAGAGGGGGCTAAACCTTCGAGGGAGAGACAAAGGAGATTGAACCCTCACATGGAGGAAGCAAAGGAGGAAAGAGGTCCCGAAATTATTAGATGCGGGAATTATATTCCCAATTGCGGACAGTGAGTGGGTGAGCCCGGTTCAAGTGGTTCCTAAGAGGTCGGGCATTACCGTTGTGAAAAATGATAAAAATGAGGATGTGCCCACTAGAGAGGTGACCGGGTATAGGATGTGTATAGATTTGAGAAAGCTGAATGCCGCCACCAAAAAGGATCACTTTCCTTTGCCTTTCATTGACCAAATCCTAGAGAGGTTGGCGGGTCATGCTTATTACTGCTTTCTTGATGGGTTCTCGGGATATAATCAAATCACAATTGCACCCGAGGACCAATCAAAGACCACTTTCACATGTCCCTTTGGTACTTTTGCTTATAGGAGGATGCCCTTTGGGCTTTGCAATGCACCCGCTACTTTTCAAAGGTGCATGACCTCCATCTTCTCGGACATGATAGAGAAGTGTGTAGAGGTGTTTATGGATGATTTTTCTGTGGTTGGAGATAGCTTTGAGGGGTGTCTTGATAATTTGACTATGGTCTTGAGGAGATGTTGCGAGACCAATTTGACACTTAGTTGGGAGAAGTGTCACTTTCTTGTTAGGCAGAGAATTGTCTTGGGCCACATAGTGTCTAGTAGGGGGATTGAGGTCGATAAAGCTAAGATAGATGTGATTTCTAAGCTACCTCCCCCGGTCTCAGTTAAGGGTGTTCGAAGTTTCTTAGGCCATGCGGGTTTTTATCGGCGATTTATTAAGGATTTTTCACAAATTTGTAAGCCGTTAAGTAACTTGCTGGCTAAAGATACCGAGTTCATCTTCGACCAAGACTGACTAGATGCTTTCACTTTATTAAAAGAAAAACTTACTTGCACTCCCATCCTTTCTAGCCCTGATTGGTCTCACCCTTTTGAGATCATGTGTGATGCATCCGATTTTGCTATTGGGGCCGTTTAGGCCAAAAGATAGATAAATTACCGCATGTAATCCATTATGCAAGTAGAACTCTTAATGATGCACACTTAATTATACCACTACCGAAAAGAATTTTTAGTCGTTGTGTTTGCACTTGAGAAGTTCCGTTCATATTTGCTTGGGTCGAAGGTAATAATCTATTCGATCATGCCGCTTTAAAATATTTGTTGAATAAAAAGGATGCAAAACCTAGACTCCGCTTAGGTGGATGCTTTTGTTGCAAGAATTTGATTTGGAAATAAGGGACAAAAAGGGGTCCGAGAATGTAGTGGCGGATCACTTATCAAGGCTTCGAGGATTTCTCGTTTCGTAATAGCAATGAAGGAGTGATTCCGGTGAATGAAAATTTCCCTGATGAACAACTACTTGCTCTACATGTTCAAGAGCCTTGGTATGCGGATCTTGTTAATTATCTTGCATGTGACATGATTCCTCCTCACTTTACTTATGATCAAAAGAGAAAATTTAAATCATGTGAGGAACTACATTTGGGATGACCCTTACTTGTGGAAAATTTGTCCTGATAAGATGGTGAGGAGGTGTGTTCCGGAATATGAACAATTGAGTGTCTTGCGCTTTTGTCATGATTTACAATGTGGTGGGCATTTCGGTCAAAAGACCGCTAGGAAAATCCTTCAAAGTGGCTTATATTGGCCCACCATATTTAAAGATGCGCAAGATTTTTGCAAAAAGTGTGATAAATGCCAAAGAACGGAGGGATAGGTAAGCCGTGATGAGATGCCCCAAAATTATAATTTAGTTGTTGACATATTTGATGTGTGGGGCATTGATTTCATGGGCCCTTTCCCCTCGTCCCATGGTTTTGTGTATATATTGGTTGCTGTTGACTATGTATCTAAATGGGTGGAAGCTATTGCCACCCGGACTAATGATGCTAACGTTGTTTCAAAGTTTGTGTGTGAGAATATTTTTTGCGTGTACGGGTGCCTCGTGCAATCATTAGTGATCAAGGAACTCACTTCACAAACAGGCTTTTCAACCAAGTCCTGAAGAAATATGGAGTTGTTCACAAGCTAGCCACCGCCTACCATCCCCAAACATCGGGGGCAAGTGGAAGTGAGCAACCGCCAAATCAAGGGGGTCCTAGAAAAGACAGCTCGCCAAAACGTAAAAGATTGGGCTTTGAAGCTCAATGATGCATTATGGGCATATCGATCGCTTACAAAACTCCCATTGGGATGAGTCCGCATGCACTGTGTATGGCAAAGAGTGTCACCTTCCGGTTGAGATGGAACACAAAGCATATTGGGCCGTGAAGGAACTCAACATGGATTTGACGAAAGGCAGTGTGAGAAACGAATGCTTGATTTGGATGAGATTGAGGAGTTGAGGCAAGACAAACCTACCAAAGTGCCAAGCTGTATAAAGAAAGAACCAAGAGATACCATGATCAGTACTTAAAGCCGAAATTCTTAATGCCGGGTAAGAAGGTCTTATTGTTCAATTCTCGATTGAGACTTTTTCCCGGTAAATTGTGCTCCAAATGGTCAGGCCCTTATGAGTTGGTGAAAGTATTTCCACATGGAGCGGTCGAGCTCAAAGATTTGAAAAACGGAAGTACTTTCAAGGTGAATGGGCACCGAGTCAAGCCCTATTACGAAGGGGTGTCTATCTTGGAGGAAATTGATGTGGTGGTGTTGGTGGATGCACCGAAAATCAACGGATAAATCATGAGCATCATGTCGAGCCAAAGACTTAAAACAAAGGCGCTTGTTGGGAGGCAACCCAACCTTAGGTAACTTTTACTGCTTTCTGTCTTTATATTCCAGCCTTATCACTACTCGTTAGCTTTGAATTCGCGTTGGAATTGTTTATGCAATGAGGACATCGCAAATTCTTAGTTTGTGGGTGGGGGTATTCATAAAAAAAAAAAAAATTTGTTATTTACCGTTTTCGAGTCGTAGTATAGAACGTGTCGAACTACGGTGACCTGAGCCTATTAATGTGGGTAGTCCGCTCACATTAATGGGGACGTAGGCAGCGAAAGTGCGGTCAAATGTTTGACACATTTTTGTCGAACAAAAGTTTTGTGTCACCCGTTATGGGTCTCTCCGAGTTTGTGGGTTTATAGGGAGTGTAAATAGTTGTCACCCTCCAAAAATATTTACTTTTGAAGTTTTGTCAATAGATATTACGCTTGTATGTGTGTTTGTGGTGATGTGCGGATAGCACACAACCGGTCAAAACGGAAGCCGTGAACTTCAAGGCAGCAAAAGGGCCGAAAACCGATGAAATCACGTCGCCAGGGTGCGCGGGCGCGCTGACATAGAGCGGCCGCGCTTGTTTAAAGGAAAATGAGCATCGCTCGGCCACGGCGCGCCAGTGCGGCGCGCTTCCAAGGCAGAGCGGCCGCGCCATTAAAAATCAAAACCTTGTCTTGTCTCGGCCATCCAGTCGACGCGGCCTACGTAGCGGCCGCGCTCCAACGGAAATTACGGGCAAATTTAAATAAAACCTAATCAGGTGCAACGCTCCCTTCATTATACCACCGCCGTCCCCTCCTCTCTCTCTACAAACTTACGTGCCCTAAGCTCTCTCTCTCTCTAAAAATTCCTCACCCAAACCCAATTATCTCCCCTTCCAACCCCAAAATCACCATACCCATCATAAATCCTCAAGCCAAGGCCGATTTCTTCATCCAAAAGCCATTGATTCCGGTGGATTTCAAGCAATTTCGAAAATTTGAAGAATGGTGTTCTAGAGAGTTTTTCGGTTGAATCAAGTGGGGAAGAGCTCGAATTGAAGTGGGTATTCGTTCACAAAGGCAAGGGGTTGATTTTCCGGCCTTCTTCCCAAATTCCGGCGAGAAATTCCGGCATACTCCGGCGAATTTTCCGGCGAGCTTTGAAGGGGTAAGAATCTTCGAATTTAATTGTATTGCCTTGCTTAGTTTGTTCGATACAATGTCTACCTCTAATCCTAAGCGTAAAAGGGTAACAAAGAAAACCCCTGTCCACCACCGTTGTTTGATGAGAATAAATTTGTTAGTGTTGATGCTCAAATTTTTCAATACTTATGCCTGACGGAGTTTTAATGTAGAAAAGGGAATAGACATTACCGATATGGGTCTAGATGATATTGTAGCGGGGTATGGGTGGCAAAACTTATTGGTTGCCCCGGATCAAGGGGGAGTCGCGAGTTAGTTCGCGAATTTTATGCAAATGCGGGCCGCTAGAAAAGGGATACATAACACTTCTTATGTGCGGGGTATAGAGGTGGGGTATACCCGGGCGAGAATTATAGCGTATTACAACCTCCCCACACATGTGCAAGCCGATACCTGCGCTTCCCTGTACCTTGAGAAACAAATGATAAACAACCCTAAGGGCAACCTTCATTTGATTGCCGAAACATTTGGTGGTTTTCCCTATGACCCGACAAAGGCACAAGGGAGTATTAATTGCTTCAAAACTTCTTCCCCACGGATGAAGTATCTTCACAGATTATCTCGCGAGAGAGTCCTCCCATCTTCCCGACCTCACGAGGTTGGGTGGCGTCGAGCCGCACCGATGCACGTCATCTTGACGGGGCAAAACATTGACACCGGTCAATCATTGCCCACGAGATTAACAGACATATCAACAAATGGGGAAGAATAGCTACAATTACCCCTTAATGATCACGGGTTTGATGGGGCTCTCGGGTGTTAATTTCACAAATATCCCTAGGGACATAGGCTTGGAGCCTACAATTACCGAGAGAAAGATTAGGGATAAGAGCCACCCCAAGGGGGTAAATGTGGTTGAGCCTGAGCAGGAGGAAGAACAGAGGAGGAAGAAGAGGAAGAACAAGAGGATGATATAGTCGAAGACCGGAGAGAAAACCCACCGAGGGTTTGTACTATCCGTCGCATCGCCTGGAGGCGATGGAGCCGAGATTTGATCGTAGATTCACCACCCCGGGAGCAGAGTCAGCCGCGACCGATGATAGGGTGAGAGCGATTGATGATAGAGTGAGGGCGAGATTGAGACGCCCCAAGCGTGGCGGGCCCAGCAGATAGTAGGTGGGACCAACTCTTCGCCGGTTGCCCCCTACCGGTTACACATGGCCACAGCTCCCGCCTACGCTCCCGCCGCAGCAGCGAAGAAGCAGCAAAGAATTTCCCAAAGGGCTCATCCTGGACAAGGAGAGAGCACAGCAAGCCAGCTAGCTTCCCGGAGGCTCTTCTAGCCAATGGGGTTATCCGCCACCATGATCGGTTGAGGTATCCCTACCTCGAGTTTTATAGTTAACTGCATTGGGGACAATGCAATCTTTTAGTTTGTGGGTGGGGAGGTATCTGTGTTTTCATTCTGCTTATCACCATGTTAGTTTAGGTTGTTCTTTGTTTTTAGTAAAAATTTAAAAATTTTTGTTCTCTTTAATTTGGGATATGTTGGCCTGCGTCTGTGATGATTGAGTGTTATTTGTTAGTCATTATGCTATCTTGGATTTGAGAACTAGGGTTACATTGAAACAATAAAACTACGATTGCACCACCTCTCACTCTCCATTATTATCATTGATCATTGTTGTCACTCTAGGTGCCCTTTATGGGATCACTTGTGCATTCTCAGGTCCCTAGAACATGGTTTGCATGATTGTCAATAACACGTCTTTAGGTTATTTTGATACATATGGCTTATTCTTTCAACCCTTTTGTGTGCCTTTCACTTTCTACCCCAAGAAATAATAGTTTCCGCTAGAACCCTTATTGAGCCTTAATAGAAAAGAATGGAAACTTAGACCGCCATTCGCCATCATTTGATACCTTTTTCCTACCCGTTTCACATAGTTTTAGGATGTCTTACCTTTGGAAAGTGAACTAGGGAATGAATGGGGAATTTGGGGTGAATTTGGGGTGAGTGGAATCAAATGCGCAATTTGGGGTCAAAGTGCAAAAGAAAAGGGGTGTGAAATATAATGAAGAGGGGCAAATGAAAAAAAATAGAAAAAAAAAAAAAAAAAAGTATGTGTTTGTATATACGTTCTTTCAATTGAAAAAAAAACAAAAAAATTAAAAATCTTGCCCCTCCATTGTGTCAAAAGTTTGAAATTAGAAGAGGCCCTAGAAATAAGGGAATGTGTTCAACCCGATGTTGTGTATGTATGCAAAAGCTTTAGTTTGTGGGTTGGCACATTGGGAAGAAAAAGGGTGAGCGGAGTGATTTATCATAGTGAGGATATACACATAAAAAGAAGACTTCTTAGTTCACTTTCCGAGTTCGTATGTCCTTACCTTCGTTTGTAACCGAGACCCGAGCCATGCGATTCTTCGCACCATAACGCTTAGAGCCATATCTTCGTTTCGTTATCAAGTAGCCAGGTTGACAATTGTGGAAACATGCGTATGAGTGTCCCTTTGTGATTGTATTTGATACACATTATGTTAGAGCATCACCTAGTGATTCCATAAACAATCTTAGAGTGTGACAATGATCTACCAGACTTCACTTCATTATTCATGCCGCGGTGGAAAATTGTGGATTTTTGCATTAATGTAATGTTAATTGATGATTCATGATAGTATGCTTGTGATTATTTTGTGTTAGGATCTGAGACTGTCTGGCCGACATGATTCCCATTTTGAAGAGAACATCCCAAAAATATTGTGTTTTGTTTTCGTAGTGTAATTTTATTTTATGTTGGGTAGCTTAGTTTTTGTTTTGTTTTACTCGGGACGAGCAAAAGGTTAGTTTGTGGGTGTTTGATGGATGTGTTTTTACACACCCATTTTACATGTTTACGAACTTATTTTAGGCTCAAAATCCCGGGTTTTATGTTGTTTTAATGTGGTTGTTGAGTGTTTGATGAGTACAAAGTAAAAAGATGATTATGTGTTGAGTTTTGTCAAGAAAAGGCAAGGAAATCAAGTTGGAGCGGAGCGGAGACGGGAAAATAGTGAAAGCGGATTGACGAGCTCCGATTCGCCTCCCGGGCGGCCGCGCTCAACCCAAGAGCGGCCGCGCTCCATTGAAGAAAAACAAGCCAAAATCCCTGTACAGTAGAGCGGCCGCGCTCCATACCAGAGCGACCGCGCTCAAGTGACGTCGTTAAAGACCAAAGTTACTGCCAAGTTGCGCGGGCGCGCTCAACCCAAGAGCGGCCGCGCTTGTCCCGTTTTCAGTACCAGTTTGCAGCAACTTATGAAGGACATTCTTGACTTTTCACACAATTTTGCCTACAGATTTTGCCCTAGTATTAATACTTCAGCAGCAGTTTTTAGAAAGACATCTTGGATATTGTTTTTAGTTCTTAGTTTTTGAGTTTTCTAGAGATCCTTCGTTCATCAATTCCGGATTCTTCAGGTTTTGATGTTCTTTTATTTTAGGAGTATTGTTATTTTCGTTATGTCGTTGAGTAGCTAAATCATTTAGATTTGCAGATTGGTTGTAGCAATTACTGGATCTTTATGCTATAGATTTCATTATTCCAATTTAATCTCTTTCTAGTTCTTCAAAGTATTTATCTTTAACAGTTTTAAGGTTTCAATTTCATGTTAAGATGACTTTGGCTTTTTAATTATTTGGGTATCAATTTCGCCATTAATTTGGGGATTGATACAATTGAACACTGCTTTGAAGATTAGATCTAATTGAGGCCGTAATAGAAATCAAAAGGGTTTAGATTCAATATTCTAAAGTGCTGAATAATTGTTTGATTGTTGTGTGGCCGTAATAGAAAATGCAGCTTGATAATAATTAAAATGGTTGCAATCCGGGCACCACACCGTCCCAATCCTTACTGTTGCGAATGAATCTTAGATTGAGACTAATGTTTTTAGCAATAAATATAGCATAAAGTGAAAGTAATTGTGAATCCAATCCGTGAATCTCCGTGTTGATCTGAGTTAATTCGTTACATTTAAATCGCTCTCTTTAGCTTTAATCTTTTGCCTTCTGTTTTAGAATTAAATTCCTATTTCCAATCAAAAATATGTGGTTACTATATTTATTGCTTTTCTTTTACTTGTTTACCAACGAGTCTCTGTGGTTCGACCCCTGCTCGTGCATACTGCTACACCGGTAGTGAGTACACTTGCTCGGTTTTTATTACTAGAGGAATTTTTCTCCATCACTCATGGCTGCCTACGTATCTCTATTGGAGAATCAGACCAAAATGTAGTTCGACTCCAAAACACTAAAAGGATACTTTAGGTATTTTGAAAATCATTTTTGGAAATCTAGGAGATTTTATTTTTGAAAAGGCAAATCCATACTGAGGAATCAAATCATGACCCAATTCTGAATATACCTGTCTGTCTGAAGATTCGCCTGTTTGGGCTCCAAACCTGCGGGAAAAGATGTTAGAAAACAAAGGTTTACCTGTCTGGTCCTTTGCATTCAAATGGTTTGTCTTTTTAGGCTGGAGTGAGGTGACCATCCTGGCAATTCGGGACCGAGCTTTTGTTGAGGTGACGATCCTGGCGATTCGTAACCAAGCTTTTGTTGAGGTGACGATCCTGGCAATTCAAGACCGGACTTTTATTGAGGTGACGATCCTGGCAATTCAAGACCGGGCTTTTGTTGGGGGTGACGATCCTGGCGATTCAAGACCGAGCTTTTATTGGGGGTGATGATCCTGGCAATTCAAGACCGGGCTTTTTATTGAGGTGAGTATTTGACATACTAACTCTAGGTTCTTGACACACCTAATTGGTGATGATCCTGGCAATTCAGGACCGGGCTTTTATTGAGGTGACGTTCCTGACGATTCGGAACCGAGCTTTTGTTGAGGTGACGATCCTGGCGATTCAAGACCGGGCTTTTGTTGGGGTGACGATCCTGGCGATTCAAGACCGAGCTTTTGTTGAGGTGAGTATTTGACATACTAACCCTAGATGCTAGACACACCTAATTGGTGACGATCCTGGCATTTCAAGATAGAGCTTTTTTTTTTGTTGAGGTGAGCATTTGACATACTACCTGTAGATGCTTGACACATCTAATTGATGACGATCCACCTGTAAGGGCGCTGAATCGGGCTTTTTGTTGGAATATGCTTGACGCATGGCACTTGACGTGATGGATGCTTGACGCGATAAAGATGATTGACGTTTTAAGAGATGCATTGATAAGCGAAATCCAAACACTCAACATGTTTGATCTAATTCTTGAAAGTAGGCACTTGACGTGCTTTATGCACTTTAATTCCTGCAAGAGGGTTAGTGAAAGCATTTGCATAACAACATATATTCACTTAAGCATTTGTTTGTTCAAGACGATCAATGTGCACTCGACTCCAAGAATCAGCGGGGAGAATGGGTTCTATTATGTGAGAATTGAAAATCGTTTGCGTGATTTAGATTTTGGTTCAGAAGATCAACTCGTGAGGTCCATCTAAAAATAGAATGAGACAATCGTCTAATAGGATTTCATTGAGATAACCCAAGTTCAATGCTAAGGTTCAAGATGCTTCAAGGATTTTTCGTTGTTGTAGGACTTTTTCATCGTCAAGCCCCCAAGTTTTTCATGTGATGATCATTGACTGAACAAGGTCTAAACCACTCCAATGGCTTTTGCTATGTAGAACTTATGCTGCCTAATCCAAAGCGCGTATTTTCCAAAGGCTTCTCTTGACATTAAGCCCCAAGACTTCTTGTATGTTGTTGATGACTTCGCGAACAGGCTTGTGAGGCTGTGTAAATTGAAGAAGGTTGAAGGATTCCCTCCCTTTTTCCTTTGATTTTTTTTTTTGTGACGCACCATGGTTTTTTACTAGACCGCCCTTTTGGGTTTTCAATCTAGCGGGCATCTCTTTTGCGTCTTTTATTTTTGTGCTCTAATTTTTCCTAGGCCGCTCTTTACGAGTTTTCTGTTGGTGTAATGCCCTAGCCTTTAGTTATGTTTAACTTAAAACCGTTATGTATCGTCTTTATCGTTTAAGTTAATTATTAGATTATTATATATTTTGCATATTTATTGTAATAATCTCCGTCCCTAATTATTAAGAGAATTATTAGTATAATTGTTAATGGATAATCATATGATGATTATATGCATAGAGATGCACATTGAAATTATGGGTACTTGTTAGTGAACAAGTGACCGGACTTGACCCGTATGAGATTTATGTCATGGTCAAATGTCATAATTAAATCTCATATGGTCACTTTATTTAGTCCCTAGATCTGAGATTATCATGATCTTACATATGATGAAAGTCATGTTTGATTTTAGTCAAACGATATCTTAGCACGATATTTATAAAGGCTATCTTTGGCATGATCGGATTCATGATGGGAAGGATGATAAGTCAAGATGGAATTTGTCCCTCGATAGAGAGATGTTTTGCTTGGGCCCCTTGATGAGTGATAATGATGAAAGCGTGTGGCCACACCCCAATATGATTGGACTATCATTATACTCAAGATCGAGAAAGCATTGAACAAATACAAGTTGACGTGGACCATGACTTGTGTTCAATATAACATCGTGAGACAAAGGGAGAAATGAAGTGTACCATTGGAAACGTGAACTCTTACGTTATATTATTTGGGTAGACATAATGGCTTGCTAGAGTCCGCTTATGTCTTATGAGGATCGATATGATCGAACTCATTGACAACATAATATAATCATATTGGGTCACACACAATTAGAATGAATTGGTTAAACCAAAGGAAGAATTGATTGAGAGTTCCTGATATGACTTGAGCCGCCGCGCGACACAACTTGCCCATGGGCTGCTTGTGGTCGTGCGAGATAGTAAGTCTGAAGCGGTTTGACAGACTTTCCTAATACGATTAGGAGACTAATACCTATACTAATGTAGTATAAATATTAAAGTTTGTAAACCCTAAATGAAGCTAGCCAAAATTTTCCAAGGGAAAAATCACACTAAAAGGTTTCTCAAATTTCTTCCAAAGGTTTAAGGATCTAGCAATCCTCAAAAACCGTTCTTGGTTCATTCTTACGTGTGGATACAACAATAGAGGGTCTTCGCTCGTTTGACGATCAAGGCCTAGAGTTCCAATCCGAAGATTGAAAGGGTTTTGAAGATCGAAGATTATGATACAACAATAGAGGGTCTGCGACAGAACATGCCTGATCTGAGCAATATCAGTTTGTTTCATAATCCTACTAGTCTGTGAATATGTTTGCAATCGGATATGTTTATGTATTAATCTGGATGCTATAAATTTCTGGAAATTGAATTTATAGGGCTATGCTAGATTAATTTATTATTTATGCATGCTTAATTAATTTAAATGTTTTTATTAATTGTTGCGATGCATGAATTATGTATGTTCTTATGTGATAAGAATTTTATTAGATGTTTAGTTGAAACATTGAATAATAATTTGTTAAATGTTTAGTTGAAACGTTCAATTTTGGATTTCAGATTGTTTATGAGAAACAAGTTAGTTTACGCAAAATTTGGAGGAATCTGATTGTTTATGAGAAACAAATCAGTTTATAAGTCTGATTGTTTATGAGAAACAAGTCAGTATACAAAGTATTGATTATGTTGCATTCAAATTGATAGTATAATTGTGCATGACTAGGAGAGTTCTTTCGAAGGAAGATTTGGTACTTAAGCAGTGTGGCTCACCTATTTTCTTGGGAACTTACCTGGTGTACATTATGATTATCTTTGTTGATATGCTTATAATCTGCTTTAAAGAACCTTCATTTAACTTTTAAGTTCTTTATGCCAATCCATGATTAAAACACTTGAGACCACTCGGATAGTTTTGGGTGGGCTTGCCATAGCAAGGTACTTTGATTCTATTTCGTGTTGGATATTTGGGTATATAACAATGTCAAAAAACTTGGATATGTCGCAGAATCGTGAAGAACTTTCCTTCAAGAATAATTCGACCCTTAATATCTGCCTGGGTTGCACGAATTCTCTTGTGGGATAAGACTGCGAATTAAGCCTTCTGTTCTGGCAAGAAATAGAAGAACCCTTATGGAAATCAAATTGTCTGAAAAAGATGTCTCAAATATGTTATATAAATCAAGTACTGCCTGTTCCAAATTTGAACAGGCAGTTGCAAGCATTTTGAATTCGAATTTCGAATTCCCAGCAATTCCATACTTGATCGATTTATTCTGTGAACCCGAAACATACTTATGAGAATGTGTACTCCGCACCCCCGTATTCTCAATATAGTATTCCCGAGTCCACCCATCTTTGAACCAAACCCCGAGTACACCAATTGGCCGATGATTTTCACTTAAATCACCAACATTCCTCCCCCATTTAAGTGTAATCCTTGGTTTAGCTTTAAACTAACAGAAATAACAACTTATGCATCAAATGGTAATGTCACAAAGATTAAATTACCACTTTAGTAATATTACACATTTCAAATATTCGAGTATTGGGGTGTGTCAAAGCATTGAACCCTTTTACACGTTTTGAATACATGAAGATAATATACACATAAGTTAACATTAACTCCAAAAGTTTTATAATTGACACAAATTAGACAGGTCTTGTGTCCATATCCATTCATGAGCATATAGAAAGCCAACCCGAACTTCCTTGAAGCGACCTAAACTTCATACTCACATAGGTGAACCTTTTATCATGCACCTGCAATTGCACTAATAAAGATTCATTAAGAAGAAAATTATACCTTCAACCTAACCAGGCAGGCAATAGCACATACCTTCGGGATAATATCATGTGCACAAATCTAAAATAATAGGCTTTCCACATTGAATTCTACCTCTAACATTCTATTAGAGGGGAATTGGGTATCCTATCACCAAGATTTATATGGGTTTAAGACCCATCCCAATGACCGACTTGCGTACCAAGTCCCTAGCCAATCCTTTGGTCAAATGATCGGCTAGATTTATTGAGATCTCACAAATACAACTAAAATCACCCCGTGAGTAATCAACTCACATACCGCGCTATGTCTAACGCCCAAGTGTCGTGACTTGCCATTATATACTTGACTATAAGCCTTGGCCAGAGTAGAGGCACTGTCACAATGAATAGAAATAGGTGAAATCGGTTTTGGCCATAATGGAATTTCATAAACCAAATTCCTAAGCCACTCTGCCTCTTTTGCAGCTGCTGCTAAAGCAATGAATTCAGACTCCATGGTGGAGCTAGAAATACATGTTTGCTTTTTGGAAGCCCATGAAATGGCACCTCCTCCAAGCAAAAACACCCAACCACTCATAGAAGAATGATCTTCTACATTGGTTATCCAACTGGCATCTGAATATCCTTCTAATACTGAAGGATGCCCCACATAAGACAAACCATAGTCCTTGGTTGCCTTTAGATATCTTAGTACACGAGTAAGATTGCGCCAGTGATGAACACCTGGATTACTTGTATACCTGCTTAGCTTGCCAACCGCGTAAGCAATATCTGGTCTTGTACTTGTCATGGCGTACATAAGACATCCTATCACACGCGAGTACTCAGGCGTGATATCGGATCCACTGTATTAGGCATAAGTTTTTCACTAGGATCCATGGGAGAATTTCTTTGGAGTAGAATTCTCACAATTAAACCTCTTTAACACTTTTTCAATGTAAGTGATTGTGTTAAAGATATCCCAACATGATTTCTCTTGATTTGGATTCCAAGAATCACATCTTGCCTCTCCCATGTCTTTCATGGCAAAACTTGATGATAAGAATGCCTTACAAAGGTCCACTTGATTTTGAGTCGGTACCAAAAATCAACATATCATCAACATATAAGCAAATTAGAACACCATTACCGGTATTATCAAACTTCTTTGTATACACACTTGTCGGATTGGTTAAGTTTAAAACCATTTGACAAGACTACTTCATCAAACTTCGATGCCATTGTTTAGGAGCTTGCTTGAGCCCGTATAATGACTTAACAAGCTTGCACACTTTATGCTCATTTCCAGGCATTATGAAACCTTCTGGTTGTTTCATATATATTTCCTCTTCCAAGTCTCCATTTAAGAATGTGGTCTTAACATCCATCTGATGGATTACAAGATTGTTAATTACAGCTAAGGAAATCAATAATCTAATGGTGGAGATTCGAGCAACACGATGCATAGGTATCAAAATAATCGATACCTTCTTTTTGCCTAAAGCCTTGGATGACCAATCGGGCTTTATACTTGTCAATTGTACCATCGACCTTCGTCTTCTTTTTAAAGATCCATTTGCACCCTAATGGTTTACAACCACGTGGAAGATCCGTAAGGACCCACGTGTCATTACCCATGATAGAATCCATCTCATCATTGATGGCCTCTTTCCAGAATGAGACATCTTGAGACTCCATAGCCTCTTTGTATGTTCTAGGATCCTCACCAATATTATAGCAATAAGAGTATTGGAATCCTACCTCATCTCTTGTACCTTCCACCAAATATGTTTGAAAATCGGGTCCAAACGATTTTAGTTTTCTAGCCCTTTTGCTCCTACGGAGCTCTAGTGATTCATCTTGAGATGTAACATTTCTGTTAATCTCCACTCCAACAGTAGTGGGAGTCAAATCCTTTGGCCTAGGTATAGAAGTGAACCTAGTTTCATCAAAGATAGCATCCCTTGATTCGATAATAGTGTGGAACTGCTCTTTTGAATTATTAGGCTCTATGACATAAAACCTATAAGCCTTGGAATGCATAGCATATCCAATAAAAATACAATCAATGCCTCTTTCACCCAAGGTTTTAATCTTGGGCGTAGGTAGTCTCACGACCGCCCTACAACCCCAAACTCGCAGATAACCCAAGTTTGGTTTCCTTTTATGCCAAAGTTCGTAAGGGGTAATGGGATTCCGTTTGTTGGGAATCCTATTTAGTAAGTAACAAAGTTTGTCAAACATGGCTTCTCCCCAAAACCCTTCACTCAAACCTGAGTAAGATAACATGGAATTAATCATCTCTTCAAGAGTACGATTCTTCCTCTCAGCTATGCCATTTTGTTGTGGCGTATAAGGAGCTGTGGTATCATGTATAATGCCACAAGACCCGAAATAGGATGGATCATAATATTCACCACCTCTATCGGTACGTAACTTCTTAATTTTAGAAGATAATTGAAGTTCAACCTCATTTTTGTAGATAATAAATTTGTCCATAGCCTCATCTTTAGTGTGGAGTAAAAACACATAACAAAAACGAGTACAATCATCTATAAAAGTCACCACATATCTCTTATTGCCTAAGGACGGAGTGGCATACAAATCACATAGATCACTGTGAATGAGTTCTAGTAAAGAGGATGACCTAACAATATTCTGAAATGGCTGTCTAACAATTTTATTTAGCATACAAGTATGACACTTTTTCAGATCCATGTCAAAAGATGGAATAAGCTCATTTTTCGACATTAAAAACATGTGTTTATAATGAACATGGCCTAAACGAGCATGCCACAAATCAGAAGTATCAATAGTAGAACAAGCCATAATATTATTAGCATTATGCTGAATATTAAGCATAAACATACCATTACAAAGATATCCAAAACCTATAAATACACCACACTTACTTAATATAAATCTGTCTGATTCATAAACTTGTTTGAAACCCTCCCTAGACATCAAACTACCCGAAACCAAGTTTTTTCGGATACAAGGTACATGTAACACATTGTTTAAACAAATACATTTCCCAGAACTAAAGTTTAACAGAACAGTTCCTCGACCAACTATGGCAGCTTTTGACTCGTTTCCCATATAGAGCATGGATCCATCAGTCACTGGTTCATACTTCTCGAACCAACTTCGATCCTTGCAAACATGTCTTGTTGCACCCGAGTCAATCCACCAAGTAACATCATCATCCTGCACATAAAATGCTTCAGAAATCATAGGGACATAATTCAAATCAGAATTAAATCCAGAATTCAGATTCTGACCTTGATGTTTAGGTGGACCTTGGTCCTTAGACCCCTGCCCAAAACTCTTCTTATCTGTTCCTTTCTTGTTCCTCTTCCTGCAATCAGCCTTGAAGTGGCCATTCTTACCACAGATCCAACATGGACCCTTAGGCTTCATTTGGGTGTTACTACTAATGCTAGCATGAGATCGCTTCTGACCCTTGCCACTGTTCTTAAAAGAACCCTCAGCGGCTTCCACCATATTAATGGAAGTCGAATCAACATGATCCTTACCCTTGCCACTTGATTCAGCAATCTCTTTTCCCTTGGACTTACCACCCTCCTGCGCCCTAAGAGATTATTCTATGCGCAGATGACTTCCTAGTTCAATCAGATTCAATTCTTCCTTTTTATGTTTAAGCATATGTTTGCAATCTTTCCAGGAGGGAGGCAACTTATCAATTATACTTGATACAGATATAGACTCGTCCATTTCCATTTTATGTTGAGCAAACTGACCCAATAAGCGAAGCAGTTCATTGTATTGTTCCATTACAGGCCTGGAGTCTACCATTTTATAGTTCATAAAATTTCCAACCAAAAATTTCTTACTAGAGGCATCTTCATTCATATACTTAGACTCTAGTGAATTCCAAAGTTCCTTGGCAGACTCTACATTCTGATAGATGTCAAAGAGGGAATCAGACATACCATTAAGAATGTGGCCTCTACAGATGTAGTCATCATTCTCCCATTTGCTCCTCTTCCGCATGTCTTCTAGAGCCCCATCATCCATCACTTCTGGCATAGGCGTGCTCAATACATACACCACTTTCAAAGTCGTCAACAGAAAGTGCATCTTCTTCTGCCATCGACGAAAATCAACCCCTTCAAACTTCTCCAGTTTCCCAAAATTTGTAGTCATTTCCTTCACGCTCGACATTGTCAACAAGCAGAATTATTCTTGAAGATTGTTGGATATTCGGGTATATAACAATGTCAAAAAACTTGGATATGTCGCAGAATCGTGAAGAACTTTCCTTCAAGAATAATTCGACCCTTAATATCTGCCTGGGTTGCACGAATTCTCTTGTGGGATAAGACTGCGAATTAAGCCTTCTATTCTGGCAAGAAATAGAAGAACCCTTATGGAATCAAATTGTCTGAAAAAGATGTCTCAAAGATGTTATATAAATCAAGTACTGCCTGTTCCAAATTTGAACAGGTAGTTGCAAATTTGAACAGGCAGTTGCAAGCATTTTGAATTCGAATTTCGAATTCCCAGCAATTCCATACTTGATCGATTTATTCTGTGAACCCGAAACATACTTATGAGAATGTGTACTCCGCACCCCCGTATTATCAATATAGTATTCCCGAGTCCACCCATTTTTGAACCAAACCTCGAGTACACCAAATGGCCGATGATTTTCACTTAAATCACCAACATTTCGTTTTCGAGCAAGATGAGGAAATGGTGGTTCCTATACGTTTAAAGTGGATGAACTTAATTGGGTTATCAAAATAGTTTTGGACCCAAGGCATAAGATGAGATTAAAATATGCTAAGACATATGATGTCTTAAATAAATCTCATAAAAGATCTAAGAGTCATATTCGATATGATCGATGTTTTCTACCTAATTAATTTAATCTTGAGCGGTGCGCCATAGCGTACTTGAGATTAAATTAAAGTTGAATCTTAGCCCATTAAATGCATAATATGTTTATTTGCATTGGAAGGTGTATGATTTAATGGAGTATTTGTAAAATACATTATTTTCTCTTAAATGATAAATGTGTTGGTATTGATATGTGTTCATATAATTTGTATATTTTGTTGTAGAAGTAGCATTACATAATGATAATTTCGATTCGTCCTTATGAAGGACAAAGTTCGAAAGGAACGATACAAATAATTCTGATTGGATCAGAAGCCTAAAGAATGGTTCTTAGGTAAATGTGTACGTTCTTGACGAATCCGTTCCTGTTGAACCCACTGCAAATGTTGCAAAGGGCAAATAAGGAGCAACTTTAGAAACATGTTGATGATTCTGATAATATTGCTTGTCTTATACTTGCCACCATGGTTGAAGGCTCTTATGAAGAACCTTGAACACATGGAAGTTACTTTTATTCTAGCACAACGCAAAAGGAAATGTTCCAAATGCGAACTAGGCAAAAGATGTATGTTGTGGTGAAGGCTCTTAATGCATGAGTTGCAACAAGGAGCAATCCGCAATAGTGTTAATGGTTAACACAAGAAAGGGGTTCAAAAGGAAGGAAAAGAAGGTAAAGCAAAAGTTGCTAAACCTAGGACAAAAGTTGTCAAAGTCGAAGAGGCTAAACCCAAAGTGCCTCAAAAGGATGCAGTTTGCTACCATTGCAATGAGATTGTTCATTGGAAGCAAAGTTGCAAGGCTTATTAGGAAGGCCTAAAAAGTGAAGAAGGTCAATATGATTGCTACTACTTCAAGTATCTATATGATAGATATTTTCCTTTCAACTTCTTGTTCTTGGGTATATGATACCGGATTGGATCCCACATTTGTTTAAATGTGCAAGGAACAGAGAATAGAAAGCCACTCAAAGAAAGGTAAATTAAACCCATGCGTGGGAATGGAGCAAGGGTTGCTACATTAGCCATAGGGACTTATGAAGTCACTTTACCTTGTGGACTAGTACTTGTTTTGAACAAGTATGACTACGTTCCGGAATTGAGTAGGAATGTTATTTCCGTTTCTTAAATGGATGATGAAGGATATAATTTTCTTATTGAAAATAAGAAGTTTTATATTTATTTAATGAAATGCCTTATTGTATTGCATATGTCATTAAATGATCTGCATATCCTTGATAATGAGAAACAAAATAATATTGAAGATATCTATAGTATGAATGGAAATCTGAACCGAACAATATGAACAACGCGTTCATATGACATTGCCGGCTTGGTCAGATAAATAAGAAACATATATCTAAACTCCATTAACATGGACTTTTAGACTCATATGACCATGAATCATTTGAAGAATGTGGATCTTATTTATTGAGATTATTGACCAAACCACCCTACACTAAGAGTAGTGGGAGGGCTAGTGACTTATTGGCCATTATACATGAGATGTATGTGTATTATTAAGTAGCATTGCTAGGGGAAGACTTCGGTATTTCATCACATTTCAATAAAAACTTATCTAGATATGACTATGTCTATCTGATGAAGTCCAAAGGTGAATCGAATGAGATGTTTCGAACATTTCAAGATGAAATACAAAACAACTTGGCAAAACTATTAAATACTTCGATTAGATCGATGTGATTGAATATTTGAGCCAAGAGTTTGACAATCATCTCAAAATTGTGAAATTATTTCAAGAGTTGACTCCACACGGAACACCACTATGAATGATGTGTCTGAAAGGAGGAATTGAACCTTGTTAGACATGGTTCGTTCGATGATGTGTCAAGTTGACTTTCCTAATTCCTTTTGAGGATATGCATTAGAAATGATGCGGTTACACTGAATCGTGTCCCTACTAAATCGATTCCTAAGGCCCCACATGAGATGTGGCATGGAAGAAAATTCAGTTTGTCTTTCATGAAGATTTGGGGTTGCAAATCTTATGTAAAGAGACTTGTCTCTTATAAGTTAGCACCAAATCTGACAAGGTTATTTTTGTAAATTAAACTTACAACCAAAAGAGAACAAAACGTTTGTTGCTCTATACGATTTGTTTCTTGAGAAATAGTTTCTCAATAAAGAATCTAGTGGGAGTAAAATTAATCTTGAAAGAAGTTCAAGAACCCGAAAATAATATGGAACCAAGAGTAGAGACGGAACCAAGTTCACAAAGAATTGTGAAACCGGTTCAAGATGCACAAGTCCATCGTAGATTTGATAGGTTACGATCCGAATTCAAGAAATATTGATTTCTCGTATCGAAAAGTAATGAAGTGAAAGTCATTAAGAATGACGATCCTACTTCCTATCTTGAGGCGATGTCCACTCCTAATTTGGATAAATGGTTAGGAACCATGGAATCCGAATTGCAATCCATGTTTGATGATCAAGTTTGGAACTTGATTGGGCTACCTGAAGGTGTAAAAACTAAAGGGATGCAAGAAGGTCTTCAAGACCGACATGGATGGGAAGGTGTGTACTTTCATGACTAAGGATTGTAGCAAAGGGATTTAGGTTAATTCATAGTATTGACTATGTAGAAACCTTTTCGCCAGTTACAATGTCGAAGTCTATTAGAATTCCAATTGCCATGATCACATATTGTGACTATGTGACATGACAAATGGATATCAAATGAATTTCTTTAAATGGAAAGATTATTAAGGATGTGTATAGTACACAACCCGAAGTTTTGTCGATTCGAGAAATTCTAATAAAGTATGCATGTTGCAAAGATCCATGAGATGGGTTGAAGCAAGCTTCAAGGAATTGGAATCTTCACTTTGATGAATCAGTCAAAAGTTTGATTTCATCAAGTACGAAGATGAATCTTGTGTATACATGAAATTCAGTGGGAGCATAGTATTATTTCTATTGTATTATTACAATGATATCTTACTCATTGGAAAAACAAGTTTCGACACTTAAGACTGTCAAGTCTTGGTCAAGGAAAGGTTTCTCAATGAAAGATATGGGTGAAGCCGCTTGCATCATTGGTATCAAGATCTATAGAGATAGATCTATAAGGATAAATTGGTTTGAGTCAAAGTATTCACATTGACAAGTTTCTTAGAAGAGTCTAAGAAGAGTAGCTTGTCAATGGGTCATGGTATTCCTCTTAGCAATACTCATTGTCTTATGACAAGTGATGAGCAAAAGGGAATGAATGGAGTTCCATATGCTTCGACATTTGGATCTGTCATGTATGACATGATTTGTACTAGACCTGATGTCTCGTATACTTTAAGCATGATGTGTCGATACCAATCTGATCCTGATGTGAACCATTGGATGGCAGTCAAGATATCCTTAAGTACTTAAGAAGAACTAAGGATACGTTCTTGGGATTTGAAAGGTTGGAAGTTAATCTTGTTGTAAGGGTTACATAGATGCTAACTTCCAAACTGACAAGGTTAATTTAAAATCGTAATTAGGATTTGTGTTTATGCTTATTAGAGGTGCAATTTTGTTGGAAGAGTTCCAAGTAGAAAATTGTAGCCGATTCTACTACTAAGGCCAAAACTTTAGCAACATATGATGTAGCTAAAAGAGGCAGTTTGGATCAAAAGTTCATTTAGTATTTTTGGAAATGTTCCAAGTATCACTAACCGTGAGACCTTTGTTGTGACCATAGTGGTGTCATTTGTGTAAACAATGGAACCAAGATCACAACAGCGATCCAAACACATACTTAGATGTTCTTCAAGGAATTCATAAGAATGAGAAGACGTCAAGATATGCAAAGTATCAACCGATGATGACATTAGGGATTCACTTACAAAGACCCTCGCACAGGCAGAAGCATGATGGTCATGTTAAATCCATGAGTATTCGATACATAGATGGAGCCTAGTGCAAGTGGGAGTCTGTTGGTGTAATGCCCTAGGCTTTAGTTATGTTTAACTTAAAACCGTTATGTATCGTCTTTATCGTTTAAGTTAATTATTAGATTATTATATATTTTGCATATTTATTGTAATAATCTCCGTCCCTAATTATTAAGAGAATAATTAGTATAATTGTCAATGGATAATCATATGATGATTATATGCATAGAGATGCACATTGAAATTATGGGTACTTGTTAGTTAACAAGTGACCGGACTTGACCCGTATGAGATTTATGTCATGGTCAAATGTCATAATTAAATCTCATATGGTCACTTCATTTAGTCCCTAGACCTGAGATTATCATGACCTTACATATGATGAAAGTCATGTTTGATTTTAGTCAAACGATATCTTAACACGATATTTATAAAGGCTATCTTTGACATGATCGGATTCATGATGGGAAGGATGATAAGTCAAGATGGAATTTGTCCCTCGATAGAGAGATGTTTTGCTTGGGCCCCTCGATGAGTGATAATGATGAAAGCGTGTGGCCACACCCCAATATGATTGGACTATCTTTATACTCAAGATCGAGAAAGCATTGAACAAATACAAGTTGACATGGACCATGACTTGTGTTCAATATAACATCGTGAGACAAAGGGAGAAATGGAAGTGTACCATTGGAAATGTGAACTCTTACGTTATATTATTTGGGTAGACATAATGGCTTGCTAGAGTCCGCTTATGTCTTATGAGGATCGATATGATCGAACTCATTGCCAACATAATATAATCATATTGGGTCACACACAATTAGAATGAATTGGTTAAACCAAAGGAAGAATTGATTGAGAGTTCTTGATATGACTTGAGCCGCCACGCGACACAACTTGCCCATGGGCTGCTTGTGGTCGTGCGACATAGTAAGTCTGAAGCGGTTTGACAGACTTTCCTAATACGATTAGGAAACTAATACCTATACTAATGTAGTATAAATATTAAAGTCTGTAAACCCTAAATGAAGCTAGCCGAAATTTTCCAAGGGAAAAATCACACTAAAAGGTTTCTCAAATTTCTTCCAAAGGTTTAAGGATCTAGCAATCCTCAAGAACCGTTCTTGGTTCATTCTTACGTGTGGATACAACAATAGAGGGTCTTCGCTCGTTTGACGATCAAGGCCTAGAGTTCCAATCCGAAGATTGAAAGGGTTTTGAAGATCGAAGATTATGATTCAAAATCACACCGATAATTGTTCGATAGCTCAAGACCGGAAAGTAATTAAGGTTGGTAAATTTTATCTCATAGGAATTCAATTTAATTGTATAGAACGGATCTTAGGGCTTGGGTTTTGTGTTAATTTGATGCTTAATTCCGCTGCGCATGGACCCATAAAACCCAAAAGTGGCATCAGAGCCCCGTTCGTATGGTTAAGTTTGAATTAACATGCTAAGATTAAGATGTAAATCGTTTATATGCTTATTGCATGTTTTGTATGCGGTAGAATTTTGATTGTTTATGTGAAACAATGTGAAAGTCGTTTTCTGATCATGCTGAATTAAGTCTATAAAAGTTGTTTACTTGATTTGATTGCTTTATGATTGGAATTGATTGAAATTCGAAAAACTGCCAAACTGGCTACTCGAGTCGTGCGACAGAGTAGGCCACGATTGAAAAATCTGGTAGTTGGTCTTGATATGTCACGCGACAAAACTTGGCCATGGTCAGTGTCTGGTCGTGCGACATATATGGTCTTCAGGTAGCTTCTGTCCCGTGACAGAACATGCCTGATTTGGGCAATATCAGTTTGTTTCATAATCCTGCTAGTCTGTGAATATGTTTGCATTCTGATATGTTTATGTATTAATCTGGATGCTATAAATTTCTGGAAATTGAATTTATAGGGCTATGCTAGATTAATTCATTATTTATGCATGTTTAATTAATTTAAATGTGTTTTTATTAATTGTTGTGATGCATGAATTATGTATGTTCTTATGTGATAAGAATTTTATTAGATGTTTAGTTGAAACATTGAATAATAATTTGTTAAATGTTTAGTTGAAACGTTAAATTTTGGATTTCTGATTGTTTATGAGAAACAAGTCAGTTTACGCAAAATTTGGAGGAATCTGATTGTTTATGAGAAACAAATCAGTTTATATGTCTGATTGTTTATGAGAAATAAGTCAGTATACAAAGTATTGATTATGTTGCATTCAAATTGATAGTATAATTGTGCATGACTAGGAGACTTCTGTCGAAGGAAGATTTGGTACTTAAGCAGTCCATGTGGCTCACCTATTTTCTTGGGAACTTACCTGGTGTACATTATGATTATCTTTGTTGATATGCTTATAATCTGCTTTAAAGAACCTTCATTTAACTTTTAAGTTATTTATGCCAATTCATGATTAAAACACTTGAGACCACTCGGATAGTTTTGGGTGGGCTTGCCATAGTAAGGTAATTTGATTCTATTTCGTTTGCGAGCAAGATGAGGAAATGGTGGTTCCTATACGTTTAAAGTGGATAAACTTAATTGGGTTATCAAAATGGTTTTGGACCTAAGGCATAAGATGAGATTAAAATATGCTAAGACATATGATGTCTTAAATGAATCTCATAAAAGATCTAAGAGTCATATTCGATATGATCGATGTTTTCTACCTAATTAATTTAATCTTGAGCGGTGCGCCATAGCGTACTTGAGATTAAATTAAAGTTGGATCTTAGCCCATTAAATGCATATTATGCTTATTTGCATTGGAAGGTGTATGATTTAATGGGAGTATTTGTAAAATACATTATTTGCTCTTAAATGATAAATGTGTTGGTATTGATATGTGTTCATATAATTTGTATAATATGTTGTAGAAGTAGCATTACATAATGATAATTGCGATTCGTCCTTATGAAGGACAAAGTTCGAAAGGAACGATACAAATAATTCTGATTGGATCAGAAGCCTAAAGAATGGTTCTTAGGTAAATGTGTACGTTCTTGACGAATCCGTTCCTGTTGAACCCACTGCAAATGTTGCAAAGGGCAAATAAGGAGCAACTTTAGAAACATGTTGATGATTCTGATAATATTGCTTGTCTTATACTTGCTACCATGGTTGAAGGCTCTTATGAAGAACCTTGAACACATGGAAGTTACTTTTGTTCTATCACAACGCAAAAGGAAATGTTCCAAATGCGAACTAGGCAAAAGATGTATGTTGTGGTGAAGGCTCTTAATGCATGAGTTGCAACAAGGAGCAATCCGCAATAGTGTTAATGGTTAACACAAGAAAGGGGTTCAAAAGGAAGGAAAAGAAGGTAAAGCAAAAGTTGCTAATCCTAGGACAAAAGTTGTCAAAGTCGAAGAGGCTAAACCCAAAGTGTCTCAAAAGGATGCAGTTTGCTACCATTGCAATGAGATTGTTCATTGGAAGCAAAGTTGCAAGGCTTATTAGGAAGGCCTAAAAAGTGAAGAAGGGCAATATTATTGCTACTACTTCAAGTATCTATATGATAGATATTTTCCTTTCGACTTCTTGTTCTTGGGTATATGATACCGGATTGGATCCCACATTTGTTTAAATGTGCAAGAATAGAGGGTCTTCGCTCGTTTGACGATCAAGGCCTAGAGTTCCAATCCGAAGATTGAAAGGGTTTTGAAGATCGAAGATTATGATTCAAAAATCACACCGATAATTGTTCGATAGCTCAAGACCGGAAAGCAATTAAGGTTGGTAAATTCTATCTCATAGGAATTCAATTTAATCGTATAGAACGGATCTTAGGGCTTGGGTTTTGTGTTAATTTGATGCTTAATTCCGCTGCGCATGAACCCATAAAACCCAACATTTTCATCCTAGCAAGCCATTTTTTTCGAAAAGTATGTTTACTCGAAGGGGACTCAGTTGGAAGAATCTCATTAAAGAGAAAGATGAGATTTCAAGTTTAGTTGAGGAGAGACGGACTCTATTTTTTTTTTTTTTGGTAACTCTACCAAATCCACTGGAAATACATGTCCACATATAATCACGTCACAATCATGATATACCAAAGAAGATTCGAGGCACTCTCCCATAGGAGTAGAGACCTCCAGCACATAAGGAAAAAACTTAGGCAATTTATGCAAAGTAAATGCAAAATGCGATGCCACATAAGAATGGGATGACCCAGGGTCTATAAGAATACGAGCCCTGACTCCTGAGACAGGTACTATACCTCTAATGACAGCTGTGGGATCTACCTCTCCACGACCCAAGGCAAAAAATCTACCTTGCACCTTCTCCTTCGGTTTCCCCTCGTTGTCCCTCTACATACCACCCCTTGGTTGGGCACCCTGCTGTCCACTTCCCGAAGCTTAACCCCTTTGCAATCTAGGACAATTTCTCCTGAAGTGACCCACTGCTCCACACTCAATACATTTGCCTTGCTTGCTCCAACATCGATCTTCAGAATGTCCCACTCTCTTACAAAAGTTACAAACAGTCTCAAACTGACTGGATACCGGACGAGTTAAAACGGTAACATTTCCTCCTCAAACCACCCCTGGAGCTGAAGGCTTTGGTTGTCCTCTATACTGCCCTGAGACTTGACCTTGGAACTTTGGCTTGCTTCCACTACTACCTTCAGGTCTGCCTCGGTGCTCCTAAATGTCATTTTCAATCCAGTACGCCATGTTCACTGCTGCTTGATAGTCGGTGAAGTCGTGCGTCAACAGTTGCTTCCGAAATTCCAATCTCAACCCTTTCACAAACCTATAGACTCTCCTCTCCTCCTTTGGTACCAAGTGAGGGCAATACCTCACCAACTCCGTGAACTTTGCTGAGTATTGGGCCACCGTCATTGTTCCCTGCTCGAGCCTCAATAATTCAACCTCTTTCTTGTCCCGGGTAATCAAAGGAATAATGTGTTCTTTAAACCTCCTGGTGAAATTTTCCCAAGTCTAGGGTGTATAGTCCCGCTCCCAACTCTCCTTCAAGATCTGCCACCAGTGCTCCGCTGGGCCTTCCAATTTGAAAACTACACATCTCACCTTCTCTTCATCCGGACTTTCCATTGCCACAAAGATTTTGTTCATAGCCTCCAACCATCTTTCTGCCTTCACCGGATCTGGATCCCCATTATAACTTGGTGGAGCCATTTTCACAAACTTCTCTAACCCATATCCTAGATGTCCCTCAGGTTGCTGTTGAGCTTGACCTTGAGTTGCCAAGTTTTGTAAGAAAACCCTGAACATGTTCATCATCTCTGCATTTTGGTTTCCTCCTGCTCCCACATTACCCACATTTTCTTGATCCCTTTGTTGGTCATCACCATTTCCCGCCATTGAACAAACCCTGCATCAAACACTCATCGTCAGTTATCACACCCCCCTAAACTAGACATCTACCCTTGACTTCTAAACCAATGCTCTGATACCAACTGTGGGCACCCCGACCCGGGACCTTGCCTCGTGCCCCGAGCGGGAGAGTCCAAACCACCTCCACTAAAAAAACACTTTTGTTTAACTTGAAAAATAAAACAACCTTTAACAAACCAACATAAGCATCTCCACTTGGAGGCAAAATATTAACCATCTTTGAAAAGACATAACCTGTTTTAGTTACAAAACAACTACAATTGTAAAAGTTTACAAAAGCCAGCTTTAAAAGATAACCAATCCCATATTTAGTTACAACATAACCAACTGAAAATGTTTTATAAAAGTGCTATATACAATCTCCCAAAAGAAGAACATCCACGCCTACTCCCAACTCCCAAATCATATACATACCCTGACAACCTAAAAAGAACGCTGTCCAAACTCCTTCCCGACCTCACTGGTCTGGTCCACCTGTCTCAGCTCGATCTAAAACAATAAAGGGAGAACGGGTGAGAATAAATCTCAATAAGTTATTATGAATGCAACAATATGCCATATAAGATGCAACACATAATTAGGTTTCTCACAACACATTGGTAAAGCGGTAAACACATTACGTTACCTCAATTTACCTTTCCCGATTGAACAATAAGTCGTACAACGTCGGGAGTAAAACTCCACTCTTTTGTGAACTGCTTAAGCATATTCACATCTTATAAGACACATATTTCTGAGAACCATATATGATACGAGCAATCTTTAAGGCTTTTGGCTCAATACAGAAGCCACACCCCCACAGAAGGGGACAGTCACAAGTATAATGTAATCCGATCACCTTATGGAACAATTCTCATAATTGATTGTATCCCATTATATCCCTAAACATCAGCTGATTGAAACACATTCAAGCACATAATAGATACTTGAAAATAAATCCACACTTGGGATATCAATACAACAACATGGTATTAATACTCATGTTCAAACAAATAAAATAGTGCAACATGTATTTTATACACTATTTGAATCAACAACCATGAATATGTAATCAAATATAGTCACAATGTAACACAAACAAGCCCTACATATTCATTACACAACCTTGAATACACTTTATAAAGGTTCAAGATTTATTTACCAAGTTTTATCAACTTTGGCTAAGTTCTCATAATGCCTTTCAACCCATTTCAGAACCATATTTAAGAACCTTTCCTATATCATTTTGGACAAGTTACAACTTCCTTGTAAAGCTCTAATGTTGTACTAGGATTCGAGTCAAAAAGGGATTAAATCTATACTAGGTTGATTAGGTTTAATTTGCTTGCAAATTGATACACAGTGAACAGAACTAACTGGGCATGACTCGTGCCCCATGGCACGACTCGTGCCCTTCCCCATCACAAGTGCACTAATTTACACGACTAGTGACACGAATGAAAAGGCATGGGAACGACTCGTGCCACAGGGCACGACTCGTGCCCTTTACCAGAATTTCATGTTGAGCTTAAAACATCAGCAGGCTTATGAAAATATCATCATTTTCCTCATACTACTTCACTTCAACCCAACCATACCAAATCAAAACATCAGTATAGCACTTCCCACCATTTTTACACATTATAACCCAAGTAATGTATTCCCATAAGGCCATGTAACATAGATATATACCACCCTTTCACCTTAACCCAAACTATTTTACCAACCCTTTCCATACCCATTCCAAAACCCATTTTTCCTTCCATTCCAAAAACCAAATAAATTACCAAAAATACCAAGAACCATTTATATACCCATAATATCAACATTAAACACGGAATGAGCAATTATTGAAAGCAATCATAATAACTTACCAAAATAATTCAAAAATAATAAAAAACTTTGATCGGCTAGAAATGTTTCACTCGACTTCTTGAGCGTTTATTTGAAAACAGATCAAAGAATGGATGAAAACTGGATTTATGGGGATTTTCGGAAGGTAACCCTAGGTTGATGGAACGTAGAGAAGAAGAAAGAAAGAAGCTGATGAAAATGAAGCTTCTGGTGAAATTTTTGGATTTATATAAAACAATTTACACATAAGCTCCTCCAAGTATTGAATAACTACAATCAACTACCTTACTTTCATATTTACACTAAAGCTCCTCAACAACTTTTATAACTTTCTATTTAAATTTCCAATTTTATAACTTTACTACAACAATTCCTATTTATTCAATTTAGACATTATATAATTAAAATTAATTTATTAACATCCTGAAATCACTTAAGTTATCAAAATATCAAAATAAACGCATAACCATTCTAATTATCATATAATGCCTAACATGAGATGCAATGCACCCCACCCCCACGTGTCTAACACGGGACCAAAATAGTGCCTAGGTTTAGGGTTGTGACACTCACTCCCCCTTAAAGAAAATTTGTCCCAAATTTTAAATTCACTTACCTGAATGATCAAATAACCAAGGGTACTTCCCTCTCATTTCAGATTCCAACTCCCAAATAGCTTCCTCAATGGTATGATTTTTCCATAAAATTTTCACAACTGGAATGCTTTTGGTATGCAACTCCCCAACTTGTGATTCAACAACCCTCAATGGTTCCTCCACGTAAGTCATATCCGCCTGAACATCTTCGGGAGGAGAACTCAAAATATGCGAAGGATCATAGCAATACTTTCGCAACATAAAGACGTGGAAAACATCATGGAGAGATGAAAGATATGGAGGCAAAGCTAATCTATAAGCTAACTCACCCACCTTCTCTAGAACTTCGAATGGACCAAAAAACCTTGGTGCCAACTTACCTTTATTACCAAACCTCTTAATCAAAGTTCTCGGTGAAATTTTCAAAAATACAAAGTCACCTGCTTGAAATGATAACTCCCTTCTTCTGTTGTCGACGTAGCTTTTCTGTCGACTTTGAGTTGTCTTCAATCTATCCCAAATCACTTTAATCTTTTCTGTTGAATCCCGAACCAAATCTGGCCCCCAAAGTCTCGCTTCACCAACCTCGTCCCAACACATTGGAGATCAACATTTCCTCCAATACAATGCCTCATATGGTGCCATCTCAATACTGGACTGGTAGCTGTTATTATATGCAAATTCCACCAACGACAAATGATCTTCCCAAGATGAGTGGAAATCCATCACACACGCCCGTAACATGTCCTCGAGAATCTAAATAGTTCTCTCAGTCTGCCCATCGGTCTGAGGATGAAACGCCGTGCTAAAACTTAACTTGGAACCCAGAGCCTCGTGCAAAGCCCTCCAAAACCGCGATGTGAATCTCAAATCCCGATCTGAAACAATGTTGACCGGTACTCCATGAAGTCTCATAATCTCGCGAATATACAACTGTGCCAACCTCTCCATTGAATACTTTGTTGAAACATGTAGAAAATGAGCCGACTTTGTTAATCTATCTACTATCACCCAAATGCCATCCATCTTCTTCAAGGTAGGAGGTAATCCAGTCACAAAATTGAATGTAAGCTCGCCGAAATTAATTTTTTATGATGATAAAAAATAGGAGTCGCCACGCCATGTTTTAAGGTACACTTTGAAAAACCTTTGAAAGAGAAAATGGGTTCGGGGGTCAGGTTACGTGTTGGGAAGAACCGAGAGTTCACCCAACACGCCTCGTCCGTAGACGAGTCTTTCTAACTAAACATCCAAACAATTCAAAGTGTGTGCAAACAATGATAATGAACAAGTGTGGTAAAACATGAATTTTATTGATTGAATGAGATCTTACAACTTGTGAGCCATTTGGTTAGGGAGGCCACATCCCAATTACATGGATCAGAATAGATTACAAAGGGAAAATGGTCTCTGCAAACAGACCTAATGTGTCGCGTGACACATAGCATGCATGGCTAGATGTGTCGCGTGACACACGATCCACCCAGGCACGATGTGTCGCGTGACACAGGACATCCATCTGCAGAGACTACATAGCTTGAACACAGAAGAACCAACAAGCAAAACAGATCCAATTATACAATCGATTTAGCTTCGGAAATGAATAAATTAACAATAATTCAACCAAGGGGTGTGGATATGGAGAGATCCACACTCCCTTAGGAATTAAACACCAATTCCAATAAGAATCAAATCATAAGCATGAAATTGGACAAAACACAATGATTAAACAGAGAGATTGTGATTGGATCTCAGTAATCAGGACAAATGGAGTCGAATTACTGAGATCAGATGGATATATGACAATTGAATTATGAAATGACAAAATAAGAGAGAGAGAGAGATAGAGAGAGGGATTAGGAGTGTTACCCTTGTAGTATCCACGAATTCTATACCAAGTTTGGTATAGAATCCTTCAACAACTGCTTCTGGGATGGACTGAGTTGAGGAGGATTGATGGAAGGAGGATCCAAGAGTTGATGGGTGAATTGAGGTGAATTGGAGGGAGAATTGGGTAAATTTAGGTACGAGAGGGAGGTGTGTGTGTTTGCAGTGTGTGTGGCATATTTCCAAACTGGCAGAGTAACAGTAGGCAAAAAGTGGATCCAGAAATGAGAGGGGTAGGGTCTTATTTATAGGCTGCAGGTGATGGTCACATGGTGTCGCACGACCTTCTGTAACCACTTTCCAAGGCTTCGAGTTGTCGCGTGACACAAGGTGTCACCAACCGTTTTTGGCACCAAAACCAGGTTCTGGAACATTCTGAGTTAATACCCAAAAGGTCCAAAATAGGTTTATTCCTTGTAGGTCCTTTAGCGTGAGCAAAGTACTGAAAAGTACTTCCTTCGCAAGAAACTTATGGGATGTTTCCGGAAGTCTCGAAATAGACCGGGAATTTACCAAAACGTCCCTGAATGCAATTTTATTATCTTAAAATGCATCTAAAAGGGTCGCGAATTGGGTTGGCGTACTTACAGAGCCCCTCGACAACGTCACTTATGAAAGAAGTGAGGTTGTCGATAAAAGAAGACCGAATCCCAATGAGTGATTGGGGAAATGGCAGATGTCTGGACGATGATCTGGGAGATTGGATGGCTGGACTTTTGGAGAAAGGATTCCTACGTATCCCTAGGAGGGAATCAAGCCGGTCGTAGTTCGAAAACAAAACCGACAAAGAGCAAGAAATAGTAGAGATATGCTTTCATACCTTTGCTGTGTTTACCTGTAGCTGCCGGAGGGACTGAGGCTACGGCTAATCGCGGGGGGTTTGTAGCTGCTGGAGGGACTCATGCTACTGTTGATGATGATCGTGGCTGCCGGAGGGACTTAGACCACTGCTTGATGGTGAACGTGACTGCCGGAGGGACTTAGACCATTGTTGCTGAAGAGGAATGATAGCTGCCAAGGGACTCATGCTACTGTTGATGATGATCGTGGCTGTCGGAGGGACTTAGGCCACTGCTTGATGAGGAGAAACGGTAGCTGCCAAGGGACTCATGCTACTATTAATGATGGTCGTGGCTGCCGAAGGGACTTAGACCACTGCTTGATGAGGAGAAACGGTAGCTGCCAAGGGACTCATGCTACTGTTGATGATGGTCATGGCTGCCGGAGGGACTTAGACCACTGTTGCTGAAGAGGAACGGTAGCTGCCAAGGGACTCATGCTATTGTTGATGATGGTCGTGGCTGCCGGAGGGACTTAGACCACTGCTTGATGAAGAGGAGCGGTAGCTGCCAAGGGACTCATGCTACTGTTGATGATGATCGTGGATGCCGAAGGGACTTAGACCGCTGCTTGATGAAGATCGTGGCTGCCGGAGGGACTTAGACCACTGTTTGTGATGGAGGAAAACTCCCTCTTGTAATAAAAACCGAGCAAGTGTACTCACTACCGGTGTAGCAGTATGCAATTGCAGGGGTCGAATCCACAGAGACTCGTTGGTAAACAAGTAAAGTAAAAGCAGTAAATTTAGTAACCACAGTTTATAACTTTGATTTAGAACTAAGAGTATAAAATAAATAACAAAAACTAAATAAACAAGAAAACAGATTATGAGCAGAGATTCGTAGATTGGATTTCACTTCACCATCATTCTATGCAGAATTTTACTTATAAAACATCAACTCAACTTCTAGGGTTCATTCACTTTAGCTAGGATCGACACGGTTAGGTGGCCGGATTACAATACCAAATACTCTTTTAATATTGTGGATTCTATTACGGCACCACAATACTCGAAGAATACATTAAGCACGAAAGAATACAAGAACCTAACATTGATCCGATTATATTACGGCACAGACCACGTTAATCAATCAATAGTGGTCTATGCATCAAAATCCCAAATTAATGGCGAATTCGATACCCAATTATTCAAAGACGAGTTCGTATATTAACATACATCTCAAATCTAAGAACAAGAAATTTAAGATCTATTATTGGACTAGAAGGAATCAAATAGAAAGAATTAAAATACTATTGCATAGAAATTCGGATAAAGATCCAACCAATCTACAAATCTAAGAAATTAGCTACTCATAATTTACAATGATAAAACCTGGAATTCGGAATAATTCTCCTCTTCAATGGAATTGTTAAAAAACAATAAAAACTCCAATAATAATATATGATATAATATCTCAATAACTACCGTGGCTGTGAATATATAGAGTAGGGCAAATCTGTGGACCAAGCTGAGAAAAGACATGATTGCCCTTCAATGGAGACGTGAAAACTGTAGCAATGGACACGGCCTAGCGCGGCCGCCCAAGATGTGAGCGCGGTCGCCCAAGTTGGCAGAAGGTTTGGCCGAGATTTGATCTCCCTAGCGCGGCCGCCCTTGGTGCCTGGCGCGTCCGCCCTTGTTTACAGACAGTTTGTGCGTGAGCTTGGCCTGAATGTTATTCTCCCTTCATTGGCCCAGCTGCCCCACCTTTGGCCCCAACTGGCCCTAACTGGCCTAGCCTTTCCTCGGCCATGGCCTTATTTGCTCGGCCGAAATCAGCAAGCCTTGGCCACATTTTGTACCTCTTTGAACTCGGTTCGTCTCGCAATTACAATGTCGCATTTTATCGCATTTTGGCTATTATAAAAATTTCTTTTGCACATTGTCCTTTGAAATTTTATTTTTCATTTTAACCCATGAATTTTTATAAATCAAATTCGTCCAAAATTTCCATATTTCCAGTTTAGTCCCTGAATTTTCCAATATTTCCAATTTAGCCTTTGAACTTCCAAATGTCAGTTTTGTCCCAGAATTTTCAGAATTGCAATTTGATCCAAAAGCTTCCAAAGTACATTCCAATCCTCCATTTTCAACATTGTTGCACTTCAACCCTTGTACTTTCAAAACACTCACAAACCATATCAAATACACATAAATCTCGGGAATCAAACACAAAGAAGCCTAAAAGTGCATCATTTGGATGGGTAAATACACACCCATCAAACACCCACAAACTAACCTCTTGCTCGTCCCGAGTAAAACTAAACTAAAAGAAGCAAAATAAAGCTACTCTAAATACTAATAATAAAATATAAAAACAAAATAATTATTTTTGGGATGTTCTATCACAGATGAGTCATTGGCCATACAAGTCTCAGATTCTTACCAACACACATAATCAACAAGTGCCACCACAGTAATGGGATTACAATCACATTGAATCATAAAACTCACAATTTTCCACCGCGGCATGAATGATGAATGAATTATGGGAGGTCACTGCTGTTGTGGGCATTTTTTGACATGACGACTTCTTCAGTTGATCCTGCATAACGAGATGTCATTACACTGTAAGTATTGTTTTAAATATTTACTTGTCCAATATTTCCTAATATTATTATTCTTATTTTTCAGTAATTAAGAGAAGAATGCGGAAACAACCTTCAAGCACGTTCAACAGACCTTCAAACGGCTAGGGCGACTTGGTCTCACGGAGGTTGAAAAGATAAACCACAATGCCGAGATTGTAGGAACCATATTTGACTCTTTCTTAGTTACTTGTATTTAAGGGGAAATGGAGACGGAAAATGACACTCATGCTCATACGCACACACTTTACACACAAACTCTTGTAATCCTCTCCATTATCTTCCGAAGTTATAATTGTGATCATTATAGTGGAACCTTTAAGGTTGGAGACCTAACTCCCGGGGTTTTTTCCAAAGAGGTTATCACCTCCAAGGTTTTCCTCGTTAACAAATCGCGTTGTCATTGTCTCGTTTTTCATTTTCTTGTTCCATATAATCGAATTCCATAGTTCCCTCCTTATTATTCAATCCACACACTAAACATAGTTAAGATTCTACTCTATTGTTTTTTCTACCAAAACAATTTGGCGCCCACCGAGGGGCCTCGTGGTTTATCGGTTATTTGAAACATTTCCTAATCGAATTCACTATGTCTGCACCCACCAATGTGTCCACCGCCGGCAAAGGTCCCACCGTTGTTCCCACATCAGTGAGGTAGAACCAGCCTTGTTACCACCGCCTCCTCGACCAGGATCTCACCCAACTCAACCTACGAAGACTCCACAAAAGGGGCGACCTCTTCCAATGCGTATGCCGACATCCGGAGTATCCTAACCGAGGTTGAATCAAAGGTTGGACCAGCAAGATAACAATTCGAAGGTGTTGACCAATTCCATGATTAAGATGCGAAAGACCAACAACTCATAGCATCTCGGCTTGAAAACATATCACCACCGCGCGCAAGGGTTCTCAACTTTGACAACTCCGGAGGATCTACATTTCGTAATGAATTCATTCCAATGGGCAATCCTCCTCCGCCGACATCTTTCATGATGTCAACATCTTTGCCCTGGGACACCCCTTTGACACCATCTTCTGCAGATTCACTCCATTCATCCCATTTATAGACAAAGACTGCTGTCACGACTACTACGGACAACTCTGGTTTGCTTAATAATCTTTTCAATAATAATAATTTCAATCGTATTCCTATGGCCGACCCTTTTGCAGAAACCCACTAGCTAAACAGATTCGGGATCTCAGAGAATTAGTAATGAACGTACTGTGTGACTCCTCCAATTCAACCAAGAACGCAAACCGCTACAATCGGCTCGGTTTGTCCCAAGAATTGCAAATGTCGACATACCGAAGCGCTTCAAAGGTACCATCTATGAAGTTGTACGACGGCACCACGGACCCGCAGGAGCACGTGGCACACTATCAAGAAAAGATGGACATAATCCATATTCCACTTCAATTCCGGGAGGCTTGCTTATGCAGTGGATTTGGATCCACCTTATCTCGGACCGGCTCTCAAATGGTTGATTAGGCAACCCCTAGGTTCAATGGGTTCATACGCCCCAAATTTCATCAACATGTTCTATAACCAATTCTCATGCAATCGACAATTTGAAAGGTTGACAAGTGACCTTTACAATGTAACTCGCGGCCTAATGAAACCCTAAAGGATTACGTCCACCGGTTCAATAAAGAGGTGCTGGAAATTCCCAATCTTGACATGTCGATGTAGCCACGTAAGCATTCAAAATGGGGTTGAAGAAAGATTCGCAGATACCAAGATTTGGTAATGACTCCTTGTAAGCTTACCGGAGGAAGTCGTGGAGCAGGGCATTGAGATTCATAAGACTGGAGGAAGATGAGCTGCGAAGATCAAAGTCATCATCCAAGACGTCGACATATGACCATCCCGATAGAAAGACCGAATCGTCCCATCGCGAAACAACCGTCCCAATCCTTATCCGAGAATTGACACTAGCAAAATTAATTCAATAGACGGTGAGGATGAAGATAATGATAATGTGCCTAACATTTCGATTATTGTTTTTCCGTTGATATTTCGGGTGTACTTTGCGCAATGGGCAACCCGGGAGACAAAGCCGATGGCCAAAGAAAACGGACAAAACCACAGATGGCGTGACAAATCAAAATGGTGTGCTTACCATGAAGACTTTGGGCATGTTATCGAAGACCGCATCGCGTTAAGAAAGGAGATCGAGTTACTTGCTCTCGAAAGGACATCTTAAGGAGCCGTTGGGATCCGTAAAGAAGAAAGCCGAAAGTACAAGCTCCTCATGAAGCCGAAAGACCGGTTTCTCCCCAAAGATCAACAAAGGTGATCAACTTCATTAGTGGAGGCTCGTAAATATGTGGAACATCCTATTCTCGCCGCAAAACGACATGCTAAGGAGTCAAAAGATGAAAAGCCGTAGAGACAGCCCAGATGTCGATACCTTGCCTGCACTCCAATTGTCTTTGATGAAAGTGATCGTGATAACTTGCCGGAACCCCATCATGACGGTCTGGTCATTTCCTTGCAGATCGCTAACCGTACCATACGACGTATTCGGTAGATGGGGGCAGCTCCGTCAATCTTATTATGTTGGGTACCCTTAAAGAAATGAACATCCCGGAATCGGAGATTGTCAAAAAATCTTCGTGCCGGTAGGCTTCGTGGCGAAGTCAAAGAAACAAGTGGGGGAGATAAAGCTTCCAATATACTCAAAGGGCCTCAACACCGTGGAACGGTTTTTGTGTAATTGATTGCGCAACATCTTACAATGTAATTCTTGGAAGACCGTGGATTCATGGAATGAAGGCCGTACCCTCCACTTACCATCAATGTGTGAAGTTTCCAACACCTTGGGGTGTCGCTAAGATTTACAAAAGTGATCAACAAGGTGGCCAAGGAATGTTACAAAACTTCAATGAAGGCGTCTACATCTCCAAAACAAGCATAGCAATTACCGAAGAAAGTACGTGAAGTCCTGGAAGCTAGGGAGGATGATGTGAAAGAAGTATTGTTAGATCCTTCCAACCCGGACATCAAAGTACTTATTGGCACCGACATATCGTCGGATATAGAGGAGAAGCTTGTGAACCTATTAAGAAGCGAGAATAAAAAGTTTCGCTTGGAAACATGATGACATGACCGCATTAGCAAAGATGTCATCACTCACAAACTTAACATAGATCCCGGCTTCAAACCAAAGGCACCGTAAACGTAGAAAGTTTGCGTAAACCGTAAATCGATCATCAAGGAGGAGGTAGAGCGCTTACTCAAAGCCAACATGATACGAGAGGTCGATTATCCAAGATGGTTGGCAAATGTGGTTGTGGTAGAGAAGAGAAACGGGAAATGGCGAGTTTGCGTCGACTTCACCGACTTAAATAAGGCCTCGCCCAAAAGATCCTTTCCCTTTGCCGCACATAGATTCATTAGTTGATGCCACCTCGTGTCACGAACTCCTCACATTCATGGACGCGTCCTCGGGATTTCAACAAATTCGTATGGAACCATCTCGACCAAGAAGACACCGCTTCATAACCCCTCGTATTTATTGTTATATTGTCATGCCTTTTGGACTAAAAAAATGCGGGTGCAACGTATCAAAGGCTCGTCAACAAGATGTTTAAGGATCGATTGGGGACACAATGGAGGTATACATCGACGACATGGTTGTTAAGTCTAAGAAGGCCGAGGACCACATTAGCAATCTCTCTCAAGCCTTTGACATCTTGGATTGTTTCAATATGAAACTTAATCCAGCCTAAATGCAACTTCGGAATGAAAGCCGGCAAGTTTTTGGGCTATATGGTCACTAAAAGAGGCATTGAAGCCGCCCCTGCAACAAATACGCGCCATTCTCAACTCCGTCATCACCTCAACTGTCGAGGACGTCCAAAGACTAACAGGAAATTGCCGCACTCACTAGATTCATTTCAAAATCCTCAGACCTGATGCAAACCTTTCTACGACATCTTAAGAAAGAACAAAAAGTTTCAATGGGAGGACCAACATGAAAAAGCTTTTCAGAACTCAAAACTTACTTGTCGACACCTCCCTTATTGGCCAAACCTCGCATAGAAGAACATCTTTACATCTACCTAGCAAGATCCGAAGGCGCCGTAAGTGCGCCTTGATAACGTAACGAGATGGCAATCGCAACCCATCTACTATATAAGTAAGACACTCTTAGATGCCGAGACCAGTATTCTCATTTACAAAAATTAATTTTAGCTTTGATAACCGCTTCGTTAAATTAAGGCACTATTTTGAAACACATACTATTATTGTACGCACTAACTATCCTATTAAGAATGTCATGAGAAAACCAGAGATGTCGTCGAATGGCGAAATGGTCTGTACAGCTTAAGCACATACGACATCAAGTACGAGCCTAGAACCGCTATGATAAAATCTCAAGCCCCGTGCATTTTGTGGCCGATTTCACCAACCCTACAAAAAGAGGTGGAATTGGAAGTACAAAGAACTTCAAGATGATGACATTCTAAAAATTTGGACTCTCTACACGGACGGTGCTTCCAACATGAGAGGTACAGGTCTTGGAGTTGTACTAAAATCGCCACAAGGGGACATAATACCACACCCATCGCCTGCGGCTTCAAGGCTACCAACAATGAAGCGTAGTACGAGGCACTTATCGCAGTTTAACAGCAGCCCAAGACTTAGATGTCAAGCATATCCGGGTGTTCATGGATTCATTACTAATTGTTAATCAATACAATGGGTCCTACGTCGCGAAAATGCTAAAATGATGACATATTTGGAAATTGTAAAAATTATTTCGGCCAAATTCAAAATATTTTCCTTGGAACAAATCCCGCGAGAAGAAAATTCTCAAGCCGATGCTTTGGCAAATTTGGGTTCGGCCTTCAAAAGCTTCTCACAAACCAATATCCCAATCGTGCATGTTGACATCCCAAGAATTGACAATCTCGAGATGTTCGTCCTAGATGTTGACATACCTTCCTCTCCCCGCATCAACCTCTTGGATGCCCCCTATTATCAAGTATCTATTAGATGATACGATCCCGCTTGAGGAGAAGAATGCGAGAGCCTTCAGGGTAAGAGTATCTAAATATGTACTTATTGATAATCTCTTGTTTAGAAAATCTGCAGTCACTACTTAAGGTGTCTAGAAGCATAGAGCCCATCGTGTTCTCAAGGAGCTGCATGAAGGAGATTGTGGAAATCATACCGGGCGTAAGTTTACATACTAAAGCTCTAAGGTTGGGCTATTTCTGGCCCACAATGAGAAAAAGACGCCATCGACTACGCAAAGAAATGCGATTCCCGTCGCCGACAGACATGCACCACCACCGAATTGCTACATCCTATCCCGTCACCTTGGCCGTTTATGGTTTGGGGAATGGACATTGTAGGAAAACTTCCCAGCCACACTGTGGGGACGAGTATTTCTTTTGGCCATGACAGACTACTTTTCTAAGTGGGTAGAGGCCGAGGCATATGTGCAAGTTCGTGATAAAGAAGTAATATCTTTTATCAAAAGGAACATATTTAGCCGATTTGGAATTCCATCGAAATAATTTGTGACAACGGCTCTCAGTTCATCAAGCAAGAGGACCCAAGATTTCTTGACACTTGGGGTATTAAGATGGTAACGTCTTCGCTCGTTCACCCTCAAGCCAATGGACAGCAGAGTCTAGCAACAAAATAATAATCACAACTTAAAAAAGAGACTAAACCGAAAAAAGGACGTTGGGCGTAAGAATTACCAATGGTCCTATGGGCCGACAGGACGACATCTAAGAATGCTACCGGTCAAACCCCTATTCACTTGTATTTGGAACTGAATCTGTTATTCCAGCAGAAGTCCTTGTACCTACGGCAAGATACGCTTGCCGACATCCGAAAAATAATAAAGACATCTTGATACATTCCCTGGATACTGTGGACGAGCTAAGGGATATGGCCAAAGTTCGCATGGCAGCATATCAGCAAAGGGTAGCCCGATCATACAATAAAAACGTCAGTGGTCGAAGGTTTCAAGTAGGAGACTTAGTCCTACGAAAGGCATTCCAAAATACCAAGGAGTCCAATGCAGTGCAAGCTCGCCCCAAAATGGGAGGGACCCTACTTGATAGATGCACAAGCCGGAAAAGGAGCATATCGCCTTGCAACCTTGGATGGCCAAATGATACCCCGAAGTTGGAACGCCATTCATCTCAAAAGGTATTACATTTAAATATGACTTCCCATGAACTCATCTTTCCAGTGTATGAATCGTATTTTAATTCTTTTCTCCTATGTATCTTTTTAATTATTTACATGATAAGATGTCTCTAACATGCTTTGTGAGAGACGTCAACCTTAGTTGGCGTCCGTTTTTAACGTGTTTCTATCTTATGAGGTATTGACACATTTACATGGGGACATATCGAAAGCATGCAAAGAACAACGATTCCTCCTCCGTTAGAGACTGGCCATCTCTTCTCAAGTAAAGGTACACAATCCCTTCTAAGGTTTAAAGAGTTAATTACCTCTTTCTAAAGAAGTTAGGTTACCACACCTTCGCCTCGGAGCGCAAGTTATCTCACTAATTGAGGTGTGGGGTGGGCCTATATGGGTAAACTCATATAGCTTACCCATTCCCACTCAGCTAGATGATTGATCTTAAGCATTATTCTTATGGTTATGGCATATTCGTGTCATCTAAGTATCTACGGTTTATGGCATATACGTGTCATCTAAGTATCTACGGTTTATGACATCTACATGTCATCCTAAATACCTATTATTCAGACATACTATCATGTCACCATATGTGAAAAACATACGAAAAATTATCAAAAAAAAGAAACAAGCCTTGACGTGCTTGAAACCATTAGACCATAACTAAACTAAAATAACCATAATGTATCCAAACCACCAAAGTAAAAGTGCGAAAGTGTCAACCAACCCAACACTTAAAAAAGATTGTCTTTGGCCCTTAAGGACCTATTACAAACCAAACCAAAATAAAAATTGTCTTAAGGGACTCCGCCCCAAGAATCATCAACAAAATACCAAAGAACCAAATTGTTTTTACCTTCTTTTTTGTTTAGGTGGCTTCGCCGCAGTGTGTTGTACCGGGTGTCACTTCTCCAACCGTTGGTGCATCCTGGACAATTGTTTCATATGGACTTGATGACACCTCGCCCTCGTCCCCCACCTCACCTGTTAACTTGGATAGATAGGCACATTCCTGTGAATATCCCGTGCACCACTTTCCTTCTTGGTATTCCTTCATCATTTTCACCTTGCATTGAGAAACGGGGCCTTCATCAGCAAATAGCTTTACAAGAATTCCTCACCTCTCGCTATCTCCTTGTTGTGATCATCTTCACTTTTCGCCAAACTATTCAACAAGTCCTTAGCTATCTCGCTCTTGTTCTCCCAAATGATTTGCTTAGTTGCTCTATTATCTTCTCACATTCCTTCACTTTATTATCGTATACCAACTTCTCCTTCTTGACCAAAGCAATATCCGCTTTGGATTTCTTCTTCACCAATTCAACTTCTTTTGCCAACTCCTCCACGTATCCTACACCGAAAAATAACATCCCGATATTACTAAAAGTTATCACAACCTTTGAAACTATTAAATATTCAATTAATGATGTCTCACCCCGTATGCCAGGCTCATAAATCTCTTCTTGAACTCCCCGCCGATGACCCATCAAAAGAGTCTCCAACCTCGATCACTTCCTCTTGGCTGCCTTTTCTTTTCCTCACCCTAGAACCAATCCCGCGCTTTCATCAAGAATAGGACTCTTCTTAGGAGCGGGTGGAGGTTTCTTTCGCCTTGACAATGGGCTCGAAAGCAAGGCCTCGATATCCTCCAGATCAAAGTCGACCTGAAGCTTATCGGTTTGGAGACTCGCATGGACATAGAGATATTGTCAATAACAAATAACACATCAAATTAATGACAAGCTTATCAAAGGTAACAGGATGCCAAGCTTACCAAGAGACATTATTACAGAAGTTGAAGCCTTTATATCCTCCGGGGACAATCGACGAAACTTCCAAAGAAACCTTTGGGAGATCTCTTATCGAGAGGGAGATTGAAAAACTCTTCGATTTTTGCTAAAGTATCTTTTGCAGCGGAAATAACTCTCCCCAATCAATATCTACATGAAAGCAAAAACAATTACAATTCAGTTTGTCTCAAGAACAGGAAATCACAAGAGTAAGAATTTAAGTACCTCCATGGTTCCATTGCTTCGACATCTCATCCTTCTCACCGATTGACGTCCTATCAACAAAGAAAAACCTATTCTTCCATCCCCTATCACCGGAGGATGTGCTGCTCATCAAAGGATTTCTACCCGACTTCTTTCTAAATAGGTACCGTTTGGAACCAAAAAGTTGAAGATCATAGGAATGGGCAATTTCAGGGAGCCCTAAGTCTAGTCCGTTTTTCTCAGGTTTACTTTAAGAACAAAGCAAATACTCGCCAAGCCATTGGCATAAGTTGAGCATAAGCCGGCTGAGTTTTTAGAAAGAACTCAAGAACCAACCGTGGGAAAGGGTAGCTAAACCCTAGCAAGAAGGGATATTCGAAGAAGCGAGATCCATTTGGGAGAAACATGGTCGACCTAAGTTTTATGGAAAAAGGATGAAAAATTACACCACTTGGGAAACAACATTGTTGTTTTATGGTCTCTATTTGAGAATCATTAAACAAACAAGTTTCTTCAAAGAGGTTTAGTGAGAAGATTTGCGCAAACAAAGTCGTCGAGATTAATCTCTACGGGACCTTGTGGGATGACGCTTTCTTGGGTTTGGAAGCGAGACATCCTGGTTTTACCCATGGTTGACAAAGCAAAAAGAGAAGAATAAACAAAGGAAGAAGGTCGTAGATGGAGTGATTTTACCTTGAAAGCGAACGGCGCCGTGGGCCAAAGGAGGTGAAAAGAAGATTTGAGAAGATAAGTTTTCTCAAGCGGTTAATAAAAAGGAAAAAGAATCCCTTTTCAAAATTAACTCTCTCCCCAACCGTTCATTTCATCGCCACGTCTCCCAAGAACGTCCCATCGTGCAGTAGTACAGGTTGGGTCATTAATTCAAAAGGAAAAACATTTTGCCTCTTCGCCTGCCTACATAGTCAAATGTTTTTGGGGACAAATTGTTGTGGGCATTTTTTGACATGACGACATCTTCGCTGATCCCGCATAACGAGATGTCATTACACTGTAAGTATTGTTTTAAATATTTACTTGTCCAATATTTCCTAATATTATTATTCTTATTTTTCGCAATTAAGAGAAGAATGCGGAAACAACCTTCAAGCACGTTCAATGCACCTTCAAACGGCTAGGGCGACTTGGTCTCACGGAGGTTGAAAAGATAAACCACAATGCCGAGATTGTAGGAACCATATTTGACTCTTTCTTAGTTACTTGTATTTAAGGGGAAATGGAGACGGAAAATGACACTCATGCTCATACGCACACACTTTACACACAAACTCTTGTAATCCTCTCCATTATCTTCCGAAGTTATAATTGTGATCATTATAGTGGAACCTTTAAGGTTGGAGACCTAACTCCCGGGGTTTTTTCCAAAGAGGTTATCACCTCCAAGGTTTTCCTCGTTAACAAATCGCGTTGTCATTGTCTCGTTTTTCATTTTCTTGTTCCATATAATCGAATTCCATAGTTCCCTCCTTATTATTCAATCCACACACTAAACATAGTTAAGATTCTACTCTATTGTTTTTTCTACCAAAACAACTGCCAACAACCTAAGATTGTTTATGGATTCACTAAGCAATGCTCTAAATCAATATGTCATAGACAGTACAACCCAAAAAGGACACTCATATGCATATTTACATGATTGTCAACCCGGTTACTCAATATTGAAAGAATGATATGGCTTAAAAGTTAAGGTGCGAAAGATCGCAGGGCTCAGTTCACGGTTACACTTGAAGGTAAGGACATACGAACATAAGAAAGTGAAACTAGAAAGTCTTCTTGTAACAATACATCCCCACTTTGATGATAATTTCTCCACTCCCCCTTATTATTTCCCAATGTGCCAACCCACAAACTAAAACTTTTTCATACATTGACATGGGATTGAGCACATTCCATTACTTTCTTTGGTCACCTTGAAACATAATTTCCACTTCAACATCAGAGAGGGCAAGGCTTTTTTTTTTTTTTTACTTTGTACAAATGTATCACAAAGAATGTGCACTTAATATTTTGCTCAGGCCCCTCTTTTCATTACATAACATGACCCACTTCTTTATTTTCGTGACCAATTTCCACTCAATCCTTTCGATTTTCAAAACATCCCCCAAAATATTCCCCATTCTTTCCCTAGTTTCACTTTCTTGAAAAGGTGAGAAAAATAGTGTATAAGTTAAAAAGGGTGGGATAATGAAGGTACAAATGAAGGCGAATGGTGGTCTAAAATAACCTCCCACTTTGTGAGAGATTCCATTCTTTTTCAAGCTCAAACGGGATTCTAGCGGAAAATTTTATATAAGTGACTAGAAAGTTTAAGGCTCACAAAAAGGGATTCAAAGAATAGCCATATATATCAAGTAACCTATTGACGTGTTATTGACAATCATGCAAACATATTCTAGGGACCCCGAGAATACACAAAGTGATCCCATAAAAGGCACCTAAGTTGATGACAATGACCAAGAAAATGATACGGAAGTGAGAGGTGGTGCAATCATAATTTAAATGTTTCAATGCAATCCCAATCACCACACTAATAATAGCACATGTGATTTTAAAATTAAAGCACACTCTAATCATCACAGACTTTGGCCAACATCCCAACTATGAAAGGAACAAAAATTTTTAAATTTTTCTATTTTTTTAGAGGGTGACACTATATACACTCCCCTATAAACCCACAAACTCGGAGAGATGTCTACCCCCAAACTCAAAACATGCTATGTCCTCATAGCAAAGAGAACAAAAGCGTGCCTTGGGTTCAACGGACGACATGACACAACTAAATAGTAATTAACATAAAAATAAAACATACCTCATTGGGTTGCCTACCAAGCAGCGCATTTGGTTAAAGTCGTTAGCCCGACTATGGTCCCAAGCTTAATTGGCCTTAGCTTTGCGGCCTTTGGACCATCTCTTCTCCTCACGGGCACAAACGCCCTTCTCTTTCCACTTCAGCTCTCCATTGTCAACAAGTAGGGGTAAAGCCACATTTATTTTTGAAACTTTACGCTTGTGCTTACCCCTCTTTCTTTTCTTTTTATTGGGGTTTCCACCCCCAAACTCAACCTTTTCTGCAACCTGCAGAACACCATTCTCACAACCAAGATCAAGAGAGTTATCATGCACAAAAATATTTAAAAATATAGAATCAGATAAATCACTATAACTCTCCTCACTAACTCTCGATTTTGAAGGCTCTTGTGGTAGATGTGATGGAATCGACTCTTTATGGGAGTCGTGTGGGGAGTGATATGACCCGTTACTCCTAGAGTAGTGGTCGGCCTTAATGTTACTAGCCACGGGACAAACGTCCGCATTATCCCCACTTTTCTCACATCCATTCACATCACCTTTAAAAATTGGAAAATCTGTTATGGCTCCTACAAAACCATCTTTGGGGGAGGGTTTCTTATCATTTTTAAGCATACAAAACTTACATTCCTCCCCCATACCTCTCAAGGACACCACCCCTTCACACACATCAATGGTGGCCTTAGTGTCAAACATAAATGGTCTCCCAAGCAGAATGGGAGTTTTCAGTTGTTCCTCACTTGATCCCTCCATACACATCACATAAAAGTCAATGGGGATAATGATTTTATCAATTTTAACCAACACCCCTTCAATAACCCCTAAGGGTCTTTTGATTGAGAGATCTGCCAATTGCAAGTCTCTCTTGGGTGGTTTCAACTCACATACCCCCAAACTTCTAAAAACATGAAAGGGCATCACATTGACACTTGCTCCAAGATCCAACAAAACTTTAAAATTTTGACCCCCTACAGAAATTGGGATAGTGAAGCATCCGGGGTCTTTTTGAACATGATTAATTTTTTCATTCTCATTAACATCATCATTATTATCAAAACAATCAATAATATCAAGAGAAGATAGAAATACCTCCTCAATTTTCTCACTTTCATCCCTCACTGTTGTGATTGACTTTGCTTGCTCAGGTGGGTTTCTTTCTTTCATTAATTCTTGGGCAACCTTCACAAGTTGCTCTACTTGTGTGCCCGTCTTTTCAATCGCAGCTTCTGAATTTCTATTACTTTGCTGCACCTCCATCCTTAACTGCTGGACTGCCAGCTCCCAAGGCTCTTTATCATGTTGTCCAGGTGGTGGCACATGAAGAGGTTTTGCTTGCTGATTATGATGGCCACCCCATGGATTGTAATTGCCATATTGGTTGCCTTGGTGTGGTGGCCTTTGTCCATATCCGTTGAAAGCATGTGCCTGTTCAGGACGATAAGAGAAATTTGCTGCACTTGGACACATATTAGTCACATGAGATGATAGACCACAATTTGCACAATAATTAGTAATAACATTAGCACTAGCAGAAGTGCCACAAGCAGTCAATTTATCAAATTTACTACTCAAGACTGCAATTTGCTTGGAGAGATTATCAGTAGCAGTCAAATCCAATACCCCCCTTGTTTTACCCCTCGAACTCTTTTGTTGAGAATTAGCACTCAACATCTCAAATAAAGCTTTAGTTTCTTCCGGGGTCTTGGCTCCTATCGAGCCTCCAGCAGCATTGTCAACCATTGATTGACCATTGTCATTCAAGCCATCATAAAAGGCTTGGTTCAGTGAGGGTAGTGTGAAATTGTGTTGGGGACATTGTATTAACATTGTATTAAATCTTTCCCATGCCTCATGAAAGGGCTCTCCCACATCTTGGGAAAATGTCATCAATTTCTGTCTAAACCCAGCCAACAGATGATGTGGGTAATATCTTTTAAGGAACACATCTTGTAACTCTACCCAAGTACTGATGCTGCTCGGTGCAAGCATTATCAACCATGTTTTAGCCACTCCCTTAAGAGTGTAAGGAAAACACTTTAATCTAATTTGCTCCTCAGTCACTCCCTGTCTTAACAAAAATTGGGCAATAACAATAATATACTCTTTAAGGAACGTGAGTGCATCCTCACCAGGCAATCCGTGAAAGCTTGGCAACATGGCAAAGTATTGTCCTTTGACCTCTAGATTTTTGGCTGCATCGGACAGCACTATGCAAGAGGTAGATGTGTCTACCCGAGGTCTCAGGAAATCATTCATAGTCTGTGCCGGTGGTTCTGCCATCTTGGCTTTCTCTTCCTCTACCTCGGTGGTGGAGGGTTCTGATTCGGTGTTCGAATCCAAGAAAAGGGGATTAAAGAGGGGATCGCCCTCAAATGCTTCCTCAAGTCTATTTATGTTATCGTCCAATGGCACCAATGTCGGCTTCAAAGAACGAAGACCTTGCATTCACTACCTAACCTACTTGTTTACTTGCAACAAGTCCCCGGCAACGGCGCCAAAAACTTGATGGAGGAAAACTCCCTCTTGTAATAAAAACCGAGCAAGTGTACTCACTACCGGTGTAGCAGTATGCAATTGCAGGGGTCGAATCCACCGAGACTCGTTGGTAAACAAGTAAAGTAAAAGCAGTAAATTTAGTAACCACGGTTTATAACTTTGATTTAGAACTAAGAGCATAAAATAAATAACAAAAACTAAATAAACAAGAAAACAGATTATGAGCAGAGATTCGTAGATTGGATTTCACTTCACCATCATTCTATGAAGAATTTTACTTATAAAACATCAACTCAACTTCTAGGGTTCATTCACTTTAGCTAGGATCGACACGGTTAGGTGGCCGGATTACAATCCCAAATACTCTTTTAATATTGTGGATTCTATTACGGCACCACAATACTCGAAGAATACATTAAGCACGAAAGAATACAAGAACCTAACGTTGATCTGATTCTATTACGGCACAGACCATGTTAATCAATCAATAGTGGTCTATGCATCAAAATCCCAAATTAATGGCGAATTCGATACCCAATTATTCAAAGACGAGTTCGTATATTAATATACATCTCAAATCTAAGAACAAGAAATTTAAGATCTATTATTGGACTAGAAGGAATCAAATAGAAAGAATTAAAATACTATTGCATAGAAATTCGGATAAAGATCCAACCAATCTACAAATCTAAGAAATTAGCTACTCATAATTTACAATGATAAAACCTGGAATTCGGAATAATTCTCCTCTTCAATGGAATTGTTAAAAAACAATAAAAACTCCAATAATAATATATGATATAATATCTCAAAAACTATCGTGGCTGTGAATATATAGAGTAGGGCAAATCTGTGGACCAAGCTGAGAAAAGACATGATTGCCCTTCAATGGAGACGTGAAAACTGTAGCAATGGACACGGCCTAGCGCGGCCGCCCAAGATGTGAGCGCGGTCGCCCAAGTTGGCAGAAGGTTTGGCCGAGATTTGATCTCCCTAGCGCGGCTGCCCTTGGTGCCTGGCGCGTCCGCCCTTGTTTACAGACAGTTTGTGCGTGAGCTTGGCCTGAATGTTATTCTCCCTTCATTGGCCCAGCTGCCCCACCTTTGGCCCCAACTGGCCCTAACTGGCCTAGCCTTTCCTTGGCCATGGCCTTATTTGCTCGGCCGAAATCAGCAAGCCTTGGCCACATTTTGTACCTCTTTGAACTCGGTTCGTCTCGCAATTACAATGTCGCATTTTATCGCATTTTGGCTATTATAAAAATTTCTTTTGCACATTGTCCTTTGAAATTTTATTTTTCATTTTAACCCATGAATTTTTATAAATCAAATTCGTCCAAAATTTCCATATTTCCAGTTTAGTCCCTGAATTTTCCAATATTTCCAATTTAGCCCTTGAACTTCCAAATGTCAGTTTTGTCCCAGATTTTTCAGAATTGCAATTTGATCCAAAAGCTTCCAAAGTACACTCCAATCCTCCATTTTCAACATTGTTGCACTTCAACCCCTGTACTTTCAAAACACTCACAAACCTTATCAAATACACATAAAACTCGGGAATCAAACACAAAGAAGCCTAAAAGTGCATCATTTGGATGGGTAAATACACATCCATCAGTTTGTTGGAGATGAAAGGTTGTAGCTGCCGGAGGAACTGATGCTACGACTGATGGTGAAGAGTAGCTGCCAAGGGACTTATGCTAATGCTTGTTGATGATGCGGAAAAACTGTAGCTGCCAAGGGACTTATGCTACTGCTTGATGACGAGATTTGGCTTGCCGTGCGGGGGACGACTTTTGTTGAAGATTGGCTGACTTTGAAGTCATGAACTTTGCTTGATAGGGCATGAATTTTGCTTGCTAGATTGTCATGAAAAATGGATTTTCTGATGTTTTGGCGGCGGGGCCGATGATCTTGAGGAATATTGCTGGGGAGACTGATAGAAGTGGGATCTTTGTCTCGATTTTGGTTTGAGGGACAGTCCTCGAAATTCGATGATGCTCAGTTGACTATTGTACCTGCGGGGGAAAATTACAAGGTATGGGCACAGGGGTTAAAGTGTAAAATAGTAAACCACAGGGGGTGGTTTTGAAAAATTGTCCAAGGGGACTTTTATGTCGCACGACGTCTTAAAGCCTTTGGACAAACCCTTTTAAATGCTAAACAGTCGTCATTTGAATATCACTGCTTAGAGGGAGACGAACGGCTTGAGAGAAAAACCAAGTAATACGCATGAAATCAAGGGAAATCGAAGGAATCAAGGGGTTTGAATTAGATTTGAGCTTGTGATAATGCCTCCTAGATAACGCCCCACGAAGAAAGGGCCTCAACAAGCTGAGTTGGCTGCTCGTCGGAAGGTAGTTCTGAGAAATCAATGACCATTCATCCCTCAGGCTATGAGGGGAGAGTTCTATCCGCAGCTCAAGAAGCATATGACTGCGCCCGAGAAGAAAGACACGATATTTTCTGTAACCCTTGCTTTTTGTTGGGACAAAATTGATTTGAAATTGGGTTTAACGTCAAAAGATTCGAGCTTTGCATGTGAACTTATGGATTAACTGTATGAACTGAACTGAGGAAAGATTATGGATGCCTGTCAGAGGTTTTTACCTAATTTTGCTTGAAAAAGGTATAAAACAAATTCAAAGTATGAAAAAAAAGGACTGCTTTTTATTTAAATTGGACAAGTATGAATATTGATTGACTTGATTTTAAGGAAATAATGGGATATTCATACCTGAGCTGTGTTTACCTGCAGGGATTGCGCACCCGGGGCTCGCCGGAGGTCATTGGCAGGTTGTGGGATAGCTTGCCTGGCAGCCCGGAGATGGTTCATTCGTCGAAGGGCATGGTGTATACTGCTGGATTTGGACGGTTTTTTGAGATGGCGAAAGCCATTGGAGATACGCAGCGGAGTGTTGAGCTGGTGAAGGCATTCCGGGAGTTCTGGTGGGAGACTACCCACTCCTTTCATTTTTCTTGGGGAGAGGTGACAGTTACGCCATATGAATTTGCCATTATCACAGGCCTGCCATTCACTGCTGATCCCCTCCTGGACGAACCTGCGCCTGCTGTTGATCCTCAGCCTCCAACTGACGCAGATTTTATGGAGCTGATTGGCATTGTTCCCCAGGATAAGAAGGGGAATAGGTACGAGCTGGGTGAGCTCCACAGCCATGTTGCCATGCAGAGCAGAGATTATCCGGTGCACTTGGATGATTCTAAGGAGAGCCAGCTGAGGGCCGAGAGGTTAGTGAGAGCCTTTGTGTGGGTCAGCTTGTCTGCTATGCTTTTTATCAACGACACATCCACTGCCCTGATTTATTTGCTGGAGCTTTTGAGGATTTGGGACGCTGTTGGGACCCGATCTTGGGGAGAGGCAGGCCTGGCTAAGATGTATCTGGCCTTGGATGATATCAGCAGGGGGGAGGCGAAGACCTTCAACTGCTGTCACTTGGCTTTTGAGGTATTTCTCATCCTGACTCCAATTATTTGAATTTTTTTCTTTCTGTCATTCATCACTGTCTTTATCACATGTTTTGATCTCTTTCTTTTTAGGCATGGGCTTATGAGGTCTTTGGTTGCTACGCTTGGCAGGTCCAGGATGAGTTCCCAGTTACCATGTTCCCTGCCTTGAGGCACTGGGTGAAAGATGCACGGAGGAAGGTCAGGACAACTGATTCTAGAGGACGGGTTACAGCCTCTTATCCAGACACGATGATATGCTTGAGAGGGACTCCCGGGAGCCTGAATCTGTTCCCTTGGGCTGGTCGGTATGATGAGCTTGATTTCGGTCATGCTGTGCACTTTACCGAGTATTTCAAGCTGCTTGTAGGCCTATCTGGGGATGCCTTATATTTGGGAGAGAGAGTTTGCAGGCAGCATGGTCTAGGTAGTGTTGCTCGAGTCCCAGTTGATCCTCCGATGGATATGTGGTTTCCTCGGCAGCTGGATGATTTGCTTGTCTTGATCCAGGGGGATGGTGCATTCAACCACACTGAGGAGGGAGATTATGGAGCGTATGTGGCAGAGAGACTCCGGTCACCGCAGGTGGGGCCGAGGCGTGGTGCTCAGGGCGCAGGCCCTTCTTCTGGATTTGTGGCGAACGCACCCTTACCTCCTCCATTTGTTGATTTCTGGGATGGGGACTACCTGAGACGGGCTCCTCTTGATACTAGTCGGATTCGTCCTCATTTCCGGCTTCCGGAGGGCTCCCAATCTGTAAGTACCATTTTCTTTTTCTTTACTGCTTGAACTATTTATGTCTCTTGTTTTTGTCATGACTGGCTTCCTGATTCTTCTGTTGTGTGATTGTACTAGGTCTCCGTTGATACTTATTGGAGCTTTGCTCGATACTATACTGGAGCTCTATACATGATCGAGCAGTTGGAGAGGATTTCCCGTTACTGGAAGGAGCGGTGCTTAGCCCGGAGTTCAGATGATGATGATTCTACCCCCAGCTTGCCTGATAGGAAGAGGGCTCGGATTGATACGGCTGTGAGCGATCAGAAGAGACCCAGGACCAAGAATGCTTCATATCCTCCCCCCAGCTCTTCTAGTTCTGAGTATGATAGTGATGATGCTCCTGGCGATCCTTACGAGATTGAGACTACTGCCATCCCTGCTGTTGACGAGTTTTACCGTGATGATCCTGTGATTTACCGAGGTCCTGTTGCCGATCCGGGTCATGCACAGGCTGAGGAGGATGATACAGATAGAGAGGATAGCGGGGACGATGGTGATGATGATGACTCTGAGGATGATGATGGTGATGACGCTTCAGAGGGTGATGATTCGGAGTAGCATCTTGGACCAGATTGCAGCCTTTGATTATTGTACCCTTGAAGGAAACAAACAAATACTTTTTTGTCTAAACTATTTCTGAGCATTATTTTGAACTTAATATGTTATTATTAGCTTTTTTTATTTGCACAAGTCCAACTTTTGGAAGATGAGAATGAATGGAGTAAATGTTTATGATATTGGTGTGAATGGATGGTTTGCATGGTTTTGATTGTGGAATGTGTATATGGAATGATGGTTTAGTTGCATGTATGAGGTGTATGGATGAATGAACCCTCTCCCGAGCTGGTTATGAAGTTGTGGGTTGATTATTGCAGCTTTGAACAAGTCGGGGCGTGCCCTGGTACAGAACTAATTGCAGCCTGCTGATGTCTGGTGTGAGGACAGAGATGTCGTGCGACCCAGGACTCCTGTGACACATTGTGTCGCGTGACACAACAAGTCATACTGACAATCTTTCCCAACCCAGCTCCAACATTGCCTCAAGACCTCCCCCCTTTGCTTAAGGCAAGAAAATCAGCAGCCCCATCATGAAGTAGGCCTTAAGTCACAGATCCATTCCCAAGGATCGAGATTATGAAGCAAACCCCAGAATCTGTACAAATGCATGCACCATTCTTCTTTTCCTTGACCAAGCCCCAGTTTGACATGCAACCTCATTGCGAATAAAAACAACATGTAGCCAAGAGAGAGATTATCTCCAAACTTCAGTCAATCAGTCGACGGACAAGACTCAGGAATGTTTACGTGCAGGGGCACATCTTTCGAAGGTGGGATGAATCCTGATTTTGTGACATGCTCGCTTTTGGGTTTGACTCTTTTGGGAGAGTATAAACATTGCAAGGTGTGGAAAAGTGTATGGAAGCCCCTGTTTGACAGAAAGACAGTGTTTAGCTCTATATTCATAAGATGTAGAAAAGAAGACTTGTTGAGACACTTGAAAACTTGTCTTATTCGCGATGATCACAAGGCTGCTTAAAACCCTTTATTGATGTTCGAGTTATTCAACACTAATCCTGATATGAACAAATATTTCAATTAATCAAGAGGAGACAACCAACTGATACCGAGAATCAAACTCTGAAAGATAGAAAGTGTATAGGAACGGTCCTTGAGGAGACCGAATTTTCTGAGATCTGGAGAGTTGACGCACAAGTCTCTTTGGAGTGTCAATGAAGGACACGGATGCGAAGCCCCAGTGGGACATTCGCGGGAGGCGTTTTGCGGAGGAGAAATGAAATGTGCTCACATGAAATGTCAAAAGAAAGGATTGAATTTGCACAATCTTTGATTGATGATTTTAATCCAAGATAGATTTGGCTCCGATTTAAGCAAGCAACAAAGCATTAATCGGGTTTAGCCCTCGAAGATATTAGAATGAAACTGCCGTTCGGTAGGAACTGCAACTGGGTTTCGGGGTTTCGATCGGCCTTCAGATGATTTGGAACATCATGACCTCTTAAGACGAGAGGTCGGCTAAGCCTTTTGCTGACTGATCCTCTAAAGATGAGAGGTTGGCTTTGGGGGATGTGTTTAGGATTTCTAAGGCAGGATATTTGATTGCCTTCAAGAATGAGAGGTCCAAACTTGTTTTGGCAAAAGGTAAGGGTATTGGGAATATCCTCTGAAAACGAGAGGATGGCTTGGGATCGGTTAGAGGTAATGGTGAGGGGACATCCATGCCGTTTCTTTATTCACTCTGAGACTCCTCTTGAGTAACGACCGGATCCTTTGACTTTTGCTTTTGAGAGGATCGCTAGGGACTAGGCTCTCTTTCTTTTCTCTTTTTTTATTCTTTTCTCTTTTTTTTATTCCTCTCTCTTTCTTTTCCAATTTTATTTTTGGGAGAGAAAGTCTCCAGGATGGATTACTGCATTCCGCCATTCTCAATCTTGGAAATGATCGATCTTCTTTTGCATCGTGGGAGCTTCAAGGATAGTCCCTCTTCTTCTGGAGATGGATAAATGGTTTTAAAACATGCCGATCTTGAAATGAAGGGATATTGTTTGGTGAAGGTGAGGTAATGGTTTCCCTATGGGTGAAAGGTTTCAGTCGCAGTCCATACCGGATAGTCTAAACGAGATTAAGGCCTCATTGCTTGTTTAAGCTTATTTGAGGAAGATTCGTGCAAATCCATCGAGCAACGAGATGATGAGGGTGACGAAAGAGATGTGAGCATATGAGATGCAAGATGGGGAGTTGGCAAGTCCCAATTTGAGAAAGATATCAGACGATTTTCTCAATTCAATCAATTTAAACATTAATCATTTCAATGCATTAGTAATTGAGCAGCACAAGTGATCATGTAGAATAAGACCATTTCAATTAAAATGTAACGTGGGTGTGCAAGAAATGTCTCGAGTCTAGCAAGAAGAGAAACAAATATTTTTATTATTGAAATATAAAAAAACTCGTCCAACTTGGACTTGACAGACTTGATACTCAAAAGTAACATTCACTAAAGACATGGAAACTAATCTAGACCCTATGACGATTGACTGACTGACTTCTTCAAATGGAATGCCCTTGGAATCATGGAAGAAGATTGGTAACCACCTTGGGAGGAGCTTTCTCAATCCTGCCTTCATCAACAAGCCTTTGAATAAGCAGCTTCAGAGGAATGCAATCATTGGTTACGTGGCCAGGGTATTGATGATAGTAGCAATCCTTACTGCGATCCAAATCCGGATTGGGTTTGATGGGTCGGTAATTGTCAAGTGGCCTGATCATTCCCCTTCGAACTAACCCATTAAAGGTTTCTTCAGTGGTTATCCCGAGATCATCAAATATTCGCTGCTTGCGGGGTGGAAACCAACCACGATTCTGGACACCACTTTCCTCATGGGAGCCTTTTTCAATCTTCCCTTCGTCAATGAGTTCTTGGATGATCACCCTCAACTGTTTGCAGTTATGAGTGGTATGGCCTGGATACTGATGATAGTGGCAGTACTTGCTTGTGTCCAGCTTTGGGTTGCTATGAAGAGGGTTATAATTGACCAATGGATGAACCAATCCTCCACTTACCAAGACCTTGAGGAATTTATCCATAGGAATCCCCACATTTCCCCAGTACTGCTTTCTCTCTTTCATCTGAACCACTTTTGGAGGTGACTCGAGTATTGGCGCCCCTTGTTGAACGGAATTCACGGTAGGAATGAAAGACATTTGATTAACGGTTACGTATGAGGATGGTCCTGGACGCTGATCTTGTGTAGACGATGAGTTGAAGCCATAAGATGAACTCATTGGTTGTTGAGGAAAACTTCCTTGAAATGGAGCTTGGTTAGCGGGGACCGGCACCAATTCTTTCTGGTTGAAATGATTGTTCACATAATGACATGATCCTTGGGAATCTTGTTGATACTGATACTGCAACCCAAACTGATTAAGAGATCCAGAATTGTTGGGAATTGTCCATCCGGAATCTGAGCTTGGCTAACTTGAAGCGCTGGAGGGGGAATCTTACCTTGTTCATTACCATTTATCTCTTTCATCACATTTCCAGTCCCATGATCAACGCTGATAGCACCAATGATCTCTTCATATGACCCATCTTCGTGACGAATTACTATGATCCCTCGGACACGCATGGCTTCCACAAACCTAGTATGCGCTTCCTCTTCTCGGGCCTTAGCAATTTGGGCAAGCAACTTAGCCTTGCACTCACAAACCATAGCAGCCTCGAGAGCAGCTCGCAACTCTGCCACAACAGACAAATCATTCATATCCAACTGACCCGAAGTAAAAGGACTTCCAGACTGAGCGGATGACATATCCTTTGCACCAGACATCTCAAATATCAGAACAGATGAGAGCTTCGCAAGAACTGCAACTATCCCGAAGACGCGAATCAAACAAACACTGGATATCGGAGCACACACCCGACTTGTTACAACTACAGAGGGTAGATATGGATTGATAAGGTATTGAAGGAATAAGACTTTGAGGAAGTACGGGAGAGGGAAAAGAAAAGAAGGACGGACTCGCGCAAACAATTTATTTATGTTCAAGTATAAATCGGTATTTTAAATCCTAAAATATGGTTGGGAAAGGAGAAGCCTTTATTTACGGAATCTATACCTCGGGGAAATCCTAGAGACGCAATATTCAAATTACACCAAATGCTTTGCATGCAAATTAGTAATGGGTAATGATACCTAAACAAGACCTAAACGCCGTGTGAGACAGACGAGTGCTCCAAATTTATGGGGAAATTTGGGCAGCATAACGGGTATTCTTGAAGAATTTCAAAAAAAAATCCGGCATGACCTCTCGTCGGTGCACGGTGACAATGCGGCATGATCTCTCGTTAAGACACGTCACGAGAGTGACATGTCCCCACGAGAAACCATGTTGCATTGGCAACATGCCCACAAGTGTAAGGTTTTGGAGAAGGTATGAAGGCCTATTGCAAATTTCAAAACAATCCATTTTAGTGTGATTAAAAAATGTTGTATCCAAAAACCAACCATGGGTAAGCTTTAAAGTGTGGCGCCACCTATGATGCGCTAGGGGGATAGGTTTGATTTCAGGCGCTCAAGCGTAGGCGAATTACATCACCATCCGCGATGCTGTCAATCACACCCGAGGGTTCTAAATCTATGTGTAGTAGTGTGCGGATGACTATGTTCTTTTATTTTATGAAAAAACAAATTTTTTTTTATTATTATTTTTGTTGAAAAGGAAAAACAAAGGAGAAAACACACACACTCTCAAGTCACAAAATCTCATAAAAATGCATGTACCACACAAGGTCACCAATGATGCACACAAAGATGAATATGTTGGATGTTCAAATGAATGAAAGTATGACCCTCTTAATTTTGAAAAACAGGTTTTCAAAAGTGTCATCCCTAGCGGAGTCGCCACTGAATGTACGCTCCCCGAAATTAATTTTTTATGATGATAAAAAATAGGAGTCGCCACGCCATGTTTTAAGGTACACTTTGAAAAACCTTTGAAAGAGAAAATGGGTCAGGGGTCAGGTTACGTGTTGGGAAGAACCGAGAGTTCACCCAACACGCCCCGTCCGTAGACGAATCTTTCTAACTAAACATCCAAACAATTCAAAGTGTGTGCAAACAATGATAATGAACAAGTGTGGTAAAACATGAATTTTATTGATTGAATGAGATCTTACAACTTGTGAGCCATTTGGTTAGGGAGGCCACATCCCAATTACATGGATCAGAACAGATTACAAAGGGAAAATGGTCTCTGCAAACAGACCTAATGTGTCGCGTGACACATAGCATGCATGGCTGGATGTGTCGCGTGACACAGGATCCACCCAGGCACGATGTGTCGCGTGACACAGGACGTCCATCTGCAGAGACTACACAGCTTGAACACAAAAGAACCAACAAGCAAAACAGATCCAATTATACAATCGATTTAGCTTCGGAAATGAACAAATTAACAATAATTCAACCAAGAGGGTGTAGGAATTAAACACCAATTCCAATAAGAATCAAATCATAAGCATGCAATTGGACAAAACACAATGATTAAACAGAGAGATTGCGATTGGATCTCAGTAATCAGGACAGATGGAGTCGAATTACTGAGATTAGATGGATATATGACAATTGAATTATGAAATGACAAAATAAGAGAGAGAGAGAGAGAGAGAGAGAGAGAGAGAGAGAGAGAGAGAGAGAGAGGGATTAGGAGTGTTACTCTTGTAGTATCCACGAATTCTATACCAAGTTTGGTATAGAATCCTTCAACAACTGCTTCTGGGATGGACTGAGTTGAGGAGGATTGATGGAAGGAGGATCCAAGAGTTGATGGGTGAATTGGAGGGAGAATTGGGTGAATTTGGGTACGAGAGGGAGGTGTGTGTGTTTGCAGTATGTGTGGCGTGTTTCCAAACTGGCAGAGTAACAGTAGGCAAAAAGTGGATCCAGAAATGAGAGGGGTAGGGTCTTATTTATAGGCTGCAGGTGATGGTCACATGGTGTCGCACGACCTTCTGTAACCACTTTCCAAGGCTTCGAGTTGTCGCATGACACAAGGTGTCACCAACCGTTTCTGGAGCCAAAACCACGTTCTGGAACATTCTGAGTTAATACCCAAAAGGTCCAAAATAGGTTTATTCCTTGTAGGTCCTTTAGCATGAGCAAAGTACTGAAAAGTACATCCTTCGCAATAAACTTATGGGATATTTTCGGAAGTCTCGGAATAGACCGGGAATTTACCAAAATGCCCATAAATGCAATTTTATTATCTTAAAATGCATCTAAAAGGGTCGCGAATTGGGTTGGCGTACTTACAAAAATCCATCGAGATTCCTTCCCATTTCCATTCCGAAATATCCAATGGTTGAAGTAGTCCCGCCGGTCTTTGATGTTCGGCTTTGATTTGTTGGCAAGTCAAGCACTTTGATACAAATTCCGCAATTTCCTTTTTCATTCCATTCCACCAATAACCTCTCTTCAAATCCTGATACATCTTTGTGCTTCCCGGATGAATAGCAAACCTGGATTTGTGGCCTTCCTCTAATACTTGCCTTTTAATCTCCGGTAAAGAAGGTATGCAAATTCTACCTTGGAATGTTAAAATCCCATCTTTGTTCAACATAAACTCCCTGGTCTTTCCATCTTGTAACTTCCCCAAAATTTTCTTCAATTCAGTATCACTTTGCTGAGCTTCCATAAGATCTCCATATAAGGTAGGAATTGCTCGGACATTCGCAAATAGCATCTCACCTCTCGACTCACGGGACACCAATGTTGATAAATAAGCCTTTCGGCTCGCATCCGCTACCACATTAGCCTTCCCCGGATGATAGGAAATGACACAATCATACTCTTTCAACAACTCTAACCAACGCCTCTGCCTGTTGTTCAATTCTTTCTGGGTAAACAAGTATTTCAGACTCTTGTGATCATTGAAAATATCAAATTTTGCTCCATATAAATAATGCTTCCACTTATGCAACGTAAATACAATTGCAGCCAACTCCATGTCGTGAGTAGGATAATTCTGCTCCGTCGGTGATAACTTCCTCGAAACATACGCAATTACTTTCCCATTTTGCATAAAAACACAACTCAATCCTTCTTTGGAGCCGTCACTAAAAATCACAAAATTCTCGCATCCATCTAGAAGGGTAAGAATCGGGGCTAAAGTCAATCTCTTCTTCAACTCAGCAAAACTTGCTTCACACTTAGCATCCCATACAAAAGATATATCCTTCCGAGTCAACCTTGTCAACGGAGTTGCAATTCACGAAAATCCCTCTATAAATCTTCGATAGTACCCCGCTAACCCAAGGAAACTACGGACTTCAGTTACTGTTGAAGGTTGTTTCAAGTTGACTACGGCCTCAATCTTCGTAGGATCTACGGCAATACCCGTACTTGACACCACATGACCCAAGAAAGAAATATGTTCGAGCCAAAATTCACACTTGCTGAACTTTGCAAACAACTGTTTCTCACGAAGCACAGATAAAACAATTCGCAAATGCTTCTCATGGTCTTCCCGGGATTTTGAATATACCAGAATGTCATCAATAAATACCACAACAAAACTGTCAAGATAAGGCTTGAAAATTATGTTCATCATATCCATAAATACTATCGGTGCATTAGTCAACCCGAAAGGCATAACAACAAATTCATAATGACCATACCTCGTTCTAAAGGCTGTCTTGGATATGTCATCCGGTCGGATTTTCAATTGATGGTATCCGCTACGCAAGTCAAGCTTGGAATAGATAAAGGAACCTTGAAGCTGATCAAACAGATCATCAATGTGTGGAAGAGGATATTTATTTTTGATAGTAGCTTGATTCAACAGTCTATAATCAATACATAATCTCAACGTACCATCCTTTTTCCTTACAAACAAGATCGGTGCTCCCCAGGGTGAAACACTCGGACGAATGAAGCCCCTATCTAACAACTCTTGCAACTGAATTTTCAATTCTTTCAACTCAGATGGAGCCATTCTGTAAGGTGCTTTGGATATTAGTGAAGTACCTAGCAATAAGTCAATACAAAACTCCACTTCTCTATCCGGAGGCATAGAATATTCAGTTGAAAACACATCTACAAACTCATTCACAACTGGAACATGAGATAACTTGGTTGACTTCTTACACGAGTCTAACACATAGGCCAAGTACCCTTCACACCCCTTAGACAACAATTTTCTAGCCTTTAATGCAGATATAACATGAATGCCAAATAAGGACTTATCTGCATCAAATATAAACACAGGCAAATCAGGCATAGAAAACGAGACTCGCTTCCTGCGACAGTCTACCAAAGCATGATGATGGATAAAATTCCACTGTGTAATAAAACCTTACAAGTATACAAGTACTAAAGTAGCAGTGTATAAAAGTAAGGGTCGAACCACAGAGACTTATGTGAATAGCAAGTGAATTTAATTAATGTAAAAGTCACCAAGGGAAGGGTTTTTGAGTTTTGATTGATTAAACTAATAATGAAAACAAATAATTTAAACTAAATGAAAATAAAACAAAGATTGAATTCAAGATTGACAAGGATTCACGGATTGGGTTTCACAACTATCTCATTCCTACGCTAATTTTATAAAAAAACAATTACTAATCTTGTTCAAGAAATCGCTCACTTTAATAAGAGTTGGGACGGTTAGATGGCCGGGTTGCAACCCTATTATTACTTCGACGTGATATTTTTCGCAAGGTCTACAAAACATCCAAGTAATACATTAAAAACAAAGGAACAATTGATTTTAGATCCTTTTGATTTCCGCAAGGTCTTCAATTGGATCTATTCAATGGAATCTAGGCCAATATAAAAACTATCCACGCAAGTGTAGTAATTTAAACCCTAGTAATTTAAAGACCAACAATATCAATCAATAATGTTGAAGTCTAAAAATAAATTAAGCAAATTCCATTGAACAAGAACAAGAAAAGTGTGGAAGAATTAAAACATTATTAGCATAAGAATTCGACAATTGTTACATCCAATCCGCGAAAAAATAATTTAACTACTCATAATAACAATTACAGAAATAAAGTAAAATCATAAAACCTGGACGAATCGTAATAAAAAAATGGAACAGTAGCTCCTGTTCTTCTTGTTTATTTACTGGGAATAGTCTCACGGCTCCTCCTTTTTCTCAAAAACCAAAAACTCAATTATCTAAATACCCTAGGCCAACAAACGTGAGAGACACTGCCATTCACTCCAGCCCAATCCGGCCCAAAACCACTAGGCCCAAACCAAGCCCAATTCGCCAAGCTGAAGCTGACTCATGATAACGAGTCGTGCCTAATGGTCCAACTCGTTCTGATTTAAATTGCCTTGGCTTGGTTTTGCCTCAGCCTTGGCCACTGCCCAGCCTCGGCCAGCTGCTTTGATGCGGCCACAGCCCTAGCTTGGCCAGCCTTTGGCCTGGCCACTTCTATTCCTTGGCCCATTTGGTATTCGTCTCGCGATAATTATACAGTCGCACTTTGGTCATTATAAAAATTTCTTTTGCACCTTGTCCTTGAACTTTCCATATTTTCGCTTTGCCCCTGAACTTTAGAAAACCAATTTTTCTCCCAATTTTCCAAATTTGCAATTAGGTCCCTATAATTCCAAAATAGACTTATTTCCTCCATTTTCAGCTTAATTGCTCATCAGCCCCTGTACTTATAAAACACTACAAAACGCATTAAACTTCCAAGGTTTCGAGCAGAAAATAAGCTTAAGAAAATATCTTTTGGATGGGTAAAACCACATCCATCAAATACTCCCAAACTTACCTTTTGCTCATCCTCGAGTAAAACAGAAATAAACAAAAACAAAACTACCCTAACAAATAAAAACAATCAATGAAAAATATTTTTGATATGTTCTCAATATATACAAGGTTGCCGGCCAAATAAGTCTCAGATTCTCACAAAATATGCTAAACAAGTGCCAAAAAGAATATGCAATTACAATTACATTAATGCATCTAACCCACAATTTTCCACCTCGGTCTGAATGATGAATGAAATATGGGAGATCATAATCACTAAGATAAGATTGTTTATGGGTTCACTAAAGCATGCCCTACATCACAGATAACAATACAATTTATAAAGATACTTATATGCACGATTACACACTTGTCAACCCGATTACTCAATATTGAACACGAATTATGGCTTTAGGTTAAGTCCACAACAATTGTGGGGATAGGTTCACGGGTACAAACGAAGGAATGGACATACAAACACACGAATATGGAACTAAAACTTCTTCCGGAATTTCAGCTTTCTGCTTACCTTTGTTTCCTCAATGCTTCAATCCCCAAACTTGACTTTGTCATACTTTATACACGTGGGGTTGAAAGCATTCTCTCGCTCAAAATAGGTCACTTAACAATCATATTTCACAAAATTAGGGGGCAAACTTTTTTTTTTTTTGAACTTGATTTTTTTTCTTACCCCCTTTTATACAATATACATCATATTCCCAACTTTTGACCTTTCTCACACATTCCCTTAAATTCCCAATATAACCCCCAAACTTATCGTTTCTAGTTCCACATTCTTGCAAAGGTAGGATAAACCTATTTTAGGTGTCAAGGATTAGGGAGTAGGCATCAAATGAAGGCGAATGGTGGTCTAGATGTTCCATTCTTTCTAAAAAGGCTCAAAAAGGGATCAAGCGACAATTCATATATAAACAGTGACGAGAAAGTCGAAGGCTCACAAGAGGGTTGTCAAAGAAATAAAAGCCATAAATATCAACTAATCTATTAATTTGTTATTGACAAGCATGCAACCATGTTCTAAGAATCCCGAGAATGTCAAAGTAAACCCATAAAGGACACCTAAATTAAAGACCATAATCAAGAAATATGATGGAAGTGAATGGTGGTGCAATTGTATTTTATATGTATTAATACAATTCTAATAAACAAATTCAAATTGGCTCAAACTTATCAAAACTCAATCAAGAACCCTCAAATCATCACAGACGTTGGCCAACTTCCTAACATATAATGAGAACAATTTTTTTTAAAAAAAAATCTATTTTTTTGGAGGGTGACACTATATACACTCTCCTATAAACCCACAAACTCGGAGAGATATCTACCCCCAAACTCAAAACATGCCATGGGTTCAAAGACCGATATGACACAACAAAGCAAATAAATAAAGCAAATAAAACATACCTACTTGGGTTGCCTCCCAATTAACGCATTTGGTTAAGGTCGTTAGCCCGACTGTTGCTCGCGTTTGGACTTCACCTTCCGTCCTTTGGCCCACTTCATTGTTTCACGGGTCCTTATGTTCAGTTCATGCTCCATGTAAATTCCTCGAGCTTTGATATTTTTTGTGCCCAATGGAATTTTTGACGTTTCAACTTCTTGGGCTTCTTCTCTTTCAAACTCTCGCCACTTTTTTCACCCTCAAAAACAGGGGGAGGTACAAGAATGATTGCCAATTTTTCTTCATTTCCAAGGTGATGGATAGGATTTTCACTAGGGCCACATTCATTAGCCTTGTCAGATATGAGCGCACCACCTTGCACCGAATCATTGACCCACCCTTCACCACCATACAGAGCCAACTCAGGCTCCTCAATGGCTTGTTCATGCCCTGGCTTCTCTAAATTCTCTACATCCTCCCTCTCTATACACCCACTTGAACTAACACAAAGTGATTAATCCTTACAATCAACATTGGAGATTTTACAGACAAAATTCTCCTTTGCATTGTCCAAAGATTGCTCTTGTTTTAGTGGTGGTAAATGAAAATCTGAATCATAAACACACTCTTCCCCATCATCATTCGTATACCAAATCAGGTTGTTCTTCAGGATAACAGCTAATAGCAGGAGTATGTACCAGATCGATGTGAGAAGAAGAATGTACCTCATAGCTCATGGAACTCTCATCTCGTAGGGTGGTGATTGACTCAACATGATCAAGCTGAATTAGACTTGAATCTAATTCTTGCTTCCTCAATGCCTTCAATATTGTGTCAATGTGTCCATCTATCTTACTCAAAACTACTTCGGTATGTGTGATGATGTCGCCCGATTTTCATTTTTTTGAAAAATCAAACGGAGTCGCCACGCCGTTTTTATTTTAAGGGCCAAAACTTTGAAAATGCCCAAAATTAGAGAAAATGGGTTTGGAGGTCACGTTACATTCCGGAAAGAATGTTAGGGTTCACCCGGAATGCCTCGTAAAACGAGTCTTCCTAATTTAAAACCATTTGTGTGTGTGTGTGTTTTGCAAGAGGAATTTTCTGGAAATGAAGTTTTGACTTGACTGACTGAAATTTACCAAAATAATGTGCTTCTGTGAGTGAAAAATGACTGAAAAACAAAAATGTCTGTCCCTTACATTCTGGTCCGCGCGGATCAGACCGAGATTCATTCCTGTCCGCGCAGATAGGACAGTAATATTCTTTTTTGGCAGCTTTCCAGTCTGATTCTGTAAATTCCAGAATGTAATCTGGAGTTACAGAATCAGAATTGGAGTTTTTGCACCAGAAAATGATAAGAAAACATTTTTGAATTTGGCATCCATGCTTGTCCCCACTTTCCTTAAGTTTTGATTAGTGATCACTAAACATGATTAGTGGTGATCTACTATATCAAGCCATCCTTAAGGTACATTAGGACTTGAAAGCATTTCATTTGCTTGGGATGGGGAGATTTAACATAAAAACAAATATTTAATGTATGAAAATTAATATTAGGTTAAGGATGTATCAACTTTAGAGTGGATTTCTAAGGTGGTCATTAAGATGATCATCCTTGAAATCCTTGAACTCAATGTATCAACTTCACCCTTTTTATAACCTATAAACCTTAATGATCTTCATCCATGGAAATTGTTCCAAGGTGAAGATCTTAGGTTAGGAAAAACATTTTTAAGGAAGTAGAAACAATTTAGACCTTTTAAAATGGTCATTCATGGAAATTTATTCCAAGATGACTTCATTTTAGGTCAAATAAGTAACTATAACACAAAAAGAAAATGAGATTAAGAATATGGACCATTTAGTGTGATCATCCAAGGAGATGAACTCCAAGGTGACCACACTTTTGGTCAAGAGATCAAGTAACAACTAGTTAATGTAAGAAGAGGAGGACAACAAACTAAGAGAATGTAGATCCTTGTAGAGAATCATCCATGGAGATGAATTCCATGGAGATCCTCTTGGATCTAGAACAAGAGATGAACAATGAGCAATTTACATCTTTAAAATGTGAGATGTATGCATGGATGTGGGAGATTAAGGTAAGGAGAAGGAGGGTTTACCAATGGTTGTACCCTATCTTCTTTGGATTTGTGTTTGGGGCTTGAATTTGATCAATATTTGTGTTGGGATTTTTGTGTTTTTGTTTGGTGTATAAACTATTTTCTGGGTATTTTTCGAATATAACAGTAAGGGTTTGAGCTGTTGTCTTCTTAAACTGAGAGAGAATGATTTAATTTATAGGCAGAAGTTAGGTTACAGACATATCCGCGCGGATGAGACTGAGTCTCATTCTTGTCCGCGCGGACGAGAATGTAGGCGTGCCTGACTCTGCAGAAAGCAGCTTTGGCTGCTAGCATTTAATGCAAAGTTGGTCAATTTCTTGGAAATGACTCAACCAATCCGATTTTTTGACCTATTTTTGATATTTCTTTAAGGCCCTTTTTATTTAAATTGCCTTAGGAAATGACCAAAATGCCCTTAACTATCCATTTGTCGTGGAAGTCATTAAATTGGGCTGAAGGAACATTGGCGGTTCAGATTGGGACACTTACAGTAGCCCCTCGGCGACGGCACTTTCGGAGGAAGTGGGGTCATCGATAAAAGTGAGGTCCCAATCTACTGGGGAAAAAGAGGGTGACCATTTTGGTCGGACCGCTCGGGAAAGGAATGACCATTTTGGCCTGATGGCTGAACCTATGGTAGGCTTCCTACGTATCCTTAAGAGGAATCAAGCCAGTCGTAGTTCGGGTCTTTCGATGTTGACCCTGGAGTGACTGTTTTAGGATGTCAACCTGGTGAGCGAGTTCTGCAGTCGGTTGCTGAAAGAAACTCTGCTGGGGATAGAAAATGACCATTTTGGTCTGATGGCTAGAGTTGTATATCCGCACCGCCGGGGAAAGGAATGACCATTTTGGTCTGATGGCTGAACCTAATGGTAGGCTACCTACGTATCCTTAAGAGGAATCAAGCCAGTCGTAGTTCGGGTCTTTCGACTATCTTCAGACGTCGACCCTAGAGTGACTATTTTGAGGCGTCAACCAAGTAATGATGGCGTTTTAGGTGCCTCGAACCTTGAAGATGGCGTTTTAGGTGCCTCAGACCTTAAAGATGGCATTTTAGGTGCCTCAAGCCTTGAAGATGGCGTTTTAGGTGCCTCTAACCTTGGTGATGGCATTTTAGGTGCCTCGAACCTTGATGATGGCGTTTTAGGTGCCTCTAACCTTGGTGATGGCATTTTAGGTGCCTCGCACCTTGATGATGGCATTTTAGGTGCCTCAAACCTTGGAGATGGCGTTTTAGGTGCCTCGGACCTTGATGATGGCGTTTTAGGTGCCTCAGACCTTAAAGATTTGGGATTGATGGTCCTTTGGTGGACTTCATTTGAAGGGATCGGCCTTACGTTTGCTGCCGGGAAAGGGTGACCATTTTGGTCGAGTGGCTGGACCTATGGTAGGCTACTTACGTATCCCAAATGGGGAATCAAGTCGGTCGTAGTTCGAAAGCTGCTGGGGTTGGAATCGAGGAAAGAAACGGGATTTCGTTAGCTTTTGTCGGAGAAATCGGACTTACGTTTTACTGCCGTGGATGAAAATGAGGAAAGGAACGGGATTCCGTTAACTTTCGGTTGAGAAATCGGGCTTACGTTTTACTGTCGGGGATGAAAATGAGGAAAGAAATGGGATTCCGTTAACTTTCGTTGGAGAAATCGGACTTACGTTTTACTGTCGTGGATGAAAATGAGGAAAGGAACGGGATTCCGTTAACTTTCGTTGGAGAAATCGGGCTTACGTTTTACTGCCGTTGATGATAATGAGGAAAGAAACGGGATTCCGTTAATTTTCGTTGGAGAATTCGGGCTTACGTTTTACTGCCTTTGATGATAATGAGGAAAGAAACGGGATTCCGTTAATTTTCGTTGGAGAATTCGGACTTACGTTTTACTGCCGTTGATGATAAATAAGGAAATAAACGGGATTTCGTTAACTTTCGTTGGAGAAATCGGACTTACGTTTTACTGCGGGAAAGTTCTTTTGAAGAGGGGGTTAACTTGGGTTAACTTTGGTTATCCCTGTTAAGTCCAGGACTAAGCTGCAGAGTCTGGGATTTTTAAAGGGCAAAATTGTCTTTTTGCACCATCATTCCTGTCCGCGCGGACAGGAACGTAACCCAGACAGGTTTTAAAAAGGTTGTGGCCTTTTCTCTTCTTCTTCTTCACGATTTCAAACGGAGACGAGAGAGAGAGAGAGTGAAAAACCGCCATTGTTGGCCTAGAAGCTTCAAAATCCTTCCGTTTTCTTTGATTTTTCGAGCAATGGAACACGGGGAAGCTGCTATTCAGGGTCAGGGACGCGGTCCTATTGCGGAGAGGAGATTAGAGCTTGTGAGGATGAGGAGACATTACTCACTTTCGCAATCGATTGCGGAGGAGCCCTACCCAGATATGTGGCAGCATTGGTCCACTGATCCGGATCTTCGCACGGTATTTCTCGAATCCATTCTTTGTTCTTGAAATTGATTTTATTCGAAATTGATTTTTTTTCTTTTTCTTTTCTTTTTTTTTTGTTTGAAAATTCGAAAATCATGCTCTTTGGCCTTGAAATTTGATTCTGATGATTTGCATGTTGTATGGAGTATATGGGTAATTTAAATATGCATTTTGTTTGAAAAAAGAATGGGTGATTTGCCATTTTCGAAATATGAGGTGACGAAAAATTTTTCCGAATCCGGGACGGACTTTTCTCTTTTTTTTTTTGTTGCATGTAGGATTTTTGCAATGATTGATGATGTTTTTTATGAATGCAAAGAATTATGCATGCTATTTTGTAAAAATAGGATTTTTTTGTGAAAAGTGGGACGGATTTTTGCTTCCGTTGATTCCTTATGAATGAATGTGAAAAATTGTTTATGTGTGCATTTTTTGATTTTATGTGAAAAATGGGACGGAGTTTTATTCCTGTTGACTCCCTGTCAATTGACATGTCCCTTTGTGCATGAATGAATGATGAATGGTGATTGTTGAAAGTCTTTTCTTTTGTGTGAGAAAAATGGGGTTGAGTCCATTGTATGCTGTTATGCTGCCGAATTTTCTTCAAAATTTTGCGCTTGTGTATGCAAATGCAACTGTCTATTGACATCTCTTTTTTTGCAGGGTGGTGATCGGTTTGTGCGGGATCAGCTGAATAAGCTGAAGACTCGCGGATCAGTTGAGGTTGTGATTAGCCTATGGGACCAGCTTCCGGTCTTGGGTAGGGGGGCGTTGATGAGTGTGAGGCAGATTATCATTGAGACGGGTTTGTACGAGTTTATCGAGTGCTTGAGAGGGTTGGTGAAGTTGCCGAAGAGCAAGGGCTTGACTTTAGCTTTGGTGGAGAATTGGCGGGACGTGACCCACACCTTTCACTTCTTTTGGGGCGAGGCTACAGTTACGCCTTCTGACTACGCTGCGATCACAGGCCTGTCCTTTAAGGGACGTAGCATTGAGTGGAGAGATGGCTACAGTGACAGGGAGTTGCAGGATCTTTTGGGTTTTGTCCCCATTCCCAAGAAGGGGATAGGGATGGAGTATGCGGTGGTTCAGGGGAAGATTGTGGAGAGCATGGCACGGTATGATGCTGGTGATGAGAGGATTTCAGCTGAGCAGATTGCTAGGTCTTTTCTGTGGTTTGCTTTTTCGAGCACGTTGTTTGGACATGCCGAGGGGACGGCTGTTTTTGCTTTGCTGACGGATGTAGAGAGAGCGGGAGAGGTGGCCTGGGGGGAGGCCGGGCTAGCAGAGCTTTACTTTGCTCTGGATAGGTACAGCCGAAAGGCTGTGAGCTCCCTTTCATGTTTTGAGTTTCCGCTGGAGGTACAAGCTTTTGCCTTTTCTTTGCCTTTTTGCATGTACTGTTCCCTTTTTGGAATAAGCTGATGAAATCTTTTCCTTTTGCAGGTGTGGGCCCTGGAGTTTTTTGACATTAGGATGTGGCGGCAGCCGGCGGAGCACATTGGGGCCTATCCGGCCATGCTTTCCTGGGTTAGACAGGCTCGGGAGAAGAGGGGTGCTCGAGGGCGCACGAACCTCAAGTACAAGGAGTGTCGGTCCCTCATGAGAGCAGAGACAGATGAGAGGATGAGGTTCTACCCCTGGGGCCGTTTTAGCGTGGAGCAGCTGAAGGGCGCGGAGAGATGGACTGTAGAGAGGAGGATTTTGAGGGGGTTGTCCTGTGATGTGTATTACTTGGGGGAGAGAGTGATGCGCCAGCATGGCGACGGCGCACCTTTGCTGGCACCGATGGAGCCTCCTGCTGACATGATGAGTCCGACCGAGGGATTGGAGACTTGGGCCTTTTACCGGGGCGGCCAGCACTTCTTAGGGTTTGTGACGGATGACCCGTATTCGACGTTTGTGCTGGAGAGGCTGAGGATGCCCCAGGTACTTGAGAGAGAGGGGATCCCGGTCGTACGGTACCCTAGGTCGGACTTTTAATACGTCCAGGATGGGGTGAGATTGAGAGTGCAGATTCCTATCCCCGAGCAGGCCCCCCGAGCATTCCGGCCTCGCCCGGATATGAGGGTACGTCTCTTTATCGCTTCTGTCTCTTCTTCTTTTTCTCTCTCTTTTTTTTTTAGCTTCAACCACTTCTAATGCCTTTGTTTCTGTGCAGTTCCCGGCCACGGTTGTCGAGAAGCTGGTGCGGCAGGTGATCGGGGGCAAGAGGTTCCTCAAGCGGCTCGTCACTTGCGGGGCCGCTCGGGGCAGGGAGAGACGAGCACAGCCGGCGCCGGTAGAGCGAGAGCCCTCTCCTACTCATTCTGAGCACTTCGCGTACACTCCCCCTTCTCCTTTCATAGATCCTGGCATGGAGCTGTCTCCAGATCATGTCATCCTCGGGGATTTACATGGACAGGGGCACGTCTGGCACCAGGGCGGATCATCTTCACAGGCCCAGGGATCCGATGCGTTTACGTTCGGCTATGATTTCTTCGCGGATCTCGGCCTGCCCTATCATGGCGTACCCATTGGCCCAGACGAGCCTCTTTCAGGAGACGAGGATGACGACCCCGAGCCCGGGATGTTCATGGCCACAGAGGACGTAGGGACGAGTCGCAAGAGGGACCGAGGGAAGGCCCTAGCCTCCGAGGATTCTGATGAGTGATTTGGTTGTTTCAGATAGAGACAATTTATTTTTTCATGCACACTTTTTCTTTTTTTCTTTTTTTGGGATGTAATAATTTAGGATTACTTACTTTCTCTTTTTTTTTATTTATTATGCATGTGGATGTTGCATGAGCCCGGTTTTTTGGCAGGGGTGTGAATGTTTGGTATATGAACTGCTTTGGACAGGTTTTATGCAGGTTTTGAGCGGCTGGGATGAAATATTCCTCCGCGGTGCAGCAGTAAAAACTGCTGCAGATTTTTTTTCTGATGGTGACATTCTTGTCCGCGCGGATGAGGATGAAGCTCAGTCCTGTCCGCGCGGATAGGTATGAAGTCTGACACTGGCATTTAATTTTTGCTTTGGATCTGGTTTTCCCCACTTTTAATTCAAACAGCTTCTTCAAGCACCAGTTTGAACAGCCATTTTCGGGGAGAAGGAGAGAAAAACCATGGAAAACTTCAAGAAAATTCCATCAAAATTGTCCCAAGAGATCCAAATGTCATTTTTCAACAAGTTCAAGGATTGGTCCCGGGAGATTATGCACGAGAGGAGGTCGTTTTTTGAAGAAAGGTACAAGATAAAATGCTTGTGGTCTCTCAAAGAATTGGTTCCGGATTATGAGCTTTTGAGGGCCTCCGCTTCATTTTGGGACACTAGAAGGCATGTCTTTTGCTTCTCCTACAATGAGGTGGTCCCGACTGTTGAAGAATTATGAGCTTTGCTTGGTGGTCCCGAGGTGGAGGAGATTGCGATTCCTTTGCCCGGAGGAGCTTCCTTTGTTGATAGGTTGTGCAACCTTCTTCATCTTTCCCCGAAGGAAGCACAAGGTATGATCCGTGGTCCTGATGATTTTGACATTTCCAGTCTTCCTGATAGGTTTAGGAGTTTAGGAGTGGTTGATGATGCATATTGGGATGCTTTTGCACTCTGCATGTTTGGGACTTTGTTTATGGTTTACTCCTTTGGAATTTGTCATCGGGCTTTGCTGGATGTAGTTGTTCACTGTCGTTTAGGCCGAGATGTTGTGCCCTTGATCCTGGGAGAGACCCTTCATGCTCTTGATAGGTTGGCTACCGGGAGACGGTATATGCACGAGGGCAGCCCGTTTCTTTTGACTATGTGGCTGATGGAGCGCCTGGGGGTCCTTCGCAAAACTTCTGATGCGGTCAAACCTTGGACTTTTGCCAGGAGAGGTGTTACTGTGGATCTTGATGATCAGGGCTCATGGGAGTATTGGATGGCTTGTCGCCAGACTGCGGATATCAGGTGGTTGGTGCCTCATTGGTGGGTAGAGACTCGGAGAGTGCTTCAGGATGGGTCTCATGTGGTTATGCTTCCGGGACTTTCTCAGTCCAGTTTTTATATCCCGGCTCTGGTTCGGAGACAGTTTGACTTGGAGCAGACTCCTTTGGAGGGCTTTAAGGACATAGCTACCAGGGTGGTGGCTTCTGCTTCGATGGATGATCCTTCAGTGTTCCCATTTCTTTCCCGGGCATGGAGGTATGACGTCTTTCCTCCTAGGGTTATCCTCAAGCGTCCAGGGCATGTGTTTCTGACCACTTGGTACTTGGATTGGTACGAGAGACATTTGGGGGAGACTCAGGTGGCTATTTTGAGACGGCGTGAGGCCATTGTTGGTGCGGAAGATATGACTGTTTCTGAGAGGAGGAGGGCCGAGGCGAGAGCCAACCCTTATGATAGGAGCGGAGATGTCGTGACTGACTACGAGACTTATGTTAAGAGACAGGAGAGTAGGATTCCTATGTCGCCAGCTAGGCTGCAGGAGATGAGAGATGAGGCTAGGGCTACTAAGGCCCTGACAGACGCTGGCTTGATAGATCCTGTCCTTACACCAGAGCTCGGTAGGAGGAAGACTGACATTTTTCCTGTGCAGAGGAAGAAGACCCGAAGAGGAGGAAAGAAGAGGGGAGAAGCCAGTACGAGTGGCTTGGAGTGACCTTGAGTTTTCTGAGTATCCCTTTCTTGTCGTAGCAGACACATTAGTTGTTATATATTTTAGTTTCTTTTAGCAGGTTGTAAGCCGTAGGAGTGAATCGAGCTTAGACTCATCAAAAAGTTTTTAACTGTAATGAATATGTGAATTGCTTTAGAGTTTTCCAAAACGCCTTCATGGATTGATCAATGTGTTGATGACAAAGCATGGCTTTTATTTGTGTTTTAGACCGAACCGTTTCTGGCTGCCTACGTTTCCCTTGGACCAAAGGGCTCAGGTCTCCGTAGTTCGACTCGGTTAATTTTTTTTTGTTGTTGCTTTTTTTTTTTTTTTGTTTTTTTTGTTTTTTGTTTTTTTTGTTGGTGCAACCCTATCTTTTACCTAGGCCGCCCTTTCGGGTTTTCAACCTAGTTGGGTATTACTCTTTTAGCACTCCATCTTTTTTTTATCTTTTTTTATTTGTTTTTTTTTTTTTTGCGGTGCAACCCTGTCTTTTACCTAGGCCGCCCTTTCGGGTTTTCAACCTAGTCGGGTATTACTCTTTTGGCACCCTCCCCTTTTTTTTTATCTTTTTTTTGTTGTTTTTTTTTTGACTCAGTGTTTTACGCGTAGTATCTGCGCAGCTTATCGCCATTCACTGGGTGTACGAAAGGATTTCCGTCGAGGTCTGCAAGTTGCATGGCCCCTCCGGAGAAGATCTTCTGGACAACATATGGCCAGACCCAAACAGGCTCCCATTTGCCAAGTGGGTTATGCGGACTGGGGGCTTTTCTTTCAAAAAGAGATCGCCTTCCCTGATCTCCCGGTGTTTTACTTTCTTGTCGAAGGCTCTGGCCATCCTTCCTTGGTAAGCTCGGATGTGTTCCATGGCTCTCAACCATCGTTCATCTAGCAGGGCAAATTCATCATGGCGATTCTGGAGCCATTCGACCTCGTTGATCTGACTTTCCAACAGTACCCGGAGTGAGGGAATCTCTAGCTCGATTGGGAGTACGGCTTCCATTCCGTAGGTGAGAGCAAATGGTGTTTCCCCGGTTGCAGTTCTGACGGATGTTCGGTATCCCCAAAGAGCAAGGTGAAGCTTGTCAGGCCAATCTCTGCCTCGGACAGCCATTTTCCGAATGATGTTTTCCAAGGTCTTGTTTGCTGCCTCGACGGCTCCGTTAGTTTGGGGCCTATAGGGAGATGACTTGTGACGGGTTATTCTGAATTCCGCCAGCAGTCTGTCGCATTCCCCTTCAAAGTGGGATACATTGTCTGAGATGATTTCGGCTGGCAGCCCGTATCTGCATATGATGTTCTCTTTGATGAAGAGGGCTACTTTCTTTGAGTTGAGGACTTTGTAGGATTTGGCTTCAACCCATTTGGTGAAATAGTCCACTGCTACCAGGACGAATTCGTGGCCGTTGCTGCCTGATGGTGTGATTTTGCCTATGACATCAATTCCCCAAGTGACGAAAGGCCAAAGGGTCGTCATGCAGTAGAGCTCGTGTGGAGGCAAATGATTGAGGCTCGAGTACCGCTGGCATTTGTCGCAACTTCTGACGAACTGAATGCAGTCAGTTTCTATGGAGATCCAAAAATACCCCATTCTTAGTATGATTTGCATTAGAGCCCGAGCATTCACGTGGGGGCCGCAGGTACCGCCATGTATTTCTTTTATGAGTTCGGTAGCTTTTTGCTTGCTGATACACCTCAGGAGGGGGCCTTGATAACGCTTTTTGTACAACATATCTCCCAAAAGGACATAGTGGGAGGCGAGTCGTTTCAGGGCTGAGAGGTTTTTTGCTTTGATTCCCTCTTTGTATTCCCCATCTTCATTTTTGAAAGAGGCTTCGCCATTCTTCAAGTACTGATAAATTTGGGTATACCAGGGACCATTGGCCGGTTCGGCCTCTACTTCGATTTCAAAGCAATAAGCGGGGTTTTCTCTTCTCCTGACTCTGAATGGTTTGAAAGACTTTCCTTCAGGTATTTCAATGAGAGAGGCTAGTGTTGCCAGAGCATCTGCGAACCTGTTGCGATCTCTGGGCAGGTGATGAAAGCTGATCTCTTTGAATTGAGTCACTAGCTCTTCCATGTAAGTGTGATATTTTTGCAAGCCCGGGTCCACGGTCTTCCATCTGTTAGAGACCTGGTTGATGATGAGGGCAGAGTCACCATACACTTCCAATTCTTTGATATTTCTTTCAAGAGCGGCCTCCAATCCGGCTATACAGGCTTCATATTCAGCGGCATTGTTGGTAACCTCAAAGTTCAACTTTACTGCTATGGGAGTATGCTCGTCAGTAGGATCGACCAGAAGTATTCCTATACCATTTCCTTTTTTATTTGACGCCCCGTCGAAGAAGAGCTGCCAACGATTTTCTCTTTCTAGAGCAAAGATTCCGTCATCGGGGAATTGGGGCTCAGGTCCTCGGGACTCATTACTTGGGAAGTCTGCCAACTGCTCTGCCATTACTCGGCCTTTCACGGATTTTCTTGTCACATAAGTGATGTCGTATTCAGCCACAAAGAATGACCACTTTGCCAACCTCATGGAGATGGAAGGCTTGTCGAACAAATATTTGATGGGGTCCAACTTTGAGACGAGATGTATCGGGTGAGACTGCATGTAGTGCTTTAATTTTCCCACTACCCAGACCAGGCCTGTGCAAGTCTTTTCGCAAGCAGAGTAATTGAGTTCACTCCCTTGAAGCTTTCTGCTCATGAAATAGATGGCATTTTCAACCTTAGAATCTTTCTTCTCTTGAGCCAACATAGCCCCAATTGTTGTATCCGTGACAGTTAGATATAGTAATAGTAGCTTTTGCTGATGTGGTGGGCAAAGAATCGGGGGATTCACAAGGTACGCCTTGATCTTTTCAAAAGCGAGCTGGCATTCTGGAGTCCATTCGGTGCAGACACTTTTCTTCATCAACTTGAAGATCGGCTCGCAGATCGAGGTCAGCTGATTTACAAAACGGCTTATGTATTGCAGTCTTCCCATGAAGGATTTTACTTCTGTCAGCGTCCGAGGTGGCTTCATTTCGACTATGGCCTTGATTTTCTGGGGATCTACTTCAATTCCCCGTTCCGTCACCATATATCCTAGCACTTTGCCTCGTCTTACACCGAAGGTGCATTTGGCTGGATTGAGTCTCATGCTGTGGTCTCAGAGGCGGCCAAAGAATTTTCTCAAATCAACGAAGTGTTGACCATCGGATCCTTTGGAATGTATTATCATATCGTCCACGTAGACCTCAATTTCTTTGTGGATCATGTCATGGAACAAAGCTGTAGCTGCCCTCTGGTAAGTAGCCTCGACGTTCTTTAGTCCGAATGGCATAACAGTGTAGCAGTACGTGCCCCAAGGGGTGGTGAAGGCTGTCATGGCTTGGTCTTCCTCTGCCATTTTGATTTGGTTGTAGCCGGCAAAACCGTCAATGAATGATTTAACCTCATAATTGGCCGTGGTATCCACCAGCATATCAATATTTGGTAGGGGGAAATCGTCTTTTGGGCTAGCCTTGTTCAGATCTCTAAAGTCCACGCAGCATCGGATCTTTCCATTGGCTTTGGTCACCGTCACTATGTTGGAAAGCCATGTCGGATATTCAATGACCCTGATGAACCCTGCTCTGAGCATCTTTTCTATTTCCTCCTTCACTTGCAGAGACCATTCGGGCTTAATTCTTCTCAGCTTTTGCTTTACTGGCTTGACTTCCGGGTCGAGCGGTATTCGGTGTTCAACTATGGAAGGGTCGAGGCCTGGCATATCCTTGTAGGACCATGTAAACACATCCACGAATTCTCTTAGCAGCTCAATCAGAGCATCCTTTTCAATTCCTTCGAAGAAACTACCCATCTGCGTCTCTTTAGGCTCTTCCGCAGTTCCCAAATTCACACTTGTCAAAACCTCTTCGGCAGCTTGGGCTCGATTTTCCTCTTTCCGAACAATCTGCTTAAAGATTTCTTTAATATATTGTTCATTTAATGTGTCTGCTTCTTTATCTAATGAATCATTATTAACTATTTTTAGGTTATTAGTTAATTTATCATTAGTTAGAGTGGCAATCAGGGGATACTCAGAAAGGTCCATCATTTCATTAAGAACAAAGGGGAATACAACATTGGCTACAACTTCGTAGTCTTCAGGCGTAAGGCCATCGGACGACTCTAGAGACTCAAACTCGACAATGAGAGACTCAGAGGACTCTACATAGGTTGACACAAGGGGACGGGGGACCAATCCAAGCTTGGTGATCATTTCCTCCTTGGTTGCGGCCGGACCCGAGAGAATTTCCCAATTCTTCAGTGGCATTGCTGTCAGGGGCCTCATGACTCGAGAATTGCATTGCTTCTGTCCTCCTTCCTCAATCATTGCTACCATCTCTTTGACTGAACCAAAGTCGATCAAATCTGGCCCCTGGACCTCTTCCTCGAACAATTGCTGCATAACCGAGCCATCCCAATCATCTGAAGGGAATTCTGCGGCTTTGGCTTTAGGCATTGTCAGCTCAAACTCAGACTTTGGGCCTTCTTAGGCATTCGAGACCACGGTGGTATTGAACTTGATAACTTCCTCATCGTAGGTGACATCACCAGGACTGGTGCCATCCTCGAAACTGAGTATATAAATGTAAGGATCTGCTTGTGGATACGCCGCATCCTCAACCCTGGAGAGTCCTGATTCGTCGTCGTCTGACGGCTCTAACCAGATGTAAGGGCGTCTCGCGTTCATATGTGGAGCGGGAGCTGCTAGGGAAATATCACACCCTTCACTAGAAAAAGGGGCTCAGCGGGTAATTCCTCGTGGAGGACATCCCATACGGCGTCCATACATTTGAGATGAGTATGGCGGTGCTTGTTGACCTTTATCACGAAGACTTCCCCACCTGGCAGGGCCAGAGAGTTGGCTTGAAGAATGCTGACAAATCTTTGATTGGAGACTAGGGGTTGACGTCCCTGCATCATGGTGATGCTCAGTGTTTCTTTCCAGTCTGCCTCCAAATGTTGGAAACGGCAATTGAACCTGATGTATCGGATTGCTTCAGGGTCTGCTTGCTCGAGTACGCTGACATAGTTAGCATCACTGGACTCTGAAGTATTCTGATAAGACTTGCCTTGATAGTCCTTTGGTCGATTTGAAGGAGGTAGCCCCAGTGTCTGGCTGCGGGCACGCTTGGCTACTGTCTCGGCTTCGTTCCGTATGAGGAAACTGTCTCCTCTGATGACTTCAACATCTCCTTGCCGGTTAATGAATTTGACGCATTGATGGAGGGTGGAAGCTATGGCTTTCATGTGATGTAGCCAAGGGCATCCCAACAGAGCTGTGAATTCGGATAGAACGTCCATCACGTGGAATTTTGCTGGCACCATTTGGGTTTCGAACCAGAGCTCCAGAGTCACCGTCCCCAGGATGGGACGAGACGTGCCGTCGTAGGCCCTGATAGTTTGGGTAGATGGGATCATGTGCCTTTCATTGATGCGTAGGGCCCGCATCATGCTGAGGGGAAGGACGTTAACGGCTGATCCGTTGTCCACCAATACTCCGGGGAGTGATATGGTGTTGAGCCGGAGAGTGATGTACAGGGCTTCATTGTGCCCGGAGGCATCTCTTGGCAGGTCTTCATCGCAGAAGGTGATCATACTACCATACAGTCGGGGATCGTAAATTTGGTCTTTATCCGGAGAAGGAGAGTCATCAAGCCATCCGTCTCCTGTCTTTCTCTTGCGAGGTAAAGCCTTTGCTGAAGCTTCGGGGTTGTATTGAGGCTGTTTGTGGCGGTTGCCACCCTTGGTCAGCACATTGATTGAGTGCGAGTGCCAAACTGGCCTTGATCTTTCTTTGCCGGTACGTGCTCGGAAGTTGGACAAATTGAACCTTGGCTGATCCTGCAGGGGATTAGGCTTCTGACCGGCAGTGAAATTACCCAGATCTGAGGCGCTCTGGTGTCCCAGGTCTGAACTCTATTGTCAGCAGGACTTTTCGGCCTTCCCACCCCTGTTTGCTCTAGAGCGGCATGGCCTGGAGGAAGGGAGGACTGGCTGGAGTAGAGTACGTAGTAATCGAACCTTCCGGATGGCTCTCCGAGTGTACCCACACTGGTATCACCGGCTTCGAACCTTTCTTTCAATTTTTGCTGGGAGGAAGCTTTCTTCTTCTTAGGAGGACGGTCCTCGTTTACTCAATCTTGATAGTCCCTTTCGAGGCAGTCGAGGCAGTCACAGATATCCCACTAAATGTGCTCAACAACTGGTGGTGAATTTGGGACCTCTGGCTGAGCTGTGCTAGAATGACTCTGAGTTGAACTAGTCTGGGGAGATTTGCTGTTGGGCTCACCGGGAAGCAAATGGTTGGATTCCGCCGAGTAACGAGAAGCATTAGGAGCCGGGGAAACAGGCACATATTTGTCCTTCCGGGGAGCCCCAGTCAGTTGGGGGATTGCCAATGTTTCGAAATGACGTGTGGCTTCTTCGATCCAGGCCTGCTGTTTATTCTGGCGTTCCTCAAGAGCCCTGATGGCTAACCACATTTCCTCCATTGTTTCCCAATCTTCATTCCCTCTACTGACATTTGCAGGACCGGTATCATTTTGAGAGGGACACCCGACGGCTGCTGAGGCATGCCGGACTGATCCATCCCTGTCTGCTGTTGGGATGATGGCGCTTTGAGCTGTTGTTTGGGGGCTAGCTGACCTGTAAGCCGACGGGCAGGAGTTCCTGCGGTGGTGACATAGGAAGCCGAGGGTGGCATCCTGGCATACCCGGGATGATTGAGAGTAGAAGGAGGACTTTCTTCCTTCTTTACAGTAAAAGTGCCATCGGGATTGAGACTGACAGGCAAACCATGTCTCCTGAAGGCCCCCAAAAGGTTGTCAATTTGAGCTTCATGTCGCAGTCTCATCTGTTCTACCAACTGGATCCAATGTTGGTCTGTCTGAGGGATTCCGGGAGGCGGAGTGATGTTGTCCCCGTCGTTACCGGCTGATGCAGACATTCTGAAACCCGGAGTCGAAACAAAGGGTGAAGCTGATGATGCGCTTGACTCTTCCCAACTGATCAAACGGTGGCCCGGCGCCCGAAACCAAGCTTTGTGGGGAGCTGCAGGGGAAAGACACGAGGGTTCAGATATTTGGGAATGGAGGAGGGTAGGTGTTTGGGCTTTAGGCTCATGCAACATGCAGTTATTTGTTCTTGTTTACTTAAAACATGTTTTATTAAACCTAAGCGGTTGGAAAAGATTGCTCTTCTTTTTCGCAAACTACTCTGATTCCTGGATCAGTGGGGCCCATCACTACGCCTGCGGACCCTCAACCTGTAACCCCGAACAAGGGTTCCGTAGGGCAAGCAGGTCCCACCGACCGAAAAGAAAACGATCCTAGAGTCTGGCGGGTAATCTAGTCTTAACGAGTATTCGATGCAAATTACGGACAAAGCTGACGTCAAAGGTCAAGATTATGTCCGGAGAGCTCGACGGAAAGTCGGCATGGCTCGGACTGATAAATGTCCATAACTGCTCTTGACCCGTCGTCAGTTAAGTCGTAATTAGACATGGAATAATCATTAATCCTTGATGACTCAGTGTTATGCCGGGAGTCGGTGCATAAGTTGTGCTGGTCACAGTCAAAATCAAGGCGCCAGTCAAGATCTGGTCAAAGTCCGTGACGGAAAACCGGCAGGACTTCGACTGATTAGGGTCCCCGAAAGATATTGACTTGGCATGCCGACTAAGACTTGACTGGCAAGGTGAATACACAGACAGGGCACGACACGGACCGAACTAAAAACCAATCGGGTCTCGGACAAAGTGTGTCACGGACAAGTGCATGGTCGACACGAGGCTCCAAGGGATGTTTGGGTAGTCCCGTGCTCGCACCGAGAGGCGTAATAAGGCCAAACGGGCCGCTACTGGGATTTCCCCGGGTTAAGGACGTAGTGTGCAGTGTAAGGCCAAGTGCGCGTAGTGTGCGAGCAGTCTATCTTCTTTTTCTGAGTAAAATAGAAATTTTCACATGTGTCTTAAAGAGAATGATGCATGCAAAAATTTTGAAAATGAATTTTTTTTTTGAATTTTTTTTTTTTGAGATTTTTTTTTTGAATTTTTTTTTGAAAGCAAATAGACACATAAGCACATAAGCACAAAATTCAAGCAGTTAAGGAAACGAGTCCGACAGTCAAGATACCGATTCTTCCGGAACGGTCAAAACAATACGAAATGTGCAAAACCAACACACACACACAGTACAAATGGTTTCAAATGCCGGGACGGAAGTTTGACCCACAAAAGCTTTTCTTTTTTTTAAATTTTTTTTTTTAAAAAATATAAAGCTTATTTTTTGTTCCCCAGTGGAGTCGCCAACTGTGATGATGTCGCCCGATTTTCATTTTCTCTTGAAAAATCAAACGGAGTCGCCACGCCGTTTTTATTTTAAGGGTCAAAACTTTGAAAATGCCCAAATTAGAGAAAATGGGTTCGGAGGTCACGTTACATTTCGGGAAGAACGTTAGGGTTCACCCGGAATGCCTCGTAAAACGAGTCTTCCTAATTTAAAACCATTTGTGTGTGTGTGTGTGTGTGTGTGTATGTTTTGCAAGAGAAATTTTCTGGAAATGAAGTTTTGACTTGACTGACTGAAATTTACCAAAATAATATGCTTCTGTGAGTGAAAAATGTCTGTCCCTTACATTCTGGTTCACGCGGATCAGACCAAGATTCATTCCTGTCCGCGCGGATAGGACAGTAATATTCTTTTTTGGCAGCTTTCCAGTCTGATTCTGTAAATTCCAGAATGTAAACTGGAGTTACAGAATCAGAACTGGATTTTTTGCACCAGAAAATGATAAGAAAACATTTTTGAATTTGGCATCCATGCTTGTCCCCACTTTCCTTAAGCTTTGATTAGTGATCACTAAACATGATTAGTGGTGATCTACTATATCAAGCCATCCTTAGGGTACATTAGGACTTGAAAGCATTTCATTTGCTTGGGATGGGGAGATTTAACATAAAAACAAAGATTTAATGTATGAAAATTAATATTAGGTTAAGGATGTATCAACTTTAGAGTGAATTTCTAAGGTGGTCATTAAGATGATCATCCTTGAAATCCTTGAACTCAATGTATCAACTTCACCCTTTTTATAACCTATAAACCTTAATGATCTTCATCCATGAAAATTGTTCCAAGGTGAAGATCTTAGGTTAGGAAAAATATTTTTAAGGAAGTAGAAACAATTTAGACCTTTTAAAATGGTCATTCATGAAAATTTATTCCAAGATGACTTCATTTTAGGTCAAATAAGTAACTATAACACAAAAAGAAAATGAGATTAAGAATATGGACCATTTAGTGTGATCATCCAAGGAGATGAACTCCAAGGTGACCACACTTTAGGTTTAGAGATCAAGTAACAACTAGTTAATGTAAGAAGAGGAGGACAACAAACTAAGAGAATGTAGATCCTTGTAGAGAATCATCCATGGAGATGAACTCCATGGAGATCCTCTTGGATCTAGAACAAGAGATGAACAATGAGCAATTTACATCTTTAAAATGTGAGATGTATGCATGGATGTGGGAGATTAAGGTAAGGAGAAGGAGGGTTTACCAATGATTGTACCCTATCTTCTTTGGATTTGTGTTTGGGGCTTGAATTTGATCAAGATTTGTGTTGGGATTTTTGTGTTTTTGTTTGGTGTATAAACTGTTTTCTGGGTATTTTTCGAATATAACAGTAAGGGTTTGAGCTGTTGTCTTTTTAAACTGAGAGAGAATGATTTAATTTATAGGCAGAAGTTAGGTTACAGACATATCTGCGTGGATGAGACTGAGTCTCATTCTTGTCCGCGCGGACGAGAATGTAGGTGTGCCTGACTCTGCAGAAAGCAGCTTTGGCTGCTAGCATTTAATGCAAAGTTGGTCAATTTCTTGGAAATGACTCAACCAATCCGGTTTTTTGACCTATTTTTGATATTTCTTTAAGGCCCTTTTTATTTAAATTGCCTTAGAAAATAACCAAAATGTCCTTAACTGTCCATTTGTCGTGAAAGTCGTTAAATTGAGCTGAAGGAACATTGGTGGTTCAGATTGGGACACTTACAGTATGTTTCTCTTGTTCCATTCTCTGCTCTTTCATCTCTTCCAATTGTTCCTCCCAATATTGCTTTTGAGGTGGCGGAGGTGATGGGTTATATTACATTGGCTCTCGTTCATTCCACATCATGTTTGAATAATTTTTCCACCCTTGGTTATACGAGTTGGGAGGAATACCATACGGAGGTTGCCATGACTGGAAATAATTTCTTTCTTGTACCTGTGGATAATATTCAGAAAAATATGTCCTAGACGGACAAGCATTAGTAGCATGAGAATAAGACCCACAATTTTGACCCGACTCATACATGCTATAATTATTCATTCCATGCAATCTTGAGTCCCCCAAAAAAATAACAATAAAAATAATAAAAGAAAATTATGTACACTAAAAAAAACAAAAAGAAATAAAAGAAATTATTTACACTACCTAAATTAACTTGTTAAACACAACAAGTTCCCGGCAACGGCGTCAAAAACTTGATGGATAAAATTCCACTGTGTAATAAAATCTTGCAAGTATACAAGTACCGAAGTAGCAGTGTATAAAAGTAAGGGTCGAACCACAGAGACTTGTGTGAATAGCAAGTGAATTTAATTAATGTAAAAGTCACCAAGGGAAGGGTTTTTGAGTTTTGATTGATTAAACTAATAATGAAAATAAATAATTTAAACTAACTGAAAATAAAACAAAGATTGAATTCAAGATTGACAAGGATTCACGGATTGGGTTTCACAACTATCTCATTCCTACGCTAATTTTATAAAAAAAATTACTAATCTTGTTCAAGAAATCGCTCACTTTAATAAGAGTTGGGACGGTTAGATGGCCGAGTTGCAACCCTATTATTACTTCGATGTGATGTTTTTTGCAAGGTCTACAAAACATCCAAGTAATACATTAAAAACAAAGGAATAATTGATTTTAGATCCTTTTGATTTCCGCAAGGTCTTCAATTGGATCTATTCAATGGAATCTAGGCCAATGTAAAAACTACCCACGCAAGTGTAGTAATTTAAACCCTAGTAATTTAAAGACCAACAATATCAATCAATAATGTTGAAGTCTAAAAATAAATTAAGTGAATTCCATTGAACAAGAACAAGAAAAGTGTGAAAGAATTAAAACATTATTAGCATAAGAATTCGACAATTGCTACATCCAATCCGCGAAAAAATAATTTAACTATTCATAATAACAATTACAGAAATAAAGTAAAATCATAAAACCTGGACGAATCGTAATAAAAAAATGGAACAGTAGCTCCTGTTCTTCTTGTTTATTTACTGGGAATAGTCTCACGGCTCCTCCTTTTTCTCAAAAACCAAAAAATCAATTATCTAAATACCCTAGGCCAACAAACGTGAGAGACACTGCCATTCACTCCAGTCCAATCCGGCCCAAAACCACTAGGCCCAAACCAAGCCCAATTCGCCAAGCTGAAGCTGACTCGTGATAACGAGTCGTGCTTAATGGTCCAACTCGTTCTGATTTAAATTGCCTTGGCTTGGTTTTGCCTCAGCCTTGGCCACTGCCCAGCCTCGGCCAGCTGCTTTGATGCGGCCACAGCCCTAGCTTGGCCAGCCTTTGGCCTGGCCACTTCTATTCCTTGGCCCATTTGGTATTCGTCTCGCGATAATTATACAGTCGCACTTTGGCCATTATAAAAATTTCTTTTGCAAATTGTCCTTGAACTTTCCATATTTTCGCTTTGCCCCTGAACTTTAGAAAACCAATTTTTCTCCCAATTTTCCAAATTTGCAATTAGGTCCCTATACTTCCACAATAGGCTTATTTCCTCCGTTTTCAGCTTAATTGCTCATCAACCCCTGTACTTATAAAACACTACAAAACGCATTAAACTTCCAAGGTTTCGAGCAGAAAATAAGCTTAAGAAAATATCTTTTGGATGGGTAAAACCACATTCATCACATGACAACTACTCAACCAATCCATGCCAAGAATGACATCAAAATCACGGATTGGTAACTCTACCAAATTCACTGGCAATACATGCCCACATATAATCACGTCACAACCATGATATACCAAAGAAGATTCGAGGCACTCTCCCATACCGAGTCCTTTGATCCTCAATTTTCTTCTTGAGAGCTTCGAAATTCATCGTGTTGGAAGGAAATTGAATTGTTACCGTTGGAGAGGTAAGGGAGCTTGACGACCTTAGAGATGAACTAGAGATATCCCAACGAAATGCCTTTTAGAATATTAGCCCCAAACGATCCTAGATGGAAAAAAGGATGATGGTTAAAATTACCTCACGAGCAATTTTTTTTTAAGTTTTATTTTTATTAGAGACGGAGTTTTCACTCAAGGAGGGAGCGCACATCGATTATCAATCACAGACACAAATTATACAAATAAAGTCTCGCGCGAGACAAGGTCGTCTCGCACGAGACAACCATTCGGAGAGACGAATTTTTTTTTCTTTTTTTCCTAAATTCCTGGTCGGGCGGAAAAAAGATCCGTTTTCTATCTAGTATCCTAGGTAAATCTTACATGTATACGTAATTCAAACCAAACCTAGGGACTCAGTAATTGACCATTCTTTGTAAAATAAAGCCATGTAAAATCATTTTTCAAGAAGGATTTTTTTTTCTTTAAAGGGACTTCTGAAAGGATCATTCCGAAGGGACTTTTTCTTTTTTCGAAGGGACTTTTCCGAATCCTTTCTCGATAGTCAGTTTTTACATTTAGCTTTATTTTGGTCAAAGACAAGAAAGATTATCGAGTCAAAACCGACCGGTCACGGAGTGATCCTAGAAAATATTCTACATGATATGTGGCGATCCAGGGCTGGAAGGCTAGGCTCCCCGCAATATGACAATCTAGGTGGATTGAATATGCGGAGTGGGATGATCCAACTTCGGAGAGACCGGCGACTAGGTGGTTACCGTCATCCGTCCTTAGTATGAGTCTCGGGTTTATCAAGGGTATGTAGTGCAATGACAGATATAATATGAGTGCACGTGTGTGATAGTCAATCTAGGTGATAGAGAAAAATAGAGAGTTTTTTTTTTTTGAAAACTAAAAGAAAGCAGATAATGGCCGCACCAAGTGGTTGCCTACAATTCTCCCAATTCAGGAAGACTCAGGCCGTCGTAGTTCCATATAAAAAGTAGAGAGAGAGAGAGAATTAAATTAATTAATTACAAAGCCCGAGTCAATCGTTGGCCGGTAGAAATTAAAATAATCCAATCTCACGCAAGTATATAGTTCAAATATAAATTAATTATTCTATCCTGTAAAATAAAATTAATACAAGCAAAAATAGAAATAACATTTATTTTGACTTTTCTGGACTTTTAAAACTAGTCTGTAAGTTTTTGTTTTTGTTTTTTTTTTTGTGGACAGTCAAAATTTTAAGAAAAGTCAACTGTCAATTTTCCTGGTATGCGGTCAAATGTTGAAGAAAAGTCCACAACCAAGTTTTTTTTTGTGGTGAGACTTTGATAAAAAAAGTCAACTGACCTAAAAGATTTTTTTTTCTTTTATGCCGCCGACAGCCAAGCCAAGCAGAGAAAATGGAAAACATAATTGAAGGGACTCTAGGCTAATCCTTTTGATAGGATTACACTACTCTAAAATCAATAGAGGGATCGAGAAGAGAAACAAAAGTTAAAGGATGATTACCTTTTGAGAAGAGATTCGGACATAGTTTCGACTCAATCCTATATTCGAATCTTGATGCAGACAGAGCTTCGCCTCAATCCTTGACTTGAATCTCGATGTTTGTTGATTAATAAGGTTGATAAAAAAACTTTAGGTGATTTAGGGTGATTTTGTAGGAATCTTTCAGGGAGAGAAACCCACAAAATGTGTGTGTTGTGTTTTCGATTGGGGATCGGGGACCTCTGAAATACTGAAAGCCATCAAGTATTTATAGGGGTTTAAGAGGTAAAGGTGGAGAGGGAAACCACCCTAGGAAGGTTCCAGAACTCAAATGCTATTGGAGAACCGGATTGGATAAGATTTATCAAGAAAAGATGTTGAAACGGAGAAGGAAAGTGAGTCTGCACATCCTGCAGAGGGGTTGTCTTGCGCGAGATACGTATGTCCCGCGTGGAACAACTAGTAAAATGACCATTTTGTCCACTTCAGTTATTTTGTTAGTCAGTTAGGTCCAAAACTAACGAGGTTAATTAGAAACTTAACGAAACATGACGAAACTAATATGCTTTCATCAAAACACAAAAGGGACATGAAGAGTAGTGTAATCATGAAATATTGATTCAGAATGGGGTGTCTACAGTTAGTCACGATTATCTCCCTAACATTCCAACTACCCTTTAAAACCCTTTATTTGATAATTAATTCGAACAAGCATAAAGTAGAGGACATTTAGACTTAGAACACATAAAGTACAAGACTGGCCTTAAGGCCGGGCGAAGCGGGTGCCTAACATCTTCCTGTTTCATAACCTAACCCTGAACCCCTTTAGAATCTTTTGTTTCATTCTTTTAAAATCAAGTAGACATTAGGTTTTTCTTATTTCAGGGTATTTACAGTGGAGACTTTGCTGAGGAGGTAATTTAGAGGGTTAAACTTGCGTATATTTAAGTGTTCTTAATTTTTGTATTTCCTATTCTCAGAAAGGTTAAAACCGCACGAGTTTGGCCTATTCAGCCTAACTCGCGCGAGTTTGATCTCTAGTCAAATGCGTGCGAGTTTGGCATGATGTTCTATTGCATGCTCGCCCGATAACATCTTTCACTGGGGTAATTTTCTGTACTGGGAATGGGGACTTTTTCTTGGTCCCAAAAGTTTCTGTAAATTTTCCCAATTTGGGGGAATCTGGGCATTGTGGCCCAATTCGGGCGAGTTTCACATACATTACGCAATTCAGGCGAGTTTCACCCCTCAGTAAGCTAACTGGGGCTGGACCAGAATAGGGACATACATGAATTGAAACATAGGCCTAAAAGGCCTGTATTTTACTATTTATGTTTTTGTTTTTTTCTTTTACCGGTCACACGGGTGACTCGAAAGTTGTAATATTTCTTTTTCTATGTGCTTAATTGTTCTTCTTTCCCCTTTGGAATGTAAAATATTTTGTCATATAGTTGTGCCATCACACCACTTACACAACTCATATATAACTACTATCGAGTCGTACAAGTATAGCCCCGAACCCGTGGAGGCCCACCTAGGAGGATTCCAAGCTTGAACGACCTTGGTCTCTCGCGAAGTGGTGACCCACAGCCCGCTACTTGCTCCAAAGACCATACCAGCAGGTGGCCTATTAGCCTCTTCAACCATTCACAAGCCACACACTTTTAGACTAGTTTATACACAACATGAATCCGTCCGTTTAGTATGTCGAAATTTCCTTAAGCCAACGTAACCAAAAACGCACGATGCTTCACTTAAAAAAAAAACTCGTGGTTATTACAGACGAATTTGCGTCTATACGTGCGTGCTTCATGACGAATATTCAATTAAATCCCTAAATTCTTATGTTTGAAAATAAAAATGGTGGAATTCGAAGAGTATATGGGACCGCGATATAGTCTATATACTAGTGTGACGATTCCAATGTTCTAGAACTCTAGGTAGCAATCCAAAAAAGAATTTTGTCCTTCCGACGATGTATAGGAAATAATGTACAAAAGAGTCTTTTCCTTATGTGGTGAATCGAATGCACAAGGTGTTTTTGTCAAGCTCTTCCTCGACCGATGTTGCTCAAGACTAATGGGGGCCCGTTCTCCTCTAGGTCCAATTGCAAAGAAGTCACACCTACTTCAATGGTCGGTATCAAAAACAATGACAGCGGTAGTGGTAACCCCTCCAACATAGAGATATTCGACATGATGAAGCCATGAAAGAGCAACTCGACACCCTCACAAGAGATGCTCAACGAGGGATGATTGGTGACAAGCCCATTTGTTTAATTCCCCCTATGCCACTAACCACAAGAAAAGGGAGGAAACCAAGGAAAACAATGAGACAGAAATGGTCAACACACTCATGGCATATATTGATCAATGGCTTAGTAGACTCAGTTTGAATAGGGGCTCGAGTTTCGGTCTTCATCAATCTTCGTGTCTCGTGAACACTATGGAGGCTTTTCTCGAAAAATTCAAAATGCCCAACATTGGTAAATTCAAGGGAAACTCCTGTATGAATGCTCATGTTGACTCTTACATTTGGGCCATGCTTCCCAAGAAAGTTTCTCCTAAAATTCTAGTTCAATGCTTCCCTTTGACATTGGATGGGTGCTAAGGAATGGTATATGAGTTTGCTTGTTTCTATACGTCTGAATTGGGATATCGTAATAAATGCCTTCAAAGCTCAATATCAAGGCAACACCACGCACCGCCTAAAAAAGAAGGAACTAGAAAGTACCTTCCAAGAAGACAACGAGGGATTTGTTAACTTTGCTCGCCATTGGAATAACAAGTTGTGCGAGATTGTGGATAGACCTCCGACAAAGGAACAAATGGAGATCTTTCTGAAATGCCTGAAGATTGACCACCTCACACATCTTAGTGGAGATTTCTATCCATATTTTGCTCACATGTATGATGCATGAATAAGAGTAGAAGACTTGATTCGTGAATCAATCGAAGACTCCTAGAAGATGAACTCCGACATCGAGAAGGCTCCGAGAAGGCAACATTGGAAAGACTACAACAACGACCCCCTCTCTCTAAAAAATAATATTAATAACTAATTAAGATTTCCCTTTCCTTGTAAAGTGTGCATTAATTACGTGCCAAATGTCAAATGAATAAAAGTCCTTCTTGTCCTAATATATATTTGGTCGGTCGAAACCTAACGGTTTATTTTATATCCGCAAGCGCACGGGCTATTGTAATATAGTGGGTGCAAGTACGGGTCGATCCCACAGAGACAGGGTTTACTTAGGGGATATTTTTGTCTTTAGAAAATATAGAAAAGATTGGGGGTAGATGAAGTTTGTTTTAGAATAATAGAGAGAGCATAAACAGAAAATACTTTAATTGAAATCTTATAAAACGAAGCATTATCGGGATTGGAAATCATACACATATTCTTATTCATCAAATTGTCATTGTCTTAGAAATAAAAGGTTTTCATAAAAAGCAAGGATGGTATGTTAAGCCTACGCTACTTCGGGCTAAGACAATAGCGTTTGTATTCTTCACTAATTATGTCCTAACTGTTTGAGAAATCCGTTTACGTTATTCCCGCCCTGTCACAAACGGGCGTTCCGGCTTATCTCTAGCTGACCATAATTAGTAAGAATCCATTAAGGACGGAAGTCAACATACTTTCCATTAAAGGAACATCCCTAGGCCATTGAACTACTCTCGTGATCAATGAACCTAGTTTCTTTATATGGTTCCGTTAATCGAGATTCTCCGCTAGGTACTTCTCTCAATTGACTGAATCATACAAATTGGATATCTCCAAAATGTAAGGCATTTAGAGAATAATATAAAGAGATTGTTTTAGATGAAGGAAGAAGACAAGACTAGATATTTTTCAAATGATGAATAAGCATGCTTTTGAGTTTCCAACCCCAAGAATATGGGGGATTACTCACAAGCCATTGATAACATAAAGGTAGAAATAAGGATTAAGTAAGAAGGACTTATGAATAAGGAAGATGATTGCTGAGAATAATGCTTCTTTTATTGCTTTTCCTCCAAAGTGATTCCAAGAACAAATAATAACTTTGATCTTCAACTCCTTTGGAAAATTGTTGTCACAAATGTTTTCTATCTATGTAATATCAGTAATTTATCTCTAAAAATTCGTATCTAAGACTGATTACAAGGGTCTTATTTATAAATGGGAGGAGACTCTTCAATTGGGTGCCATCAAAAGGTGCCTTTACATCTGCAGTCACGACTTGCACGGCCGTGTCAAGGATTTTGCACGGTCGTGTCCTCTTTGGCGCCAGTTTTGAATTTGAACTTGGAGACTTGCACGGCCGCTCCTGGTTTTGGCACGGCCAGGCTCTTCGGTGCTCGGCCACTCCATGGGCCAAGATGGCCGGCCATGGCCTAAGTTGCACGGCCGCTCCCACTTTTGCTGCACGGCCGCTCCGACTGGTTTTCAGCTTTGAATGTTTATTTTGCTTGGTGTTCCTCCATTCTTTCGGACCATTTAGCCCAAGTATCCTTTAGTCATAAATTGACCCTAAAACCTGTCTAGAAATGTATAAAACATACCAAAAACGTAAAATCTAATAAAATAGCAAAAGTAAGTAAAAAGTACTAAAAACTAAATGAAAAGTGATGATTTATTTATGTAAAAGTATATAAAAACTAGGATAATTGACTATATAATAGTCACTTATCAAACTCCCCCACACTTAAGCCTTTGCTTGTTCCCAAGCAAACTTAGAATGAAATACGGAGGAGAGAAAAACACGATTGATCCCTCAGAATTAAAGTAGCAAGCCCTTAAATTGCCTCTTTAGATAAATGCCTTTATCTTTTTAATCATATTTTGAATACCTTTAAAAATTTATTTTTAGGAAGAAATATTTTAGGGATATTTTAAAGAGATAAAATGCAAGACAATAACCTAATATAGCATATATAGAATTTTGACCAAGTAAAGCATGCTAGAAGGAAGAATCTTAGATTTATTTCTTGGTAGAAAAAGCTATCACTTTTTAGAGTGATATTTTTTAGAAAAGATGAATTTTATTTCTTTAAGACGTACAAGAGAAGGTATAAACATTTATTCACAATTTAGAAGTTCCGAAGAGTTGTATTACATTCTTGAATCACAAGGGTGAAGAATGGATGATTGTAGTGGAAAAAATCTCGTCAAAGTCAAACAAATTTATCTTATTTTTGTACGTGTTATATTTTTGCAAAAGACCTAAGTTATTTTTGATCCTTTCAAGTAGGAGACACTGTGGCTGCGAACCCCATGTTCCTAATACTTAGATCAAGAATACTTTCGGATATTATTTCCGTTTGGCAAGGAAGCATCGTCGCAGCGAACGCCGTGCCCCGAGTTACTTAGGAGATAATAGGTTTCTTTTTGCTTGATTGGTGACAATTGTCACTCTTTTTAGCAATAAGATAGAAGTGTTTTACTTTGACTTGATTTGAAAAAATGGAAGGATGGAATTTATGAAAGGGTGTGATTCAAGGGATGCAAACAAAAAGGTGCTTCTAAAAAGAGAATAAATATCTAATAAAGATAAAAAATGTACAATCTTAAAGAAATATTTTCAATATTTGCATAAATGACCAAGCATAAAAAGAATTCCTTCTAATCAAATGCATTTTCCTTGATGAGATTCTATATTGTGCTATACCAACTTATGAGGCTTTCAATTATTTTCTAAAAATATTCCTATATTTTTCCTTTTTATAGATTTCTAAGTGCATAGAAAATATGTGAGGAAAGATAAATAGGCATTTATACTAGGGCAAATGGCAAGCATAATGATAATGATTTTTGATCATCATAGGGATTTTTTTTTTTATATACTATTATACATGCATAAAAGAAAAAATGCAACTAAATTAAAAAGAAAAAATTATAATAGAAAGCAGTTAAATCTAATCTAAAAAACAAGTAAAAATTTAAAACTAGAAAGCGAAAAATAAAAGATAGATATACCCCCCACACTTGAAATGAACATTGTCCTCAATGTTTCAAGGAACAAAGAGTAAAAAGATAAGCATGCGGTGGTAAACAAAATTATGATAAATAGTAATATAATTCATCGGTTTATTATTCCGATGATGCTTGTTTAAGGTCATAAGCTCGACCCCCTTTTTATCAGTAACAATGGACGGTGAGTGGTATTGTAATGGTCTCTTGTCCTTAACAACTCGCCATTCCTTGCCCTTTGGCATGATTGAGCTCTTATAATTGATGCACATGCGACATCCCGGTGTGCCTTTTTTCTTAGGCCCCGTACCCTTTGATTTTTCAATTTTATTATCTTTTTAGTGGTGCATATTTTTCATACCATTATGATCTAAGGGCTTTTTAATTATTATTTTTGAGTCCTTGGATTGCGAGTTTTCACTCTTTTTGTTATCATTCTTAGGAGTGTCAACTTCATGGCACGATTTCTTGAGATTTAAGTCTTTAAATTCGACTTTCTTATTTCCAATGTTTAAAGAAAGAGTGCCATTCTTTACATCTATTATTGCACCAGCGGTGGCAAGAAAAGGTCTTCCTAGAATGATTGGAATTTGGTGATCTTCCTCCATATCAAGAACTACAAAGTCAACCGGGATGATCAATTTCCCAATTTGACAAGTGGACGTTCTTCCATAATACCCATCGGGTATTTAATGGAAGCGATCCGCTAGTTGGAGAGAAATAGTGGTGGGTTTCATTTCCCCCACACCTAGTTTCTTACCTACCGAAAGCGGAATGAGGCTCACACTTGCCCCAAGATCTAACAAAGCATTATCAACATTATATTTACCTATTTTGCAAGGAATAGAGAAAGTGCCGGGATCTTTTAATTTAGGAGGAAGTTCTCTTTGTAAAATGACACTTACTTCTTCTGTCAAAGCGACAGTCTTATGCTCCTCAAGTTTCCTCTTATTTGCAAGAATATCCTTTAAGAACTTAGCATAGGACGGCATTTGCTGGGCGGCATCGGTAGAAAGGTATGTTGATGTAAATAGACTTTAAGACTTCTAAAAATTTTGCAAATTGTTTGTCAAGTTTGGCTCTTACCAACCTTTGGGGGTATGGTATTGGAGGGTCAAAATTTCTAAAAATCTTAGGGGATTCTGTCCCATTTTCAACATCTTCATTAGTCTCAACCATCGGTGGGGTTGGACTAACTTTCTCCTTACTCGGTTTGATATTTTCCTTAGGAAGGGGATCTATAATTTCTTTTCCACTCCTAGTTTCTACCGCACTAACATGCTCGTCGGGCCTTTGCGATTGACCGGGAAACTCCCTTGTGGTCTATGCGAGGTACCGCTTGTTGAGCTTGTTGATTTTCAAGCATTCTATTGTGGGCGGCTAAATTATCAAACCTAGCATTCAACGACTTTATGGATTCCCTTAACTCATTATTGGTCTTTTCTTGCTCATTCTTACTTTCAATCATAAAATCCATAATAAGATCCAATTTAGACTTAGGGGAAGGGAAAGCACTAGAATTGCCATTGAAATTCTTTTGTGTGAATCCCGGTGGTTGTGTAGAAGATTGCGGGTTTAAAATATTGTTATTCTTATAGGAAAAATTTGGGTGATTTCTCCACTCGGGATTGTATGTGTTTGAATACATACCACCCTTTTCCCCGTAAGAATTAACAAAGTTTACTTGATCACTAGAAGTAGTGTCAAGCAATTCACAACATTCTGTACTATGTGAGTTTGACCCACATAGTTCACAAACAACATTAATGTTGGCCACGGGATTTACATTAAAGTTTTCAAACTTTTTAAGAAGCATATCAACTTTAGAAGACAAGGTAGTAATGACATCATTATTGTACTTACCTGGAATCCCCTGTGGTTGTTCCCTCTCATTGAACCATTGATAGTGATTCAGGGCTATGTTCTCTATCAAGTCATATGCTTCGTCCACCGTCTTATTCATTAGTGCACCTCCTGCGGCGGCATCAATTGTCTCCCTTGTTCTATATGTGAGACCATTATAAAAAGTGTGCACAATTAACCACTTTTCAAGCCCGTGGTGAGGGCACATCCTTAGGAGCTCTTTGAATCGCTCCCAAGCGTCATACAGTGATTCGCTTCCTGTTTGGCTAAAATTTGTAATCTTCGTCCGAATTTGAGCGGTCTTGCTCGGAGGGAAGAAACGTCCAAGGAATGCTTCTTGAATTTGGTCCCAAGTTGTAAAAGAGTTGGGTGGGACTGAAATTAACCACTGTTTCGCCTTATCCTTAAGAGAGAAAGGAAAAAGGCGCATTCGAATTGCTTCCGGGGTAACATTCTGAATACGTGTGGTATCACAGTATTCCAAGAATGTTTGGATGTGGAGATGAGGATCTTCGAAAGCAGTGCCGCTATATTGGTTATTCATAACCATAAGCAAAAGTCGCGGCTTTATCTCAAAGTGTGCCGCTGCGGCATTCGGCACAACAATAGGGGATCTAGTTCCCGGGGTACTTGGATTAACAAAGTCCCGTAGGGTCCTAGCGGGTGTTTGCGGTTCTCCGTCCATGTGTTTCTTCAAAGTTTCTCTAATTCTTCTTAATCTTTCGTGAAAGCTTCTTTCGGGTTCCGGATCAAAGTTGTCAACGTATGTCCGAGACCGTTTCATAAACTATAAGAAAAACACTTGAAGAAAAATTAAACGCAACAAATTATAGGACGATAAAGCAAAATAGTAAAAATAAAACAAAAACTAAAAATTATGTAGTAAAGACAAAAATAAAAAGTAAACCGTTGTCCCCGGCAACGGCGCCAAAAACTTGGTCGGTCGAAACCTAACGGTTTATTTTATATCCGCAAGCGCACGGGCTATTGTAATATAGCGGGTGCAAGTATGGGTCGATCCCACAGAGACAGGGTTTACTTAGGGGATATTTTTGTCTTTAGAAAATATAGAAAAGATTGGGGGTAGATGAAATTTGTTTTAGAATAATAAAGAGAGCATAAACAGAAAATACTTTAATTGAAATCTTATAAAACGAAGCATTCTCGGGATTGGAAATCATACACATATTCTTATTCATCAAATTGTCATTGTCTTAGAAATAAAAGGTTTTCATAAAAATCAAGGATGGTATGTTAAGCCTACGCTACTTCGGGCTAAGACAATAGCGTTTGTATTCTTCACTAATTATGTCCTAACTGTTTGAGAAATCCGTTTACGTTATTCCCGCCCTGTCACAAACGGGCGTTCCGGCTTATCTCTAGCTGACCATAATTAGTAAGAATCCATTAAGGACGGAAGTCAACATACTTTCCATTAAAGGAACATCCCTAGGCCATTGAACTACTCTCGTGATCAATGAACCTAGTTTCTTTATATGGTTCCGTTAATCGAGATTCTCCGCTAGGTACTTCTCTCGATTCGAATCATACAAATTGGATATCTCCAAAATGTAAGGCATTTAGAGAATAATATAAAGAGATTGTTTTAGATGAAGGAAGAAGACAAGACTAGATATTTTCAAATGATGAATAAGCATGCTTTTGAGTTTCCAACCCCAAGAATATGGGGGATTACTCACAAGCCATTGATAACATAAAGGTAGAAATAAGGATTAAGTAAGAAGGACTTATGAATAAGGAAGATGATTCTTTGAGAATAATGCTTCTTTTATTGCTTTTCCTCCAAAGTGATTCCAAGAACAAATAATAACTTTGATCTTCAACTCCTTTGGAAAATTGTTGTCACAAATGTTTTCTATCTATGTAATATCAGTAATTTATCTCTAAAAATTCGTATCTAAGACTGATTACAAGGGTCTTATTTATAAATGGGAGGAGACTCTTCAATTGGGTGCCATCAAAAGGTGCATTTACATCTGCAGTCACGACTTGCACGGCCGTGTCAAGGATTTTGCACGGCCGTGTCCTCTTTGGCGCCAGTTTTGAATTTGAACTTGGAGACTTGCACGGCCGCTCCCAAAATAGCTGCACGGCCGCTCCTGGTTTTGGCACGGCCAGGCTCTTCGGTGCTCGGCCACTCCATGGGCCAAGATGGCCGGCCATGACCTAAGTTGCACGACCGCTCCCACTTTTGCTGCACGGCCGCTCCGACTGGTTTTCAGCTTTGAATGTTTATTTTGCTTGGTGTTCCTCCATTCTTTCGGACCATTTAGCCCAAGTATCCTTTAGTCATAAATTGACCCTAAAACCTGTCTAGAAATGTATAAAACATACCAAAAACGTAAAATCTAATAAAATAGCAAAAGTAAGTAAAAAGTACTAAAAACTAAATGAAAAGTGATGATTTATTTATGTAAAAGTATATAAAAACTAGGATAATTGACTATATAATAGTCACTTATCAATATTCTTCTAAGTTGTTTTGTCTTCAATCTAATTCAACTCTTAATAGTGCTTGGAAAAAGATGAGAAAATGTCTAAACGAATTTAAGAATGAAGGCTATCACTTGAACATATAGGGGCTATACACCACGATAAATGGACAAGGCAAATGCAAAGACGTTGTTGCAAATGCTCAAGCAAAGTAGGGGCTAAGTATACATCTCGGAGTGGTCATATGAAATCACTTTCACCGACTTGTTTGATCGACTAATTGTGAACTCTTCCTTTGTATGTTAACAAGATGTTGACTTACTTTCATCCTATGGATATCTCAGTGGGTGCAATAAATCAAAAGGGAAACAACTACTCCACCCATTGTATGAATCTAGTTCGGTGGGATCGAACGATGTCCATGATAATAGTTTGACTCGAATTTGAAAAGACCATTTGAGAAAAAGACATATCTTTGGGATTATTAAGTAGAGTCAAAGCTACCAACCGAACAATTCCCACAATTAAAAGAATGGGTGGGCGCATTATAGAGATTGAGCAAGATTGAAAATTTGGTTCATTTACTTCTTTTGAGAAAACGAGTCACCGGGAGTAATTTCATCCCATAAGATGAAATTCATACTTCACAAAGCCGCCCATGAAAAGAAGGATAACGGCAAAATTAAATTCCTTCATCACAAACTTCAAGAGGAAAGCAAGAAATGAAGCATTCACCAGAACTACGGTGAGCTGAGCTTCTCACCTTGAGAAGAACGTAGGCAACCTTTGGGTCCGGTCTTATGCAAGAAGAAAGAAGTGTTTAGCCTTAGGACATATGGAGATTAGCCTTCTTCTCAAATTTGTCAAGACATTTTTGTATGACTCATTTGCAAAGCAATCAAAATGAACATTAACATAACTGAAGATAGAACAACTTCTTAGAGTTGGAGTCATTCACGTTCCTTATTGAGTCTAGGGGTTCTTATCATTCAACTATATTCCCAGCTTCTCGAAATCAAACTGGGGCTTCCATTCCTTCTCTTCTGTTTAAATGACTTATTCTTGATTCCTTGATTCATCTTCCAAAAGAGTCAAATCCTTGGGGCTACTATCAAAGTACATCTCCCAAAAGGTCAAAAGTCCTCCCAGCAAAATTAATATCTCTTTCCACAAATTGAGTTGATGTCCCTTTTAGAGTCATGGGGCTTTCCCTAAAACGAAAGTCTCTCTCTCACAAAATCAAAATCAGGGGGATTTCTCTCGAAGCATAAAAGAGATGCCCGCTTGGTTGAAAAGCTACAATTGGAGGTCTAGGCAAAAAACAGGGTGTGCAACAAAAAATGAGACACAAAATAAATGCTCGTTAAATTGAAAATTTGAGAGTACGGTCTAGGCAAAATAAAGGGTGCTTTATAAAAAAGGAGGGAGGGAGGACTTCCATCTTTTACAAATAAAGCAGCTGCACAAATTTACAAGAATCTTTCTACATAGTCAGTATCAGCATGCGAGAGAGGCTTGAATCATTACAAGGACTTCGATTTTTAAGATCGAGCTTTATTCAGCAAAATTGGTTGATTAGCATGTGACATGAAAAACTCGGCATCAAGGTATTTCAGGGCTTTATATAAGCAAAAATCTCTTATGGCTTGACATCCCATCTTCAGCATCATGTTCTTCCATGGGCTTTATATAGACAAGAATCTATGGGGCTTAACATCGCATCTTCAACATCTTCAACATCACAGCTTCAAATAAGCAAAATCTCTTGAGGTTGGCATCTTATCTTCGGCACCACAACACCCACGCCCTAGAGCACCAGAAAACAGACTCTCTTTCAGCTCAAATCAAGTATAGGCACGCTTACCTCCAATGCAACACTAAAGAATATCTTGTTATACTGACAATAAAAACTCCTTATTAAAATAACTTTAGTTTTTATATACTCCCTCCGTCTCGCTAATATTCGCACACTTTCTTTTTTGGGCGTCCCGCTAATATCCGCACACTGCGCGAAAGGAAACTTTATATTAATAAAATATTCACCCAACCCCACTCATTCTCTCTCCTACATTATTTTAATACTCACAACACCATTATAATTTATTACACCCTCCACTCATTCTCTCTCATACTTTACTTTTACACTCACAACATTTTATTAAAATATCACATTCCTTAATTCCCGCGCAAATAGTGTTAGTGCGGATATTAGTGGGACGGAGGGAGTATATAACAATTATTTTTTTTCTTAATTTTCACGTATTAGTCTTTTTTTTTTTTTTTTTTTTTTGATATATATATTGGGACTAGTCTTTTTTCATATTGGGACGGGGAAGTATAGGTTATTCAAGTTTTACTCCAAGATGAAGTAATAAAAGGAAAAGAAAAAGCCACCACTATATAATGCGATGCAGGACTGTGTTGCTGCAAGCCGAAAAGCCTTCTATCCAGCGGAAAACCAAATTCCTTTTATATCTACATCTCTCTTGAGATTTTTCTTGATAAACTGAACTGCCACCGTGATTGTGGAAGGAGAAACGATGGACGGTGGGGTAATTTCTCCGACCGACCAGCAGACCATGGTCTCCAATTTCCTCGAGGTTGCCGTCGGCCAGACGGCCGATACTGCCCGTCAATTCTTACAGGTTTCAATCGGATCCCCAATTCTTATTTCGATTAGAGCTTTTTAATCTGATCTCAGTTGCTGGATATTAATCAATTATGGGTTGTAATTGTTAGGGTTCTTTTTTTTGTTTTTCTGGAAGTTGTTCAGATGATGCTGCATGTTAAAGATTTGAACTTTATTTAGTGATTTAAGAATATGTTTGTGAGGGTTTTTGATTGATCAACCTAATGTTGGGCCAATGCGTACTTTTTTTCGAGTTTAGTGTTTATGAACGCCAAGTGTGCTTGTTTTAGGCCAAAATGGGTTTTGATGTGCTGACTACATAGGGATGCTGCACAATCTTGTCTTTGGATGTGATTTCAAATTGCCAAGATTAGCAATCGGAGATGAGTTATGGTTTTCATTGAATTTGGGACTTTACGCACCAGCTGTAGAGCCAGGAATTTTATTTGGGGGGGGGGAAGTAATTTAGTGCAATTTTTTTTTTATCTACACAATCAGGGAAAGTTTCAATAAATTGCTACTAAAACCTCTATTTTTTTTTAATTGCACTAACAATATTAATCAAATGGGGGCAGTTTCTGTAACGCCCCAAAAATCCGGTCCTATTTTCAGGATCCCAAATTTTTGGACGCGTTACTAAATCTAACACAAACTAAATGTTAAGATAACCTTAAGGTTTTATTACATAGATATTTCTTCAAAAATACAATGATTCATCCCTATTATTCTAGAGTTACAATTCAGATGACAAAATGTTTTAATTACAAAAACATCTTTAACCACAACTAATAATCTTCAAACTTCCAACTAGCTCACCCTAGTCAGTCTAACCTAACCTGGAAGGTAGAGAAGAAAAGGAAAGGAATGAGCGAACAATGCTCAGCAAGTTCTTATACGGACCTCTTCGGGTACTAAGAAGAGATGACCGCAAAACGAATAACTTCAAGAGTACAATATATTGAACAATATATTGAACGAATATATATATATATATATATATATATATGTATATACATATATATGTATATATATACATATATATACATATACATATATATGTATATATATGTATATATATGTATATATATACATATATATGTATATATATGTATATATATGTATATACATATATATATATATATATATACATATACATATATATATATATATATATATATATATATATATATATGTATATATATACATATATACATATATATATATATATATATATATATATATATATATATATAGCATGATCACTTAAGCGGTCCATTGACCTCAATAAACACGAAAACCCACACAGGGTACGAATAGCTCACAAAGAGCACTAAAGCCAACAAAGAGCACGAATGGATCACAAAGAGCCTCAAAACTAAGTAGTGTATCCGAAACACCCCACTACTAATCATCAGTAGTGTAATGCCTTAATAGGTCAAATCAATATACCCCGTCACTACGGGTTGTTTAACTTAAAGTGATCATGCAAAGAACAAAGGGTAACGAATAACAAATACTCCCTCTGTCCCATAAAACATTACCCCTTTTACTATTTTGGGCGTCCCACTTTAAAGTCCCACTTTCCTAAAAAGGAAAACAAATTTACTATTCTCTCCACTCATTCTCTCTCCTCCCACTCACAACACTTTTCAAATTTACTATTCTCTCCACTCATTTTCTCTCCTCCCACTCACAACACATACTTTAATAACATTATTTCTTATTTTCCGTTCTCAATAGTAAAGGGGTAAAGTTCTCCGGGACGGAGGGAGTATATCTTAAAAGCCAAGGTGATAACGAATCATATGATAGCAAATGCAAGTAGTATAACGAACAATGGTGTGAAATTAAAGCAAACAATTTAATTTCACGAAGGCCAACAATGTATGATTTATTTGAAAAACGTATGTTTGAAGGAGGCAAAGCAAATGCTAACCAATAGATTAGCTTAAACGTTTCAAAGACGGTACTTTCCAAGAAAATATAGGAATCCTAACCAAAGAGTCAAGAAAGCAATAAACCTAAAGACGTATAATCACATACCTCAATTACGCAACTTTAAGGAAAACTTGAACACGTACAAATCGGCTAAGCTCGTTTCCCAAAATCTAAAATCAATTATAAAGTATTACAATCTATTTTATGAACCTCTTTTACTAGAGTAATTATCTAGAATATAAATTTCACATATAACAAAATGACTAAGTTCTGATTTTAAGACCAATCTGGAATACTGACATGACAAGAAGCTGAATGAAATCTTGTTTTCACCTTCCCAGTTACATTAAGAAAAGTAAATGCTCTTATTTGACCTACCATGACTAGTCTAATTCTTTAAACATTTTTATTTCCATTCTTGCATGACATAAACACTCATTTATCAATTTTTCATCCACATACAATCTGCAGACACCTTTACATATATATATATATACTAGTACATGCCCATGTCCAAGGCCACGTGAGATATATATATATATATATATATATATATATATATATATATATATATATATATATATTTTTATACATCACCAAAAAAAAAAAAAGAAAAAAGAAGGGCATGTATGCCGTACGACATACAAAGTTGTGATGGCAAAACGGGAAAGAGACAAAATAGTGAGGGCAAAATGGGAATTTCGCTAGACGAAACTATTCATAGTACTATTCCCGTCTTTGAAATGATGGACAGCTTAATTTATACTATATACATATATATATATATTTATATGTATACATGTATATATACATGTATACATATATATATACATGTATATACATATATACATGTATATACATGTATATATATATGTGTATACATGTATATATATATGTATACATGTATATATATATGTATACATGTATATATACATGTGTATACATATATATATACATGTATATACATATATACATGTATATACATATATACATATATATATATACATATATATATATATAAATATATATATATATATAAATATTTAAATCAAATGAAGTATTCCGTATTTATTATTAACCACAACAATAACTACTACAAAATGGACCGAGTACTTACCTTAAATGTTGTCTAAGCCTCTTATGATCGTCTAAGTCTTCCCTATCTGCCTTCTTTCCTTCCTTACTGATTTTTGCCCACACACTCTCTTGTCAAAGTATCATCAGAATTTTTTTGAATGAGAAACCCATACTCAAGGATCCTATTTATACTAGAGGGACCCGTTAATTACAAGTAGATACTTCCACCCTATAATGAGAATGTGAAGGGAGGTCATGACACTAATTAAATTCATCCATTATCTTCTTATCTAAGCATTGAATTGTTCAAAGTAATTAAATAATTATATTTTCTCATTATTAACTATTTATAATTGTTATTTATTTTCTGGTATTACACTTACCCCCTTAAAAGAAGTTTGGTCCCCAAACTTGACGTACCTGATCAAACAAAAAGCTCGGGATACTTGTTGCGCATCTCGCTCTCGAGTTTCTATGTCGCTTCCCTTTCAGAATGGTTACTCCATTGAACTTTGGCATAGGGAATGACACGCCTTCTTAGAACTTGTTCTTTCTTGTTCACCACACGAACAGGATGCTCCTCATAGCTAAAGTCCTCTTGAATCTTTAATGGTTCATACTGAATCACATGACTAGAGTCCGACATATACTTCCTTAGCATCGAGACATGGAAGACGTTATGAACTCCAGATAACATGGGAGGCAAGGCAAGTTTATACGCCATTTCTCCAACACGTTCCAAAATCTCAAAGGGTCCAACAAAACGAGGGCTAAGTTTGCCTCGTATACGAAATCTCATAATCCCCTTGGTTGGAGATATCTTCGGGAACACATGATCTCTGACCTTAAACTCAAGTTCACGCCGACGATTATCTGCATAAGACTTCTGTCTGCTTTGTGCTTCGAGTAACCTCTTCCTGATTAATTGAACCTTCTCTACAGCGACTTGAACCAACTCGGGTCCTAGCAATTGACTTCCCATTTTGCATCAACACACATCCAAGGCCACTTAATGAAGCATCGCTATAGATAACAAAACCTCCCGTTCCCGTTGGCAAGGTTAAGATTAGTGCAGATACTAATCACCTTTTTAACTCTTGGAAACTAGCCTCACATTTATCCGTCCACTCAAATTTTATATTCTTCTGCATCAACCTTGTCATTGGCATAGCAATCTTAGAGAAACCTTTCACAAAACGACGGTAATAACCTGCCAACCCTAGAAAACTCCTCACCTCCGTGACAGTGGATGGCCTCTCCCATTCCATAACTGCTTCAATCTTTGCAGGGTCCACAGAAACGCCATCCTTGGATACCACATGTCCCAAAAAGGCAACCCTCTCTAACTAGAACTCGCACTTCTTGAACTTTGCATACAACTTCTTCTCACGCAGAATCTTATGAACCAATCTTAAATGTTCTTCATGTTCCTCCCTCCTCTTGGAGTATATCAGTATGGCATCGATGAATACAATAACACACCGATCTAAAAACTCCTTAAATATTCTATTCATCAAGTCCATGAAAACAGCGGGGGCATTAGTCAACCCAAACGGCATCACCAAAAACTCATAGTGACCGTATCGGGTTCTAAATGCAGTTTTAGCAACATCCTCGTCCTTTACCTTCAATTGGTGATATCCAGAACGAAGGTCTATCTTGGAAAAATAGCACGCTCCTTGCAATTGATCAAACAGATCATCGATTCTAGGTAGTGGATATTTATTCCTCACGGTGATCCGATTCAGCTCTCGATAGTCAATACATAGACGCATCGACCCATCCTTCTTTTTGACAAACAACACCGGAGCACCCCAAGGGGATGTTCTCGGTCGAATAAATCCCTTGTACAACAACTCTTGCAATTGCTCCTTTAGCTCCTTAAGTTCAGTAGGGGCCATACGGTATGGGGCTTTTGAGATAGGGCCGGTACCAGGTACCAACTCTATAGAAAACTCCACTTGTCGATCTGGAGGAAGACCAGACAAGTCTTCGGGAAACACATCAGGAAACTCCTTGACAACCCTTTCCCAAGAGCTTTCGCGCCCTTAGAGCAGTGATGATCTTTGGTGTAGTAACTGGCTTAGAACCTTTGAACTTAAATTCTGACTCCCTGAACATTAAAGGCCACTTCCTTCTTAAAGCAATCTACCTTAGCATGGTAAGCTGCTAACCAGTCCATTCCCAAGATTACATCAAAATCTTGGATGTCCATAATAATAAGATCTGCACTTAACACCTTATTTTCCAAGTGCACAGGACAAGTTCTAAGAATGGAGGTTACAGGCACAGACTTTTTCATAGGAGTATCAATAACTAATTCATAGTCTAGTTTTTGAGCAGGAAAGTTCAAACGACGAGCAAAATGTGAAGATACTATAGAATGTGTGGCACCAGGGTCTAATAAAGTATATGCATTGCAAAAACAGACTTGAATGGTACCTGCCACCACATCATTAGAAGCTTCAGCATCCCTAGCTGTCATGGCAAAGACTCTTCCTTGCTGCTTAGTCTTTTCTTTATCATCTTCTTTCCTTGCATACCTTTCCTTCAAAGGTTATGGACAGTCCTTTATCTGGTGGCCCACCTTTCCGCAATTAAAACAAGCACCTGTAGTACGATAACATGCCTTGGTCATATGCTTACCCCCACAAGTTTGACACACTACATTGCTCCCATTAGTCTGATTCAGATTCTTGTTTGGGTGAAAGCTCCATTGATTGCGGTTATTTTCAGTTGCCCTCCTCTTGCCATTGTTACTACTTTGGTTGCTTGACTGACCACGAACTCGAGTTGAGCTATCATCTGCTCCTCTCTTCTTTTCATCCTTCTTCTTTTTAAACTCCATAGATTCTTGCTCGACAAGTCGAGCCCAATCCAACACTTCAGCATATGTAGGGAGCTTCAAAGCAGTTAAGCGATATGCAATTCGCGAGTTTAACCCTCTCTCAAACTTTCGAGCCCTTTGACTCTCATTCTCAAAGAACGCTGGGGCATAGCGTGAGAGTTCTATAAACTTCGCATCATACTCATCCACTGTCATCTCTTCTTGCACCAGGTCTTAGAATTCAACCAACTTCCTATCGCGTACAACCGGAGGAAAGTACTTGTTGTTGAATGCCTCAACAAAAATGTTCCAAGTATACTCCTCAATCCCTTCATGCTCAATTCGACGCTTCTCCGCCTTCCACTATTGTTCTGCTTCACCTTCTAGCACAAAGGTGGAAAATGTGACTCTCTGCGCGTCAGTACACGCCATCGTTTCAAATATCTTCTCCATGTTTTCCATCCAATGTTCTGGTTTGGTTGAACCAGGTGCTCCAGAAAAGGCGTGTTCGCTCTGGTCATGCTCCCCAAGGACCAGAAGTGAATGGTAAAGCTAATCAAACCGACAATGCTTTGGCAACAATATTGCAAGGTTTGACCCAAGCTATCGTCACAGGACTTTTGTGGGAATTTAGTGTGATATATAGAAGGCCCATACACTACTATTAAGCATCAAATCATCCATTGGACTTTTGGAGGCCTGTGATGGGCTGTGGTTGATCCAATTGAGGAGGTGCTTAGTGGGTCAGTGTGTGGTGCCTACGTAGCGGGTCGGGCTACGGGCTCGGATCGTTACAAATGGTATCAGAGCAGAACCCCGGCCTTAAGGCTTGCGAGCTAGCCCGGGGGTACGATCTGGGTATTGATTGACCTTGCCAGGGACGGCAAGGGTTTGAGTAGGGGAGATTGTGATATTCCCTATCCCACTTCGGAAATATGTGGGAATTTAGTGTGATATATAGAAGGCCCATACACTACTATTAAGCATCAAATCATCCATTGGACTTTTGGAGGCCTGTGATGGGCTGTGGTTGATCCAATTGAGGAGGTGCTTAGTGGGTCAGTGTGTGGTGCCTACGTAGCGGGTCGGGCTACGGGCTCGAATCGTTACAGTTTCCCCCATAAGCCCATGTAGCACCACCACTGATTCACTCACTCTTTGGATTCTCCCCCCTTTATATATTTTTGTGAGAAGTATGTGTGACTGTGCGGTTTCTAGGGCTCTAGTTCTTGCATTTAGAATGTTAGAGGAACACCAAATAATTGATTATGTATGAGGACTTGGAATTGGAGGCTGGAAGGAGGTAGTAAGATAACGGTCAAACAATGATACCAGCAGTGAATAGTCATCCCCGTGATTTTCTAGCTAGAAGATTTCTTGATCCAGCTGATTGACAATTAAGGGCTCGCTGGTGGTGAAGTTTTAAAAGCAGCTTGTTAGCTTTTTGTTAAATGCAACTTTTGTTAGAGCAAACTTTTTTTTCTCGTATAAATGCATTTGGTAAACTGACCCAAAACTTGATATTTTATCTTTTAAACTGAAATGCTACTTTGTGAAGAAAAAACTCCAAATGAAGACTTCTTTAAAATTAGTTTTTTTTTTTTTCAAAAACAAAAAAAAAAAACTTATTTTAGAACTCTGCATTGATATGCATAAATAAGGGAAAAAAACTTTTTTGTTGAGCATTCTTGGCCAAAGCACTGTACCAAACAAGCTCTAAGTCGATGGGCAGTTAAAAGATGCGGCAACTGCACCTAGAAAGAAGTGATACATTTATAATTTTGTAACAGAGAATGAGCATGAGTTTCGTCATGTCCTATCTAACATTGTTATATATGTATTCTGAATTGGGGTCCACATCTTCATAGGGTCCTTTCAAAAGCTTGCCTTGGTTGACCTATTTTGTACTCTACATCTGCCATTTTTTGAGATAGTTTTGTTGTCATTTGTCCTTTTCCACTGAACTGATTAGGTGAATTCCTTCTACATCAACCTATAACATTTACTTCTAAATAAAATCTTTTCCTTCTATCTAACAAGAATAGACAATCCATACTAGTCTCTCAATATCATCATTGGTAGTTGACACCAGATTCTTTCTGTGGGGTATTTATAAATCACATTTTGGATTAGTCACAACCCTTCCTTGAATCCCCTTCTGTGGCAGAAGCCTAGTCCGGTCGCACATATTTTTCTCATTGAAGAAAATATGACGATGGAGAGGGTGGAGTGGAGTAAATTTTTTTTTTCATGTGGATGATGGGGTTCAACTTTTTTTTTTTTTCATTTGAATCTCTTCTCTTGTTATCGTTCCTAATGTTTTTTTTTGCCGTTTCTCTGAGATTTTTTGGCACACTTATTTCTGTATTTTAAATATCTTGTTTTTTTCGTTTTCTTAAACTATCGTGTTTTACCATCTTCCCACTTTTTCATTGTTTTTCCCCCTCTCTTTGACGACTCGTTACGTAGTTTCATGTTAACCAACCCCAAATCATTTTGCGACTAAGGCTTTGTTGTTAATGTTCACATCTCAGAAGTTCATCAGGCAGGGTATCATTTAATTAGCTTCCTTGAGTTACTTCTTCATCTAGTTCTTCCATGTTGAAACTAATCGGAGAACCTCCTGATATGCGAGACCATTGTCACTATTGTCCTATCTTTATTGCTGAGTTTTTGAAAGTTGATAATATCTTTTTTTTTCTATTTCTTTCGGAAAAGAAGATTTTATAGGTGAGAAGCTAAAACATAAATGAATAAGAGCTTCGTTAATGCAAAGAAAAACATAATAAACTTACCCCAATAAACCAAAGAAAGAAGTAAACCAACTAGCAACAAATTCCACTTTGCTTTAACACAAAAACTCTACTAGAACCTAGACTCGTAGATTCAACCAAGAGAACGGCTATCTAGAGAGAATCACTTCACCGGAATAAAGCAACATCAGGACCCTACTTTGCTTCTCTCATAGGTTGGGGATCTCCATAGACATCAATATGAGCAAATCCAAGACCTGGGCCTCTCTTACTATGCCTCCGACGACACACCACATTCATAGACTTCCAGATAGACCTACATGTTTGACCTCCTTACGAGAAAGGACTAAATCACTTATGATTAAGACCTTGTGAGTTGTGAGTGAAATACTATCGTCAACTGAAACCTGAGTACTAAAGCACTACGATTAAGAATCTTGGTTCAGGTACGATTGATTGAGAGAACAATGTTATGTTATTTTTGTAAAAAGAAATAGACAAATGATTTCAACCATTCGGGAGGGAGGGAGCAATGCTAGGCTTACTTCAACCTACAAATCATGGTAGTAGTAAATCATATCATCCACAAGTTTTAGATGGTTGCCAGTAGGGCTGTTATTGAGTTGGTTCTAGTTGAAATGAGTTCTCGATTTTAGATTGAATATGTTATGTTCGAATACGAATTCGTGTGGAATACCTAACAAATATCATTGTTGTTATAAAATTGATTGAGAGAACAATGGTTTGTTATCTTCGTAATGATAAATAGACAATTGATTTCAACCAAAGGTGGGAAGGGAAATGTTTGGCTCACTTCAAATCCACAAGCTATAGATGGTTGCAAGTAGGGCTGTTATTGAGTCAGTTCTAGCAAAAATGAATTGTCAATTTCCGGCTGAATATGGTATGTTCAAATACTAATTCGTGTGGAATACCTAACAAATATCATTTTTTGTTACCAAATTCGACTCAAATATATATTCACCAGTTGTCCAGTCGAATACGAGTACCTCTTGAATCTATTTAAATAAGTCGAATTCAAATTTCAACTTGAATATCTGTACTATGAATAATAAAATTGTAATTCGAATTCAAATTTTACCGAATTAAGTAGAATGATGCAAGTTAAAAAGTAGGATATGATATTACATTATTATGTATAATATGAAAAAATTAATAAAGAAATTAATTAAAATTGAATAATAATAAATTATAAATATATTTTAACTCTGTTAAAGTTATCGAATATGCGTTAAACTCAACAAGTTGACTTCGAATCACAAACGAACACTAAAAACTTATTGAATTCGACTCTAATATACTAATGCGTGTTTCAGATAATTCAATTCGTTGAACAACCGTAGTTGCCAGTTTTTATTAGCCAAGCCAATTTACTGATGTGTTCTTACTTAGTCATGCTGATAAGCCTAGACGTGCATAATCAAATGATTGCAAAAAATATGGGTGAGGTCAAATTAATAAAATTAATTTTGTATGTGGTATGAAATCATTCTTGTATAAATTTAAGGTACTGTAGGATATACATGTTCCGCGTACATGCCTCACACATGTAGCCCCTTTTCCTACGGACAGTTTTCTGTCCCGCAAATATATCTCTTTCGCATACGCATTCCCGTCCCGCCAACCGACTCCCGCAGACGCATCTCCGACCCGCGAATCGTCTCCCTGAGACCGCAGATCGTCTCCGGCAGAACCCAGAACACCACTGTCGGATGTGCCTCGGCCTGACGGAGCCAACGGCGTAAAAATCGTCTCCATCGGAGCTGAAACGTGCCACCACTGGCCACCTGAAATTTTGGCAACCTTGCCGCGGCTACGTTCGCCATCCGACAACCATGAACGATGTTCAGGCCAAGCCATTTTTTTCCCCTTTTCTCCGTTGCCATTATTGCTGTGAAAGAGCTTGCTGAAAATTGTATTTCTTTTTGGCCTTTTTGTTTTATTGGAATGATGCAAATAGACAAGTCATTATCACCTTGCCTTGGAAGTTGGGGTACAACAATGACATAGTGTAAGTGAAAGTCAAGGAGCCAGATCAGCCTCTCAAATTCAAAAGGGCTGGAAACAGAAAATTTTGGGGAAAACTAGTTTCCCCCAAATATTATAAAAAGTCTTGTTTTTAACTTAAAAAAACCGGTACATGAATTTTAAACCAAACTAACCCGGCTTTTTGAACCGGTCATTGAACCGGTTTTTAAAATAAAACATGACTTTTTATAATATTTGGGAGAAACTAGTTTCTCCCAAAACCAACTCTGAACAGAAAATTTTGGGGGAAAAAAAGTCTTGTTTTTAACTTAAAAAAATCGGTACATGAATTTTAAACCAAACTAACCCGGCTATTTGAACTGGTCATTGAACCTGTTTTTAAAATAAAACAGGACTTTTTATAATATTTGGGAGAAACTAGTTTCTCCCAAAATCAACTCTGGAACAAAATGTCTCCTCTTTCAATTATCATCAGCCTTGTTAACTTGTTAACTGGAGGCCACTTAACTAACTTTACTATCGACCGTTATCTCCAAATTCTGTCAAAACCCGTTAGTCGGTTCCCATTATTTTCAGGTGTGCTCCTTCCATTTATACTCTCCATTTTCGCAAATTGATATCACATGATCATATTTTAACATAACTATTGGACCGTTATTATGTTACAAATATGATGGTTATGCATGCCCATTCTGTTATCTTTTTAACGCAACCACACGACTACACTTTAAAACCATGACTATGTGCCTTTGTCGTGTTTAACCATTTTAGAAGTGCATTACCGTACATGCTCAATTGCTTATAAAAAATATATATACACTCTAGTGTGTTATTCATATCATGTATTTTATTCCTTGCAAAAATGCATTATGTCGAATTATGTCCGAGTATAAACGAATTAAGACTATCTTACTGTTACAATATAAATACATATATTTATTAGGAGTACATACTTAAATTGCAAATAACTACTCTTATATTTCATAAATACCTTATTAGCACTTTTGCTAAGACAAAAGGCTATACAACTCTCTCATTACATGCATACTTGTGCCTCTAAATGATTAATAGTGAAGCACAAACTTTTCAACTCTCTCAAGTATAAAGTAAATAAAAGTATGCTTTTCGAAATTATTGTATAATAAAATAATATAAATTATATTTGCTTATAAAATCAAAAGTGATTTTTTTTAATCCCAAATTGGATGGTCATGCCTATCTATACAACTTATATGCTCATATATACGACATATTAACTTGCTTCTTGCATTTTCTTTTATATGGTATGAAACCATTTGTCGCTAAGATATATGCATCATATCATAAACATGCTCCGTGCCAAGACTTCAATTATGCCTTGATTTATTTGCCTAATTTAGAAATAATTAAACTAGCAAATCGCAAGTCGCTATTATATGCTTAGTAATAATAAAGAAAAATTACTAATGAATAATACTCTCCATCCTCGAGACGAGCATCGAGAATATGGAGTGGGGGGCAATAGGAGTAAGTGCTTTAACACTATTTGCTAATATGACATTTTTCAAATTATGTTTTCAACTTATTTAATTGTAAGTCATGCTACAATATTATTATTGCATGATAAAAAAAATAAAATAGCACTAATCATAGTGCAAAGATCGCATGCTCACATTGTTGCTTAATAATAACCTACTACTACTACTTTGTATATTAGTAAAACTAGGAAAAATCCATCACACACAGTCAAATTGTAGCCGGTGCAAGCCTAGCTTTGTTGACTATGACCTCTTTTCTTATAAAATGTACTATTTAACAAAACTAAATGCCATGTGTTAAGTATACTTGCTTGTTCTTTGAAAACATGCTATGCAATCTATTTGAACATGCCATGATTCTTTTAATTCTACTACCGCTAGTTGATTATTTGCGGGAGTAAATTCTTCCTCATCATTTTCTGTCGGGAGAATACTACTTTGAGCTTGCGGTATGTTCACCGTCTTCCGTAACATACTCAGCTTCCGTAAGATTGCCGTGATCATGCATATCCGCAATCTCTGCATTATCTCTGAAAAACAAAAATCCTTCATTCAAGCTCGCAACATGTTCGCCGTCTTCGGTAATATACTCTGCTTTCGCAAGATTGCCGCGATCATGCATATACGCAATCTCTGCACTATTTGGATAACAAAATCCTTCATTCAAGCTCGCAGTATGTTCGCCGTCTTCGGTAATATACTCAGCTTTCGCAAGATTGCCGCGATCATGCATATCTGCACTATCTCTGGATAACAAAAATTCTTTACTTAAGCCCGCAGAATGTTCACTGACTTCATGAACATGCTCGACACCCGCACTGTTGTCGCGATCGTCCATATCCGCAACTGTGGCCCTTTTTGGAGATACATCAACTTCTTTACTTAAGCCCGCAGAATGTTCACTGACTTCAGGAACATGCTCGACACCCGCACTGTTGTCGCGATCGTCCATATCCGCAACTGTTGCCCTTTTTGGAGATACCTCAACTCCTTTACTTAAGCCCGCATAATGTTCACTGACTTCGGTAACATGCTCGGCACCCGCACTGTTGTCACGATCGTCCATATCTGCAACTGTTTCTTTTGGATATACCTCAAAAATCCTTAAGACCGCAAAATGTTCACTAACTTCAGGAACATGCTCGGCACCCACACTGTTGTCGCGGTCCATATCCGCAACTGTCTCCCTTTTTGGAGATACCTCAAAAATCCTTTACTTAAGCCTGCAAAATGTTCACTCACTTCAGTAACATGCTCAGCTCCCGCACGGTTGCCGCGATCATCCGTTTCTGCAATCGCTGCACTCTTTATGGACAACATAAGTCCACCACTTAAGTTTACGGTATGTTCGCTGACTTCAGTAACATGCTCAGCTCTCGCACGGTTGCCGCGATCATCCATATCCGCAATCGCTGCACTATTTATGGACAACATAAGTCCATCATTTGAGTTTGAGGTATGTTCGCTGACTTCAGTAACATGGTCAGGTCCCGCATGGTTGACGCGATCATCCATATCCGCAATCGCTGCACTCTGTGCATGAACAACATAAGTCCATCATTTGAGTTTGCAGTATGTTCGCTGACTTTAGTAACATGCTCAGCTCCGCACGGTTGCCGTGATCATATATATCCGCAATCGTTGCATACTTTATGGACAACCTAAGTCTATCAATTGAGCTCGCGGTATGTTCGCTGACTTTGACAGCATGCCCAACCCCTGCAAGAGAGCCTTAATCAACCCGATCCGCACTCAACGTATTATTTGTGGATAAAATTAATCCACCACCCGAGTTTGCGGCAGCATACCCAACTTTCGCAAAAATGCCTTATCAGCTCGTTCCGCATTCAACCCATCATTTGTGGACAAAACTAATAATGGGACATCTCTAATTCCTTCCCGCGATTTGAATTTGCGGCATATCCTTCACCTTCGGGCAACATGTCTAGTTCCTTCCCGCGATTTGAATTTGCGGCATATCCTTCAGCTTGAGTAGCATGTCCAGTTCCTTACCTCAATATGAACTTGCGGCATGGTCTCCAGCCCAATCCTTTATAGATTTCCCAGAGGGACTATCTTTTCTCCCGCATAGGGATTATCCTAACTCCTGCAGAGAGATTATCTTATCTTTTCACAGAGGGACTATTTTATCTCCCGCACAGGGACTATCTTAACTCCCGCCAAGGGACCACCTTATCTCCTGCCGAGGGACTATTTTATCTCCCGCAGAGGGACTATCTTATCACCCCCAATAGGGACTATCTTATATCCCGTAGAAAGAACTATCTTATGTAAAGGGACTATTTCCCACTAAGGGGCTACTTTCATTAGAGGTAACATTTCCCGCTAAATCTTATCGATTTGCGAAACATTTCTCAACTTATTCTCATTTGCGGACCCAAATATGCGGATAACATCCTCCGCGACACGCTTGTCCTGTACTACAAAATGACCATCATATGCTGAACTGCCTACTTATACTCCCGCAATATCAAGGGAAAGCCGTTCCACAACTTTTATAATAATGATGAACTAATAAATGATGACTTTATCTACTCATTCTGCATTCTCATCCCGCACCTCCACCCTACTTATACTCCTGCAAAATTGATAGGAAGCATCCAAACTTCAATAATAGTGGGGAATTAATATGAGATGATTTTATTTACTCATTTGTATATTCATCCTTTAACTCTACCTTGCGTTTACTTCTCGTAAAATCGATAATAAGCAAATTCGCAATTTCAGATCTAATAGGGTACTAATACCGGAGAACTTCATTTGCTCATCCCACATGTTCACCCCACATTTATATTATGACCGACAAGGCCCACACTCATGGCTCTTTCCACAATACAAGCTCTATGACCCAACTATAATTTAGTGTCACGACCTTTTAATCCGCACTAGCTTTCAATTCGATCTTTTTGCCCCCAATGAAGTCTACATTTAGGTCTAAAGGGTCGAAGTCTCCCTCTTATCAAAATCTTGAGACTAGGTTCTATCTTCCGCAATGTTGCTTCCCGCAAAAATTAATTAGTTCCGCAACGTTGCTTCCCACAAAAATTAATGGGTTCCGCACTATTGCTTCTCGCAAAAAATTAATGATTTCCACAACGTTGTTTTCCTCAAAATTAATGGGAAACAACTCCACAACTTCATTAGCCTTTATGATTGAAGCTCTATGTCACACTTTATTTAAGTATCAAGATTTCTTAGCCCACACTAACATATATGGCTCAGACTCTATACCTTAGCTTTATCTTAGTCCTGCGGCTGTTTATCTTACACTAACCTTCGTGGCTTGGGCTCCACACCCCAATTCTAATTTAGTGTCGCGACATTATGTTCCGCACTACCTATTTTTCATGGGCTCCATGCCCCAACTTAAACCTAGTGTCACAACATTAGAGTCCACACTATTTTTATTTCTTTGGCTCCATGCCCCCGCTCTAACACAATGTGGCAACAACGTAATCCGCACTAATTATATTTTTTTTGGTCTACGTGTTTCAACCCAAAGTTTATGCCATGAAGACAATCCGTGCTAACTCTAACATGCATGAGACTTTTTTTTGAACAAATTTTATGTAGCAATAATCAATCCTTCATATAATAATATATAATAATATCTCCAAATGAATTTCTCTGATCAGTTCGTGGGGAGAAAATATATTCCCTCTGTAATATCGAACAAATCAACCAAATTGCCTCCCACGGCTATTCTACTACACGCGAAATCACATCCCGCACTATTATTAAAGGAAAAGTTATATCCCTCGAATACTAACACCTTATCCCGCACTTGTTTCAACTTATCATATATGCATACATTACTAATTCTTACGGAAATTTACTCTGCACTACTACTACTTCTTATAGGGAAGCTTCATCCCGCAACATTTCATATCCGTCAAACTTGAGTTCATACTTGTCATATCGTCCAACACTAATACTTTCTCACGAGATTCTCATCCTGCATAGCTTCTTTACATGAAGCCCCATCATGTTTGGATTCACTACATAAGTAATTTGAATCATGAATGTAGCACAGACTTCATATTAAATCTTGCGATCACAAAAGCCACACTTTCAGCTTTATATTATGTGTCGGTGAAACTTATGAAGTCTCTCGCACAAGGGGGACAAATATAAGATATATGGTTTCCGCAGGCACTCTACGTGCATCTCATAAATGCTTTAGTTAGAACTATATCAATTTGAAGATGATCTTCACCACCCTTGGCATCCCACCCATGTAAACATGACATACACAGTTTTACTCAATTTACTAAATGCAAAACGTTCATTTGCCCGAGAATCTTTCACTCGAAAAATCCCCACGCAGGGGACTAATGTAAGAGGATATTATCCACCCACTTGGCATGTGACTCACTTTATAATATATTATGACAAATTTTATTATTCAGTCATTTATATTTGACCTATATCAATCAAATAAGCCTAAGAGCAATGTATTATGCGGATGTTGGTAACTCATTTTGCCACATCGCTATTTTTATCTAGCACCTCTATGCATGCTCCACAAAAGCATATCTTGTTTATGTACTATGCATCGTGCACCTTGCACACTTCTTCCCACGCTTGATTCACGCGTGTTAATGTTTTTCTAAGTATAATTATAGATTTAATTGTCCAAAAGCAAAGAATTATCCCGCATGTGTCTTTCCACACACATTCCTTCCCGCTAACGTACTTTTTCCTTTTCAATTGTGCACTCCCGCAAACTATATTGATTCGCGAATGAGTTAAATTACCCCTTCAAAATTTTCATTCATAGAAGTCTATAATAAGCCAATAAAGTTTGGCCTCTTGACTACGACTTTCATCGTCACACTAGTCGTCTTAGCGCGAATAATCTGCGTGCTAACTCACGACTGGGCGTCAATAATAGCATATCTCCATTATAAAAGAAAACAATAATCCTAGCCTACATATTTATACTATTTGTAGCTTGGAATACCTGCAAGGCACTAATGTTTTGTTGTCTTGTCACTTCACACACTTTACACATCAAAGCAAAATATATTAAATTTTCCGCACAGGGGTACTAATGTAGGATATACATGTTTCGCGTAAATGCCTCACATGTTGCCCCTTTTTCCACAGACAAGTTTCTGTCCCGCGAATATATCTCTTCCGCGACACATTTCCGTCCCGCGGACCGACTCCCGCAGACGCATCTCCGTCCCGCGGACTGACTCCTGCAGATCGTCTACCGCAGATGCATCTCCGTCCCGCGGATCGTCTCCCAACAGCAGATTGTCTCCCGCAGACGCATCTACGTCGCGCAGATCGTATCCCCGCAGACGACAGATCGTCTCCTGCAGACGCATCTCCGTTCCGCAGATCGTCTCCCCACAGACAGCTGATCGGTCATCTTCGTCCCACGGATCGTCTCCCGTCCCGTAGACGTATCTCCGTCCCGCAGATACGTCTTTCTCTCCCGCAATGTGCGGGCTGTTATCCTCTAAACACTTCCCGCGATTAAACAGGTCGGGGAAAGTCTTTTCCACTTATCGGGATCGCCGAGCAATAGTGGATTGGAGGCTAGAATATGAAGTTCGCCACCTGGTCCAATAATTGGGTTACATGTGGCCTAGTTGGGTTTATAAGGGAGAATTGCGGGATGGTCCGACACCATGAACCATGTGCATGGGCTTGCTTATTGCCTATAAATACCTCATTTTGGTATTTATTTGCACCAAGTAACAAAAGTCATCCTTTACAATATTTCTCTCTCTAGAGACAGACCAACAAGTCTCGCAATACTCGTCTATCCCAAAAACCCTCCTAGTTCCTATTCTTGTTCCTCCTTTCAATTATTATTCTGTGATTCGTTTAAGGCCTCCCTACCAGGTAAACTCTCATTCAATATCCTAAAACCCTAATACAACCCCGTATGACTACCCTCCTACAGGTACTAAGGTGCCATCATTCAAAATTAAAGGGGACAATGACCCCCATTGTTTTAACTTGGCTTTGCCACTATACGCACAATGTTTGTATTTCTTCCTCTGTCCCATAGCAAATGTCCCCTATACCATTTTTGGGATGTCCCAAAAATGGTAAAGGGATATTATCTGCATTGTTGTAGCTTGTATATTACTTAGAACTTGTAGCCATGTTAATTGTCTTCAATTTTATAAATATGTATAGATTACTTTGTTTGATATTGAAATTGACGCAAGTTTGATGTGGATTCAGGCCACAAGTTGGAAACTTGAGGAGGCTATTCAGCTTTTCTTTGTTGGAGGTGAGGTTGGAGCTGGGGCTTCGGCTTCGTATTTTCCACCTTCAAATGAAAGACCTTTGCCTGACCAAAATCTGGGGTATGCATGAATTTCTACTGTAAACATGTATAAGTTATCATATTTGTACTTTATCAATGTTGTTCTTTCTTATATTCTGCAGTGAATTACAAAACTATGTGGGGAATGAAAATTTTAGACAAAATGATGACAATGAAGTCCGTGCACCATTACCAGTTAAAAGGGAGGTTCTTTATGACACTCCAATGCTTTATGGGTATGATCTTTTACTTCTTCATCCTCTCTCTTTATATATGTATGTACATATACTCCCTCCGTCCCACTTCACTTGATACCAAAAATTTTGGCACAAGATTTTAAGGAAAAGTAGGAGAGAATTAGTGGAAGGAGTTGTTGTGAGTAGTAATAGTAAAGTAGGAGCGAGAATGAGTGGGAGGAATTGTAATTTGATTGGTGTTGTGAGTATAAAAACTTGTCATTTTGGGTAGTATCAAGTGAAGTGGGATGGACCAAAATTGAAATTAATATCAAGTGAAGTGGGACTGAGGGAGTATATAATTGCTGTTCATGCAGGTGCTCTTTCTCTCTTTCTTTCTGGCATCTAATTGTTTGCTTTTTCTGAGATTCGTTATAATCTGATCAATGTTTTCTACAAAGCTTGTTTGGAGTATTGGGTTTGACTCACTAACATATTTGCCTTGAGGGTAGAGAATGAAAAACTTAAAGACGTCTGGATATGATATGTTTTTTGTTCATCTCCAGAGTCAAGCTATGTTCAGCATCATTGCCGTGTATATAGTTTTCAGTTTGTTGCATGTCATTCTGTGTCTTTATGGTTAAACTCTCTGGTTGTTGTTACGTTGGTTGGTTGTGGCATGAAAACTCTGTTTTATCATAAACTTGACATTTACTTAGGTGCTAGTTTTAGTTAGAAGATAAACACCACAAAAGACAAACAAAGAGACACATTAATCATGGCCATCAGAGGCGTTTAAAACTAAGAAAAATGGATGACTGCTGCCAATTTCTACTAAGACCCTTCAGCAAAACTCCCTTGAAAGCACCAGGTGCTGAGGCCCACAAAGAAGCGATAGACCTAATTCTCTTAGTGAGTAGATGACAATATAGCTTGATTGCAATATAAGCTTGCATTCCTTCATCTCAAATACACCACCTGCAAGTGAAACATTTTGCAGAATTTAAAATTGAAAATAAGAGGGAAACTTGGTTCTGCAAGAGCTTCCGCTATGTGCGGGGTTTAAGGAAGGGCCGTACCCACATGGGCTTAGTGTAGACATCCTTCGCTTGCATTTAAATGGAAGAGGCTGCTTCCGCGGCTCGAACCTATGACCTCCAAGTCACATGGCAACAACTCCAACCTTTGCGCCAATGCTCCACTTCATAATCAGAAAATGAATAACCTGAAAAAATTAAATACAATAACAACAACAACAATAACATTAACAATAACATTAACAATAACAAAGCCAACTCCCATAATGATTTGGGGTTGGCTAACATGAAATGTCGTATGGAATTGTCAAATATTGTAATAAGATACATTATCTGTATATTTCCTTTGAGTTGGTCTACATCCTTGATAACGCACCACAAATGAGAGATATGTTGTTCGAAAGAAAAAATGAGAACTTTTTTTTTTTTTTTTATTTGCAGTTTACTAAAATGATTTTTTTTTGGGAAGAGATCATTATATCCTTAATAACACATCACAAATGAGAGATGTTGTTGGAAAGAAGAAATGAGAGCATTTATTTGTTCATTTTGTTTTTTGTTGTTGCACTTTACTAAAATGAAAAGCAAACTCTCTTTTTGGGATGAGATCATGGGAGTACAAATTGGTCTCGCACTCCTAAGTAAAATAATTGCTCAAACTTAAACAAGCATTCATGGCATTTTTATTTTGTAAACCTGTTAGTGAACATCATCAAATGACAAAATTCAAAATCCCTAAAGAGCTCATTGCCTAGATTGGATTGAAGGACCCCATGAACTGATGACAGTAGAAACAAATGGGGATATGTCGAAACAAGAGGTTTCTCTCCACCCAAGTCTTGTCCCTGGAATACCATCCATTTATTAGAGAAGGAATCGTAGAGACAAATGCTGCTGATGATAATGGTTGAGGTGTGACAAATGATCTTGCAATGATTTAAAGTTACAAACGTAGTGGCAAAAAGGGAATCATGTAGATCATGTAGCTGACCCAAGTAACTGGATAATTGTTAAGTTGAACTGGGTTGAGTTGCACATATTGATCTTTTGATGTTAACTAGTTGATGGCATCCAATGTGAACACATTGCTCTAATGTTTGTGTGCGTGTGTTCTTATATACGTCTATATGTACCAAGCTTTGTTTGGTGGAGATGAAGAATATTTGAAAAATCTCATTTGAGTTTTACATTTTCTGTTAACGTATACTCTCTCTGTCCCACTACAAACTACACACTTTCTTCGTAGGGCGTCCCGTTACAACCGATACACTTCCTAAAATGGAAATGTTTTATTAGTTTTATATTAATGGGGCCCACATGTCATACTCACAACAGCAATTCAATTATTATTCCCTGTAGCTGACCTCGAATAACTGCAATAATGGTTAATTGAATTCCAGTAGACGTTCCATGACGTTACTAGTTGATGGAATTTGCTATGAACACATTTCTTATTATGTATGTGTGTTTAAATATACTTGTATATGCACCAATTTGGTTTGGTGAAGACGAAGGATAGTTGAATAAGCTCACTGGGTTTTCTATTTTTGTCTACTTCTCTCTATGCATTTTTCATTTGCTATTTTCTCTGCCATTCGGGAAGAGCCATCAATTGGTTCACACTAGATTTCAATTTGTCGTATTTTATCTTTTCAAGCCTGTTTATTGTATTCATTGAAGGATTCAACTCATCTCTTTTCGCCATCTTTGTTATGTTTAATGTTTATTAAGACCATCTCGACCGGGATTTCAACCACAAGAAGGCCGAACAGTGGTCCCGTTTCGCAATTTTGACGAGGAATCAAAACGTGCTGGAGTTTGGGAATCAGAGCAAGGTGCCACATCGGCAGCAGATACCGCTCGTGATAATCTTGCTTCTTTATATCGTCCTCCTTTTGCTTTAATGTACCATGGGCCCTTTGAGAAGGTAAATGAGATTCATTTTGTTGCTTTGAGCAATTACTTGTTGTCCCACAGTACTCTTAGAGTAAAGCTACTTGTAGCATCTTGGAATTGCCAGCATTGTATAATAAATTAGGTTCTTGTTATTCTTCCTCTACTGCTATCTTTTTTTTTTAAATATTAAAAAAGTCTACTTCTGATAAATGTTTCTTTGTAATTTTTCTTTACTTGTTTTAATTGCTTTTCTCATGAAAGAGAGTGGGGGGCATGCTTAATGGCTAGGCAGATTAGTTAGTGAAGCAGGCATAGCTTGAGTGGGCCTAATACAGGCTCTTTATGTTATGTTATTGTTTATTGGATGTCATTGCCTGCAATACAGGCAAAAGATGCTGCAAAAGCTCAAAACAAATGGCTTCTGGTAAACTTACAGTCCACCAAAGAATTCAGCTCACATATGGTAATCTTTTTTCTGTCTCATGTTCTCTCCTCTTCCCCCCCTTCCTTTTTCTTTTTCTGTTTTTGTTTCTGTTTCTGTTTCTGTTTCGCTGACTTTTATCTACATGTTGCTTGTAAAGCTTAACCGTGACACCTGGGCCAATGAAGCTGTTTCTCAAACAATCACCTCTAATTTCATCTTCTGGCAGGTTTGTATTTTTTCCTTTTTGGTAGTAGTTTCTTGTTTGAGGGCGAGCCTTGGCGCAACAGTTAAGTTGCTCCTTTGGTGACCATAAGGTCACGGGTTCGAACCTTGGCGAACAGCCTCTTGGCAATTGTCAGGGGAAGGCTCTAGCAAATGGTTCCCTCTCCCAACCCCCGCAAGGCGGGGAGCGCTTGGCGCACCGGGGTTTGCCCGGTAGTAGTTTCTTGTTTGATATTTGTGTATAATGTAAAGTTACAATCAGAAAATGCAGTTTTATTGTTTCATTTACGCTTCCCTTTAATTAAATTTGCTTCTTTTTTTTTTCACGTCATTTCTTATTTTGGATTTGAATTTGAGAAGTATTGTGAGTCATTTTACGATCTGTTTTGCTGTCTCTCATCTCAAGTTGTGCAGCTGAAGCTCATCATGCAGCTCTGTTCCTTCCCATTCTTGTATCGTGACATTGAAATAATCCTTGCACATTTTAGCACATTCTACCTATTCATAGGCCACAAATAACCGCAATGAGTCTAGTCAAGTAAAATTGCTACAATTTGCCAATGTTTGTACCCTCATTTTCCTGGATATTTCTACTTTTATCATTTAGTGACCTGCATTAGAATTGCTCCAGTGCCAATCAGTACAGTTGGTGGAGGGCCTGCCTTTAAAGAACGTATTTCAGCTAACTTAAGCAGCCAAACCTTTGGACTGAAACTAATGGGCCCAGTGGCCCAGTCTTCATCTGACCTAGGATCCACTGGTATTCAGTCTCCCATCTCCTTCATCCTCAAAGGAGGGATAACAGACTTGTTCTATCAACTATGGGCAATGGTAAAACTGGCTAAACTTATCTTAAAAGAGGAGATGCGAGTTTCTATGCATTAGTTAAATAGAGTAAAACGACAATTTATAATACTTAATACTCCATCCGTCCCTAAATGAATGTCCATTTTTTTTACTAAGGGATATGCAGTAAAGTAGTAAAGTTTTCTATTAGTTTTTGATTTTTATTATTTATTTATTGTAGTGTACTACATTCCCCACACTAGAGAGGCTTTTAAAGGGTCTTTTTGTATAACGTCTTGGAAAGACCCGAGGTACTTGATCATCGTAAAGTACATTTCTTTGTACTAGATATAACAATATAAAGGTTTTCTAGTCAGGATCTCTTATATAATGTTATGTTGAGATAACAAATGATTTGGTGAAAGAGCATAGTTCCTCGGTTGCAACAGTCGGTAACCATGGGACCGCTTGTTTTTTTTTTTTTTTTAAATTTATCATGATGGATTCATAGTCTTCTACTCTTCCGTGCATCCTGATATCATTCAGTGCGCGCATGCAGTGTATATATTCCATAAAGGGTAACCTTTTCCTTTGGATTGTCTCTTGCTCTTGTTTTTTGTGTATGGAGTTTCTCTCTCTCCTACTCCCTCCGTCCCAAAAAGATTGTATTGGTTACTATTTTCTATGTACGGAATTGCGTGTCTACTTTATAAAAGTGAAGCATTTATTTGTTCATTTCCTGTGACCCCCCTCCCCCTCTTTAAAGACCCAACTTTTTAGGTTCTCTGACTCATTAATTAAGCAATGGTAAAAGTAACACTATAATAAATAAAGAATTCAGGTAAAACTATTTAAGTCTAATTAATACTCTTTCTTAATCTGCGTAAAAGGCAAACATGACGTTTTTTTGGGGGACGAAGGGAGTATTAGTTATAGATTACTTCTAGAACTTTCTACTCATGTGCTTGGTCTACCAGACTTCATAAACTTATGAAAATATCCGTGTTCTAAAACATGATTATTTGTCCGTGTTTGGGATGCATGGGTGATGTACGTTTTGTTGTTATGACGACTGGATTTGGAGATCCCTTATGGAAGGCGTCTGATTTATTTAATTGGTGTTTCTGTGAATATTTATTTCTTTCAGTCCATGAGAGCCCTGACTAGGCAATCCTAAGCGGAATTGTGTTAGATAATATAGATTTAGAAGGAGAAGAGCCTGCCCTCGCAATGGATTAACAGAAACACACACAAAGCTTCACAATCTTAATAATCAAATTCTGTTACTAACCATAATCAACACGTAGCTACTAAATATTTATTCATGGTCGAGTCGACTACTCTATAAATAGTAAGGAACAAAGTAATATCCATTACTTGACCAACCAGTCCTAAAGAGGTTATTGTTGTGCATACATAGCTTGGTCTTTGGTTTGGGCTTTTGTAGCCCATTATCCATGTAGCTAGTGTCTAATACATCACAAAATCATCGTTGAAACATTTTCATTAATTTTCCATACTATTAGCCTATCATTGGCACACTTTTAAATCCCTTTTTTTGGGATAAAAAAAACTATACTAGATGAAGAAAGCATTTCCAATCAGATGACCAAGGAGTCCACCTAAACAAGAAAAGGAAAAACAAAAAAAGAAGCAGCATAAACTGCAATTGTAGATGTATAAACTCCATTGGTTATGCTCAATGAATCCATTTTTCAGTTTAAACGGGTTGCCATCAATACCACACTTTTAGTGGTAGTTGTGAGTATTTTTGGTAAAATATTTGAAGCAAAATCCGTCTTGCATTATTTTGCATCAAAGTCAGTTGTCACATATCAGATAAACGATTGTTGCTACAGTTGTTTTATGTACTTTTCCTTTTTCTCCTGCACATATTTGATTGGTGTTGTGTTATTTGGTTGTAGGTAACATTCTGCTAACCAGATGCTAAGATTCATTTATCTTCTCTGGAACAAATCATTCAATTACATTTAAAATTTACTGTTTTTGCAAGAGCAATTAGGGTAAATATGGATTTTAATGTTTAAACATATATTAATTCATTTTCTGGAATAGTTTTGACTTTAATATATAACACTTAATTTGTACTGTCATTTGTTACTTAAAATGTTTCGAACTTTGATTAGGTATATACGTGGGTGTAAGATTTTTATATACTGTTTAGACGCCAAGGACATGATAGTTGCATACACCCTTACATTAGAATTTTTGAGGTTGTCTTTCCTATCCTGGTTATTTTCATAAAGCTTAATGCAAGTGCTATTGCTTTTCACTTTCATATCTTTATCGATCAACACACTTTGTATAAAAGTACAATGATAATCCTTTAAGTGAACTTTTCATAGTCACATTTTTTGCTGCAAAAATGTGTTTTGAGAAGAAAGGAAGTGCCACATACCTCTCAGAAAATGATCATGTAGGTAATCTGGATGTATTTGTTGTCATACACCTCTCACAAGAAATTAGTGGAAGCGTTGATTATGAGTTTATACTGTCTCTAGTAACATGAGCAAGATAATACTCCCTCCGTCCCATTTGAAGGTTTACTTATTACCCAAATGGGTGTCCCATTTCAAGGTTCACCTTTCATAAAATGGCCAAAACTTATCATTATTATATTAATCATACCCTACTTGTCATACTCACATACCTAAATTGTGGGGCCCACTTTTAAATTTCACTTATCACTCTCACAATCTCTTTCCCACTCAATACTTTATAATATAAATACTCATCCCTTATTTTTTGTGCCCACCCAAAATGGTGAACCTTCAAATGGGACGGAGGGAGTATATATTATGGCAAGTAATTAAAGTCTATGATGCTCGGACTCTTTGGTTTACCCCACCGGACTCTTGTCAACAACACTAAAATAGGAGTGTCCGACACGGGTACGACGGGGTAAACCAAGAGTTCGAGCATTAGAGATTAAAGTTGAAACCAACAAAAAATTCATTGTATTCCCCATCTTTGTCTCATCAAATGTGTGCTGAAAACTACTTCATGCGTCCCATTACAAGAGGTGTGCATTGACAAAGCACACACATTAAGACGGTGGGTTGACATTTGATTATTTCTCTAAATTGCCCCTCAAAACATTCTAATTCAAATGCGGATCCAAACTAGGTGGGAAATAAAAGATTATATACCTCTTTTACTGGACGGACCAAAAAGGAGTACTCACCTCTTCAATTGGGTCTTAGGGAGTAGTTTGTATGGACTCCCTTACATAACTCAAGGGAGCACTATCCACGCAGCATCTTAATCCTTTTATCATTTACCTTAATGTGTGCCACCATGTATTTAGAGTGGATTTGAAGCAACCTTTATCCACAAATATTGGTTCCAGAGTACGTGATGACCATTCTCTGTAGGCGAATTTGTTTATCAAAGTAAAGAGAAAGACAGATGCTTGCTGACTGGTGCGTAATGCTATAGGATGAAAGAAAAAAAGAAGGGAATGCTATAGGATGAAAGAAAAAAAAGAAGGGATTGGCTGCTTTAGCACTTTTCTAAAAAATGGAAAATACAAAGCTGGAGGGAGAATGATGCTTGGTGAAATAAATGTCAAAATCATAAGGAATATGATACTCCTATTCCTAAACTGAGTATTTTTGGCATTGTGGCTTTTATAATGTTCTAAAAATTGACTTTCTAATAAATAGTTTATTTACCCTCAGGCCGTTCCAAACTTGTCCATTTCTTTAACTTTCTATTTTTTGATTATCACGTTTACTGTTTCACCCCGTGCTTAATTCCTCTAATTAAATGGTCCAACCCCACATGGGCAATGTATAAAAATCCAACACATGTTAATATTTTTGTCAAATTACTTTCCTTAATCTATGTGCTAGGTCGAATATTACACTTAATTTGAAATGGAGGTAGTAAAGCATATGGTGTATGCATCATTGGGGAAAACCTAAACCAAATCTAGTAACTGATCATAAATGCAGATAAAAGTTTAGCTGTTAGGGACATTTGTCAGTATCTGGTTCCGTACGTCATAAAAGTGCTCTGATATACTCTGCAGACTTCACCTTTGCCCATTTAGTGCGAGTGTCGTGGAACTTTTCAAGATTGGTGCACAGTGCTGGATTCTATTTTATTGTTGTTTCTTGGATTTCCTCTCTTTTTTTTGGGGGGGGGGGGTCTTTTCTTCAGTGTGCTTTATGTTCTCCTCTATCAATAATGCTCCGATTTCCATCCCAAAAAGAAATAGCAAATTATTGCGAAACTTGATAGAGATCATAATTCTCTGTTTATGTAAATGGTGGTCACTTTCTGCTGGGTTTGCTTTAAATTGAGCAAATGTTTTTGATAGTTGGCAGATTTAGTCCCCTTTCTTAGAGCTTGAACAAGTATATTTTCATAGAAGGCAGCTTTCCTGCCTCCCCATGTGAAGAGATTATGAAAGACCCCAAATCGTGCAGTTACAGAGGCTTTCTCTTGTGTGACCTAGAGTGCACTAAAGCTGCATCTGTTCCCTTACAACAGCCCTTCTGCTTGGATAAATGTTTCTGCTAGTAGCTTAAGTCTCGTTCGATATGCTTTTTTGTGTTTAAAGAAAATTACTTATGCATTCCCCAAAATTTGGGTTTAAAATCCAGGGATTAAGTATTGAAGATGCACTGAGCTATTTTGGGTCAGTCTTACAAGTTCATCTCTGATTTTGTTCGTTCATTTATTGTTCAAATAGGTATGTGATGATACAGAAGAGGGCAGAAAAGTAAGTACATATTACAAATTGGACTCTGTTCCTGTGATTCTTGTCATTGACCCCATCACTGGTCAGAAAATGCGCTTATGGCGCGGAATGGTTCAACCGGAGAGTTTACTGGAGGTACATGCGATGTGATTGAACAATACCATATATGCGTGTGTGTGCGCGTATATATATCTATAGAAGTGTATATATATACTCCCTCCATTCCCCAATAATAGTCCTAGTTTTTGGTCAACTTGTTTTGACCGACAAAAATACGATTTTTTATCCTCCTGAAATTCTAAAACTTGTTATTGATGCACCATTAAAAGTGCTATCAATTAACTATATTTAGAATTTCATGAAGATAATTAGCTTTTAATTAATTTTTGGTCAAAGTTCAGTCAAGTTGACCAAAAAAGGCAAATTAGGACTATTACATGTAACAAATAGTGTAGATGATATGGTTATAATCCACAATAGTCATTCATTATTTGAGCACATATAATTTCAAAACTATTGGATTGAAATACTTTGGAATTAAAGCTATTACACTAAATTGCGAGAATATCTTTTACAAAAACAGGATCTGTTACCATTCATGGATGGTAGTCCCGACGATCATCATTTCAATTTTTCTCACAAACGTCCAAGAGAAAGTTCAGAGGCCCCCCCTCCCAGAACACAAGGTATGTCAGCTCTACTGCAGTTTATACTTTTAGCTTTAGCTATTACAACTAGCATTTGGACACACATAAGAACATGCTGAGGAATAATGTTATGAAAAAAAGCAAAATATGTCCATTGTTGGTCTTCAAATGAATGCAAGTGTCTTTCTCCTCTTCGTGTTAATGTTTTACCTTCTAAGAATTGCACACCTAAGAGTGTTCTTTTAGCAGTTAATCTTAAAATGGATTTAGTATTTGACCAGCATCAGATCTTCTTTATCCAACACGCCCTGAAAAATCATGTATTTGCATTGCACCCACTGGGTCAACTTTATTCTTTATCTTCTTTCTTTCTTTCATGTGCCCTTTTCATGTTCTGCGCAAACTATCTTACTGAATCGTATTGATCGGTAGGGAAGTGTTCTGTGCGTTCTTACTTTTGGACATTGAGTGAGATTGGACTGTGGTTTTTTCTTTTCTTTTTTTTTTTAAAGTCAAATTTATTTTGACATTTATTTTTTCTCTGATGGAATTTTAGGCCATGTTCTTTTTAATGTTTTTTCTTTTGTAATCAAATGCATTTCTTTTTTTCTCATAGAAGATTAAAATAATAAGAGTCACATTGATCAAGTCCTGCCGTAACCTTGCTTCCATTGCCTACCAAGCTTGTGGTTTGCTGCCCAAGAACTTTATTTTACCTGGGCAAGTGCAAACCTGCCCCATTGTTCTTGGTCCTACCTGTGAAGAAGACACTTTATCGGTTGAAGAACTTACTCCCTTCGTCCCTAAATGAATGTCCAATTTTCAATTGAAGGGACAATTGAGAAAGTTCAAATTTATTAGAGTAATTCTTTTTGTAGTTCTTAAAGATGCCCGGCCCTAAGGGTAGGCCAAAAAAGCCGCCGCTTAGGCCCCCCGAGAAAATAGATCATTTTTAGGGCCCCCAAATCCCTTTTTTAGTATATATTAAAACAAGCGGATAAAAACATCAAAAGCTTTGGTATAACAGTAGGCATGGCAATTTACTTAGGTTCTGTTCCCACATGCGACGCAAGTTTGAATCCTCCTGACCCTTTTGCATTCAACTTTTTTTGAAATTTTGTGTGGGCCTTACATTTTTTGGGCTATATACTCGCAGTTTTTTTTGAAAAGATTTCTTATTTAATACTCTTCCGTCCTGAAATAATATTTGATATTTCTACTTTTGTTGTTATTTTTAATGAAATATGAGAAATAATTTTAAGTTAATTTAATTATCCTAATGAAAATCTAAAAATTGTCATTGATAGTATTTATAATGATGTATCTATTACTAGTTTTAGATTGTAAATAGGATAATTAAATTAACCTAAAATAATTTTCAAAGTTCGTACATAGTAACACAAAAAATAGGTTCATCATCCGGTAATAGTGAGTATCACTGATATGTCTTTGATTGTTTATGATTATGACTAAACTTTTACTTTATTTTTACAATTACCACTAAGGTTTGACAATATATATATTTTTTTTTCAATCATCACAGTCCCAAAAATATCAGCTAACTTATTTACTTTTAAGATTGCATTGGGGCAAAAAAATAAGGGCCCCAAGTGAATAGTTGGCTTCGGGCCCCCCAAATTCACAGGACCGGCCCTGTTCTTAAAAATAGGAAAAAGCAAATCTTTTAGACTGAATCTTTCTGATTAACTTAATTATTGAATACCATTAGGTCATTCCTATTGCTCTATTTAATTTTGTTTTAGTGATAACTTATCTTTAGCATATACTCCCTCCGTTCCACAATGATAGTCCCATTTGACTATTCAAAACAACATATTAATGAGTTCCAATCAGGGATGACGAAATGAACTTGACTGTTACTGGTTAAAATTGGAAGAATCATATGATGCGAGGTTGATGATCAAACCAATAAAAAAATGATCTTCCAACAGTTTATTTGGAGTACAAGGCAAGGTTAATTTTGTAAGTTCAATCATTTTAACACATCAATTTCAGAAATGAGACTCTTTTTGGGAAAAACTTCACTCATCTCTTATAAGTCGAAACAATCAATTCATTCACAAAAGTCCCATCGTTATGGGACGGAGGGAGTAGTATCTATCTATTGGGCAGGCCAGGCAATGCTTTAGGACAAACATGCCAAGTATGATTACTTATGATTTTTTTGTTTTTTTTTTTGGCTAATTGTCTGCTATGTACATGTTTAAATATATTAGTGAAACTTAATTTGAGGTTAAAACTAGCTCCTCCAGTTGCTGCAGATATAACAACTGAAGAAGACGAGGAAATGCAACTGGCATTGGCAGTTTCTATGCAAGGCATGACAGATACTGCTGAGGATGCCACCAAAGCTGAGGAGGAGATACCTAAAAATGATAAGCCTGCTTATCCACCGTTGCCTGAAGAGCCAAAGGGTGATAGGAACCTGCTTTGCAGAGTTGGTGTACGTCTTCCTGATGGGCGAAGGCTACAAAGGAGCTTCTTTCGATCTGATCCGATACAGGTGTGGATTTCTTACCAGTGTTTCTTGTGAGACAATTCATTATTTACATGTACCATAAATTCCTCTCGAAAAGTTGTCCATCCACCATCACAGATTATCTTCATGAGATTTTGTTGCACAAATTAGTATTTACATGTACCAGAAATTCCTCTTCAAATGAATCCAACATTAAGAAATTAAATATTCTAATACAGAAAATTAACATTTTCGCCCCTCAAGGTATTCCGGATAGCTAAAATCACGCCTCCACACTGTGAAACAGTGAATTGTTATTCTGACCATGTTTCGCAAGTCCTTTGTGAATTTTGAGCCATTCCGTGACATTTACTTTTCGGACCAAATTACCCCGAATCACTTTGGCGAGACATAATTTATGATCTTAATCCAAAAATTCATGGGAATGTAGTTAGTAATATGCTTTTTGCAATGTTGAGCTTCTGAACTCTTGCACTGAGCTTGTACAGTCGGACTATCTAGCCTTCCCCCGATAATTATTTTGCAAAACCAGCATGGTATGAATAATCAAATCCAGTAGTTTTTCTACTGCAAAAAGGGATCTTTTGTTTATTTATTTTTTAGGCCCAAGATTACCTCTTCTTTATTTCAAGTTTTCCTTAATCCTTGGTGCTTGTTATGCTTGGCACTATATCATTCTACAGTTATCATGGAAATTATTATTTTCAAATCTGTCTTGAATGTTGAAATTTGTTAGCTACGGATGTTAACCTTAACACACATTTTACTGTCACGTGTTGCAGCTCTTGTGGTCATTCTGCCATGCCCACCTGGAAGCTGATCCACGGCCATTCCGGTTGACTCAGGCAATCCCAGGTGCTTCCAAGGATTTGGACTACAATACCAAATTGACTTTTGAGGATTCGGGTCTCTCCAATTCAATGATTTCAGTTACTTGGGAGTGAAGTTTTCATTAACTTTCTTCAACCTTGTAATGAAGAGCTTTTGCTTGGACTTCTTTGCGGGGCGCCTTTCCGTTCGGTTACCAGAAAAACTTCATACTCTTTGAGTGAAGGCAAGTAAGTATATATTCCATGCCAGGGGCATGGGAGTGATGTTGACTAACTATTAATTTTGGTCAATGTTGAATATTTTATTTTGTTTTAACTTTTTACTGGGTTGGATTGTGATATTTAGTGGATGAAAATAACCAGAAAATGAACTTAAATTAATGGAAGGTGATATTATTTGTAGATTTTTTTTTTTTAATTATTTTATTTTTATGTGCATGTGCAGGCTTAGTATCGATGACTAACACCGTCCAAATTTTGCTGTTATTTCAAATTAAATTCCCGATTTCATATTAATTGGCAGATTTCTAATCAATGTTATTGTTTTATGCTTATCTTCGAAATTCAAAAATTTGGTGAATTAATTTGTGGTGTTTTGATTGGAGTAAGGATTTAATGGAAAATGAAAATTGGGTTTGTTGCATTCTTGAAATAACTCGATTCAATACTCTAACGCATGGGAGGTTTGAAAATGTTTTAAAAAATTGGATGGGAAGTTTGAAGATGTTTTAAAAAATTGGACGGATGAATTTCTTTGGAAAATAGAGTCGACAAGTTGTTTTGTAAGCCCAAAATATTAGACTTTTTTGATGCAAGATTTTTGAGTTCGTAGGTCTCGTTACGTCTCGTTAAAAGATTTTAGTGCTAACCAGAAACGCATCATATTTATGAGATTTTTTAATTTTTTATCGAAAATTTTGTGTGTGTATCAAATGGGTTTATAGCTAAAAGAAAGAAAAAACTGTGCAGTTTTAGAAAAAGTTGTGCAGTTTTAAAAAAAACTGTGCAGTTTTGATAAAAAAGGGGCTTAAGATAAATCTGAAACTGAAAGTTTGGAAAAAACTGAAAAAATCTCACAGCTTACAAACTGATTCGTACATATTAATGCTCCTTTACAAGGAGGTCCGTATGGATTTATATGTGTAGTATGCTGTTTTTGTGTTTTATCAGTTAATTTCTAATATTCCTAGGATTAGAGCTGAAAACAACAAAGTTGACAGCTCTTGAAACTGTTCAGAAAATTAACATGAAACATGGAAAAATCAAATGTTCAATCCCAAGTTTGTCATCTCCAAGCCCTAGAATAGTACAACAATTGTGTTTTTTTTTTTTTAGCTTTTCTTGAGAGACAATAATGAAGATTGTTTGTTTGAGTTTGAGAAATGAGAGATTTTTTGAATATAAACTTGAGTATTTGTCACATTTAAGGAAGAAAAATGGAAGAAATGGGGGTTACATAACCATTGTAACCTTAATCCCTATAACCAAATCTTTAATATGAGTGATGAGTTCATCTTTATAGATTAGGATTACTTGTATCATAATAGCTTTTAAAGAAAGTAGATCGAATGATGATTTAGGAGATGAAGACATTTGAAAGTAAATAAGAAAAAGACAATGATTGAAATGATTATAAACAAACCACTATCTCCATTAGATTTTCATTCGTAAGTACATTGTGCATGGAAAGCCTTTTAGGATCATTTAGATGGTTTGAGTCTACAATGTGCAAGAACAAGTAAAATACTATATTGAAGATGATAGATTTAACAACAATGATTAATAAATGGATTAAAGACTTGAAAATGAGAGATTAGGGTGTCATTAGGGTTTGAAATGAGGTCTCACCAATGTTGGTTCTTTCTATCTTCCTAAGGCTTGATTTGTTGGAAAATTGTTTTTTTTTTTTTGTTTAAGGAGATAAGGAGAGAAAATTCTGCTCTCAATCCAGCAGAACCTCCCCTAATACTCTCAAATATTACCCTCAACTTTTGGTCCTTATGGATTAACCTTGCCTTTTACAGGGTGATCCTTAAGGATCAAAGCGTGATTCAACATGTTTTGACTTTTGTTATTCCTGCAAGGTCCTTCTGAGGTTTTTAATGTAGAAAAGGTCATTTCTTGCCTCGCTTGGTCAATTTAATGCTCGTAAAGTCACGGGACTTTGTGACGTTGGATAAGCGTACCCTCAGTGTACTCCCCGTATGTTCGGATGGAGAGCGGTCCGGATTGGGGTACTTACAGAGCCCCTTGACGACGTTACTTACGGAGGAAGTGGGGTCGTCGATAAGATAAGAATCCCGATCTGGATAGCTCGTCGAGAGGGAGAGACAAACGACCGAGTTGGTCGGACGACTGGATCCTTTGGTAGGATTACTACGTATCCCGAGTGGGAATCAAGCCAATCATAGTTTGAGTATGAGGACAATTTGAAGGGGCCTCAACCTGTTGGGAATGATTCAGAGGTATTCACCCCAGGTGATAGTGTTTGGAGGTGTCTGTACCTAAGTTGAGAACGATTCGGAGGGGTCTCGACCTGAGTTTGAGAACGATTTGTTTTGTGTCAAGAACCTAACGAGATTCGATGGCCTCGGGGGCATTCATGATTTATTGGTTAGAAACACTTTGCCACTGTTGGGGAGAGATTCAGGCTTATGATGACAGCCGAAGAAAGGTTCGAGCATACGATGACGGCCGAAGAAAGGTTCGGGCTTACGATGACCGCCAAAGAAAGGTTCGGGCTTACGATGATGACCGAAAAAAGGATTAGCCTTACGATGACGACTGAAGAAAGGTTCGGGTTTACGATGACGACCGAAGTTATTTAGGGGATCAAAATGCATAAATTTGCAGGGGATGGCTTTCAGACAACCAAGGGTAAAGATCATAGGGGCATTTTACAAGGTGGTACGGATCTGAAAGAAAAACAGGTGAGTTTAAAAAAATTCAGACTGAAAAAAGTCGCCATTCAACCAATATTTTCCAAGTTTCTGCCGAGAGAGAAGAGAGAGAGAGAGAGAGAAGGAGAAATTGCCATTAGTTGAGCCAAGCTTCACCAAAATCTCATCCCTTTTTGCTAAATCTTCATCATAGCGGAGGAAATCAGGCGAGTTCGTCACCAACGAAGTCAAGAAGTCCTTGAAAGGAGGTTGAATTTGCAAAGGAATTTTTCTACCTACAAGCCTTCTTCAATCAATCTGGACGAGTTGTATCCAAATGTACACAAGCATAACTCGAAGGGGAAGGCGAATGTGTTGGTAAGAACCTAAATTTTGACTTGATTTTGGTTTTGAAGGATGGCATGCTAGAACTATGCTTAGTTTTGGCATTTTGGGGGTTTTGTTTTTGCCATGATTAATTTGTAAAATTGATGATGGATTATCGAAATTGAATCTGTATGGGTTATGGGTATGTGATTTTATTGAAAAATATGAAGTTTAGCTATGATTTGTGAAAATAAAGTTTGCCTCTTTAGAAACGGGGTATTGCATTCTTAAATTGCTTGTACCTTAGGGTGATTTGATGAGTATGGTGCATTTTTGTATGCAATATGAAGAATGAGTGCATGTAATTTTGTTTGAAAAAGAATGAATGTGATTATTTTTGGAAATCAAAGTGTGTTAAAAATTGTTGAAAATAGGATGATAATTTTTTAAAGAAAACATGTCGTTCTTGAGATTGTCCTTTTGAATATGTAGTGTGACGTGTTGGAACGGGATTTTGGTGTAAAATGTGCCGTGTGGGAACGGGCTTTTGAGGTAAATTGTGCCGTGTGGGAACATGCTTTTTAAAAATAAAATAAAATGTGTCGTGTTGGAACGGACCTTTTTGAGATAAAATGTGCCGTGTGGGAACGGGCTTTTGGTGTATACTGTGTCGTGTGGGAACGGGCTTTTGGTGTATATTGTGTCGTGTGGGAACGGGATTTTTGAGATAAAATGTGAATGATATGTGCCATTCTTCTTTCATGTAGCGTTCATTACTGCTAGTCTTGCATCTGAGTTTATTGACATACCTTTGCTGTGTTTACATGTAGGATGACGCGCATTTATCGGGGAAGGCTAAGAAGATGAAGACGCGGGGGTCTATTGAGACCATGGTGGAGGTTTGGATGAGTATGCCAGATAACTCCTGGGAGGGGAGACCTAGTCCTTGGAGGCTAGTCATTGATACGGGGCTGAATGTATTCGTTAAGAATCTAGCTGGGGTAGCCTCGACTAAGAAGAATAAGGGCGTCTTTCTGCCTTTGTTCGATTTTTGTGGGACACCACACATTTGTTCCATCTCGTTTGGGGGAAGTTACGATGACTCCTACAGATTATGCTGCTATCACCGGTCTATCCTTTAAGGTTTAAGGGGGAGTCGGTAAAGTGGAGAGATCGTATGTCTGACGAGCGGTTGATTGAGTTGTTGAGGTTTGTGTCTACGCCTCGCAAGGGCTTGGGCATGGGCATGCTGTACTCCAACGACGAGACGAAGATCACGACGAACATTAGGAGGTATCAGTGGGATCCCAGGGGAGTGTCCACGGAACAGTTGGCCCACTCATTTTTGTGGTTCATCCTTTCCTTGACCCTCTTTTCGAACTACGCTACTATAGCTCTCTTTCCTCTTCTCGAGTCCTTGGTTGACTTAGAGAGAGTGTGTGACATTTCCTGGGGGGAGGCATGTTTAGCTGAGCTCTACTTTGGTATGGATAAGTTTAGCAGGGGTGCGGCCAGCTCTTTGGAATGTTTTGAGTTTTCTCTAGAGGTATGGCTTTATTGTTTTTGCCCTTTTATGTATTTATCACCCCTTTCTTTTTTGAATGTTATCTGTTTCTATGGCAGGTGTGGTGCTACGAGGTCTTCTAGTGCCACGAGTAGGATCGTCATGATGAGGTCCTACTGGTGTATCCCGCCATGCTCTATTGGACTCGGGCCTGGAGGAAGAGGAGGGGTAGCAGAGGGAAGATCACGCTCAATTATGATAATGTGAATAGGCGCCTGGAAAAGGATAGCCCGGAGGGTTTTCAGCTATATCCCTAGTCTCGGTATGACGTGGATGACCTTGGTGATGCTCCCTGAGAGACGAGGCAGTTGAAGATCTTGCGGGGCTTTACTTGTGACGTGATGTACCTGGAGAGAGGGTTTTTTTGGCCACATGGTGACGGTGCTGCTCCTCGTGCTCCGAGGGATCCTCCGGTTCACATGTTAAGCCCTTTTGAGATGAGTTATTTTGATATTGAGAGATACCGGGCCGGGGTGGATGCATAGATTACATCCTGGAAGGTGAAGAGTACGAGGCCTTTATGAGGAGGAAGCTAAGGACACCACAAGTGCTAGCTAGGGATATGAGGGGTGAACCGTCACGACCTCGTGATATTCCAGTACCGAGAGTAGACTTCACTTATGTTCACGGGGACTCTTCCAGGAGACAGGTCTTTGTGCCCATCCTAGAGCAGGTTCCTCCTGCTTAATGGGTTGATACAGATGCTTCAATAAATGTTATTTCAAATTTTAGCATCTTATTCTTGTTTTCTACTTCTTTTTCCTTTTGTGACCCCTTTTCTTCGTCATACAGATTTCGGGGCGAACCGTGGATTTGATCACCCACCAATATCTGGGGATAAAAGCTTTTGCGAAGAAGCTTGTGCGGGGGATGTCTTGCGGGTCGTCCAGGGGTGCGGCGTTTCATGAGCCAATGCCTTCGAGGAGATCGGTGGACATTCCTTTTCCCAGTGCGAACACATATCCACAGCCTACCTCTCAGCCCGGTACCCAGACCCATAGTAGGTACAGTCATGACGGGAGCTCCTTTGGAGAGGGTAGAGGTACGCGGCCGTTTCCACGGTTCTTTCCTCAGTCTAGTGCACAGAATAAGGGCTCGTCTTCCTTTCCCTTTTTTGACCCCTTTTCCGGTCTTACCTCTGTAGACTTCATGGAGTATTTGGTTGAGGAAGGCGCCGAATTTTCGGATGATGATAAGGTGATTGGCATAGGCGTGGAGATGCGGGAGCCTTCACCGGGCGGTGCTGCTGATGACTTAGAGTAGGATTTTTTTTCTTTTTCCTGTGTATGTTAGTGAGGAGTGTAGCAGAACATTTGTACTTTTATGCACAATTTATTAACATGTAATGAGATCTTTATTTACGTCATATTTGTAGTAACTTAGGAGTTGTTTCTACGTGTTCTAAATGTTTTGTGCATGTCGCATGAGCCCGTAATGCTTTCTTTGTGGTATATGGGGCTCGAAACAGTTTTGGCAGGTTTTTTTAGCAGTTGGGGTGCAAAATCCCGCTGCGGGTAGCAACTGTTTGTTGCTGCAGATTTTTTTTTGCCGGGGAACAAAGTGATTAGTATGGATCAACCTTGCATGCAAGGAGTTCCGTACGGATTTTGTTGACTTTTCAGTGATGGAATAAATTTTGAAACAAATCTGAGGCAAAATGCAAGATCAAATCCATTTGGTCCCTCAAAGAGTTATCCCAGGATTGGGAGTTGCTACGAGAAAGCATTTTACGGGAGGGATCTCACGAGGAGAGAACGAGATGCAAAGTCTCGGGAGAGAATCTCACGAAGAGATAACGGGAAGGAATCTCATGAGGAGATAACGAGATGTAATGTCTCGAGAGAGAATCTCAGGAAGAGATAACGGGAAGATCTCACTAGGAGATAACGAGATGCGGAATCTCAGGAGGGAATCTCATGAAGAGATGGCGAGATGCAAAATCTAGGGAGAGGATCTCACTAGGAGATATCGGGAAAGAATCACACGAGGAGATAACGAAATGCAAGATCTCGCAGGGAGATAAAATGAAAGGATCTCAGCAAGATCTCACTTGGAGATATCGAGATGCGAAATCTCAGTAGGGAGTCTCACGAATAGATAACGGGAAAGAATCTTAGGAAGAGATAACAGAAAGATCTCACTAGGAGATAACGAGATGCGAAATCTCGGGAGGGAATCTCACGAAGAGATGGTGAGGTAAAAAAATCTAGAGAGGATCCCAGGAAGAGATATTTAAAGCCAGAAAGAGAGATTTTTGTGAAATACCGAGCTCTTTTGAAGGGTCAAACCAAATAATAAAGTTCGATAAATGGTTGCAACCTAAAATTAATTTAAAGGTCTTTGATTAGGCTTTGAGTTTGTTTGCATTTTGTCCGATTGCACTAGTTCACCATGTATTTGGAAAGAGTTGAGATGGATAAGCATTGGCTCGAGATGATTGTGCATTTACTAAGCCCCAGTGTAAAGAAGTGTCTTGGCAAAGCCCTAGCTTGAAGAAAATGACTTGGAAGCCCCTGTTTAGAGAAGTGTTTTGGCTTTGAGTCAAAATGATAGGTATAACCCCTAACCTGTTTGGTCATTTGAGGAAATCCTGAAGTATATCCAGTGCAACCCCAATCCAAATTGAACCTTATGTATCCAGATGAGGCAACCGTCCTTGATTTTTTTAATCAATCAGTCAAACAAAATGTAAAAGAAATGACTTGTAATGTACACTTGCAAGGGCGTATTTTTTGAAAGGTGGGAACGAGTTCCTATTTGTGTGAATGCCTTATTTGATGTAGGCACAAAAATCATGCTTTTTGGTTGACTCTTTTGAGAGAGTATAAGCGCAGAAAGGTTTGTAAAAGTGTATGGAAGCCCTTGCTGACAGAAAATCAGTGTTTAACTCTATTTTTCCTATTTTATAGAAAAAGAAGACTTGCCTAGACATCTGAAAACTTGTTCTATTCACAGTGATCACAAGATTGCTTAAAACCCTTTACTGATGTTTGGGTTATTCAACAATTAAACTCGATATGATGAAATGTTTTGATTAATCATGAGGATAAAGCCAACCGATATCAAGTATCGAATTTGGTTAGGTGTGAAAGAAGGTTTGTGTATATGAGAGGTAATTGATGAGACCGGGTTTATGGATTCGTATGTGTTTATGACTGGACTATTTCTGGTTGCCATGTTCACACACAAAGGGAGCGCTAGTTTGGCTTAAAAGAGTTATGCTTAAAATGAGGAGCTAAGGCAATTTCAAAACAAACACAATCCAACCAAATATATTGAACCTATTAAGATCAAACAAGTAAATATCGTAAGAACAATTATGAACATCAAAGTAAAGTGCAGAAAGTAAGAACAAGTAATTCAGAGATGTTCAATCGTTAAAGATCTACGTCCTATACCAAGATGGTTAGTTTTGGATTTCTAACCACTAGTTTGTATTAGATTCTTGTTGGAGAGATTACAAGGTATCTTGCTTATAAATCTAACAACTACTTTAAATGAAAAAAAAAATCCTAGACTATAACCGGTGTATCTCTTGACGATGATCTATGCAATCAAGCTTCTAGAGGTGTATGTGTGTATCAAGGAATCAAAATCTCTTTGTGAATCTGTATGATCCAGAGCTTGATGATTCTTGGGTGTTACAAGGCTTTGTATGAAATATGGGCTTAGATGTATGAAGGTATGAAGGTGTTCTTGAATTTCTGGGAATTTCGAAAATAATCTTCAAATCTTCAATGGAGGTATAACAATCAAAATCTCAAGCAACTTCAAATGGTTGAAGTTATGGGGTATTTATATGGAGCTTCAAAAACTAGCCGTTGGAGATTTTTGTGGATAAGCTCTAAGTACAATGTGCTGTTGAGTGTTGATTGGAGCACACGTCCAATATACTATTAGACACAGTACTTAGATATGGATAAATGTTGTCTTATGAGAGGTGTATTCATATAAGAGGATCCTTATGATTACAAGGCTGTTGATCTTCATATCTTCAGAAATCTTCTAAGTCTGAGATTTGAACTGTTGGGAGCACTTGAAACTTGAGCTCTATAGAGAAAACTTAGGAGAGTTCTTAAGTTGGCGCTCAAGAATGAGCTAGGGTCACTCAATAAAGATCGAGGGGCACTCACAAGAGCTCTAGGGGCGCTTAGAAAATTTATTGGGGGCGCCATGGAGGAGCTGGGGGCGCTCAAGACAGTGAGAAGGGAGCTCCACAGTTGTAAGTTGCGCACCAATTTTTCTTGACCCAACAATGAACTTCTCAAAACAACAAGGTGCAAATCCTATTACATAACCTATTCTATGAAATGGACTATCCAAAAATTAAAGTATAAATACTTCTTACATAGGGCCTAAATTCCATAAAATAACTAAGGTGATGGCATCAATCAAACCTAACATAGTTTTTAGAAGTGTATGAGCCAGCACCCAATAACGCCCATTATTGACGAGACATTCGCCATGGCTGCGAGCAGTAGGCTGCTCATCTTTAGGACTTGGAAATTTCATCCAAGGTGCGAGAAGTAGGCTGCTCGTCTTAAGACTTGGGCATTTCACCCAAGGTGCGAGCATAAGACTGCTCGTCTTTAGGACTTAGGCATTTCACCTAAAGTTCAAGCAATAGGCTGCTCGTCTTTTACCCTTAGGCATTTTTCCTAAGGTGCAAGCAGTAGGCTGCTCGTCTTTTACCCTTTGGCATTTCGCCTAAGGTGAAGTCTCACCTCATTTGAAAATGTGGTACTGCTTGTCTTTTACCATTAGGAATTTCGCATAAGGTGCGAGCAGTAGGCTGGTTGTCTTTTACCCTTAGGCATTTCGCCTAAGGTGCAAGCAGTAGGTTGCTCGTCTTTTACCCTTAGGCATTTCGCCTAAGGTGCGAGAAGTAGGATACTCGTCTTTTACCCTTAGGCATTTTGCCCAAGGTGCGATCGATAGGCTGCTCGTCTTTTACCCTTAGGCATTTTCTCCAAGGTGCGATCAGTAGGCTGCACGTCTTTTATCCTTAGGCATTTTCTATAAGGTGCGAGCAGTAGGCTGCTCGTCTTTTATCCTTAGGCATTTTCCCATGGTGCGAGCAGTAGCATGCTCTTCTTTTACACTTAGGCATTTTGCCCAAGGTGCGAGCAGTAGGCTGCTCTTCTTTTACCCTTAGGCATTTCACCTAAGGTGCGAGCAGTAAGCTTCTCGTCTTTACCCTTAGGCATTTTTCCTAAGGTGCGAGTAGTAGGCTGCTCGTCTTTTACCCTTAAGCATTTCACCTAATGTGCAAGTAGTAGGCTGCTCGTATTTGCCCTTAGGCATTTTTCCTAAGGTGCGAGCAGTAGGCTGCTCGTCTTTTGTACTTGTCTTGCTAGTCATAGTCTTTTGATGAAAGCTGAATTTATTGACTGAAATTGATTAAATCGAACTGCAATTCTATTCTACTTGCAAATAAGGAAACGACAAACAATTCGAATATAATCTACTTAACAAAAACAGACTTGTGAACTAGTGGTAGTATTTCCGTAGATGATTGGAGTGCCACCGATGTTTCATCTCTTATCCATCATCACCGTCTATGTCTAGGTTCTAAATTTTAACTAGTTCGTACACGTCCTGACCTCCTCGTCTTATGTCCTGGTCGACCCCCGAATTCTGGCTGACCACGAGCTGAGGGACTTTGTATGGGACGGACAGAACTATATCATCACTATCTACTTCATGAATGTCCAGCATCATGTGCTTCTCGTCCTCGGTTTCGAAAGTCAAATGAAGCCTAGAATTGGTGCTGGTAGTCTTTACAGACTTATAAATTTTCTGGTTTTCTTCCGGTGTGTCAACCTCCACTTTTCTATTCGTTTTTCTTGTATTCATCACATGTTCCAAGAAGTCCTTGGGGGTTGCCATTACACATCCGATTCCCATCGGAGTAGGGAGGCAGGTGACCATCGCAAGTTTTCCTTGACTTGGAATGCCTAGGATGGCATAATAGTCACTTGCCAATTCCATGACCACGAATGTTACTGTGACCTTAGCTCGGAAGGGGTATTCACCAACTTCATGTAGAAAATCAACCGTTCCCATTGCATTGACCTTGTGATTGGTGAATGTTGGGTATTGTAAGTACCCCAATTCAGACAACTCTCCATCCGAGCATACGTAAAAAACTAAGGGTTCACCTCACCGTAATCCCAAAGTCCCGTGACTTTCCAAGGGTCAAATTGTCCAAACAAACCAAGGAAGGACCTTTTGTGAAGGACTCTGCAGAAATGACACACATTGAAAGTAACAAAGACCAAGGGCGAACTTCCGGAGGTCATAACTTCTTCATACGGACTCCGATTGAGATGTGCCATATATGGTTGAAAATATCTCGACGAGTACTATCGAATGGTAATGAAAGAAAAAATTGATAGATACTTGAGTGATCCATACAAACCTATGTGTAAATATGGTTGCTTTTGCGGACTTCCTTGTCAACACGTCAACAACATTTCTTAACCACGAAGAAATCAAAACAAATCCATACATACCACCTTGTCAACACGCAAAAATACCCTAAATCCAGGAAGCCAGGAAGGACTGATTAATGTCAAGTCTGTACGGACCACCTTGCAAAGCAAGGAGGATCCGTACGGACCACTTTGCACATTTTCAGGCCCTATAAATACAGCCCTCCCCCAGCTCAATTGACATCAACAATCTCTTCCATAATCCTTCCCTTTCATCCCACAGCAGTTTCCAACCATTCCGAGGCATTCTGAAGCATCCCGAGGCAATCCCGTTCAGTCCCGATCGATATCCCGATGTCCCATAAACCCTATTCCTCCTCCATCAACCCACACTCACTCACCAAACTTCAAACGCCCAAAAACAACTCAAAAACTATCAAAATCCGTGAGTTCAACGAGTGTGAAATGAGAGTTAATTAGGGGAGGTTTTTCCCGAGTGAGTACAAAATTTTCCTCCTCTTTAAACCATCCCAAATCAATCTCATTCCCCCGAGGAAGATAGAAATAAACCAACGTGGGTGAGATCTCCTTTCGAACTCTAAAATAACTGCTTTCATTTTCGAGTTATTTAAATATTTCTGTTAAGCACATCGTTTACGATGTAGACATTATTTTCAAAATGCATTTTTAACACACACACACACACACAATTTTCAAAGAAAAGGTTTAGAAAGACTCATGAAAATGAGGTGCGTCGGGTGAGCTCAAAATTCTTTTCTCGAGGCGTAACCTGACCTCCGAACTCAAAAATCTCATCACACAACAAAAGCCTTTTTTCAATGTTTTGGGAATAATCAAAACGGCATGGTGACTCTACCTTTTGAAACGAGAACCATCCTTGCCGGATCGGGTAATTTCGGTTGGCGACTCTGCTGGGGATGTTTTGTTTTAAAAACTTTTAAAAATATTATTAAAACATAATGTGGGTCAAACTTTTGTTTTACATTTTCTTTGAATATTGTGTGTGTATGTGTGTCTTTTACTTTTTTGTCTTGCTAAAAAAATACAAAAAAAATGCATCATAATATATTTGTGTACATGCTTTTAAAACACATTATGCAAAAACTCCCGTTTTACTCAGAAAAAAGAATTTTAGTGACCGCACACTACGCGCACTCTTATCATGTACACTTGCACACTACGACCCTGAACCCGAAATGGTCTCAGTTGTAGTTCGATTGGTGTTCCTATGCCTCTCTTGTGCGCACGAGATCATTCCAAACATCCATTCCTAGTCAGTGTCAACCATGCACTATTTGCGTCACACTCTGTTCACACCCCTTCTAGCTGTTTTTCACCCTTATTGCCTCATTTGGGACCAACAAGTGGTATCAGAGCAAAACAACTTTATAAAACTTTTTTTTGTTTTTCAAGCTTAACAACTTGGGTGCCGATTCGTCATGACAAACTCAAAAACCATGACAACGATTAGCTACTCACACACTCCTTTACTGGATGAAGACCACTTTGACATCTGGAAAACTCGAATGTTAATTAATTTGGAAACTACTGATGAGATACTGGTGGACTGCGTGATTAATGACCGTGTTAGTCAAATATATGTATAGCTTTAGAAATTAGTTAATCCCAATCATTATAAGCATTATTGAGGACCCCTAATTTTAACTAGACTTCTTAGATTTTTCTATGTAACCTTAGGATCCCTTTAGTGCTAGTGCCAGTGTTTCTACTTGTATTTCTCAAAGATTATTGAAGACTTGAAGACCTAGAGATTTTCCTAAAGATAGTATTGGTTTACTTGATCAAGCTGCCAAAGCTTCAGCCGGTTAAGTGCCTTAACCGGTCATGCTCCTTAGCCGATTCAACTCTCAACCGGTTGAATCATTCAACCGGCTATGCTCCTTAGTTGTTGCATCAGTTAAGCTTCCTCAACAAGCTTCCTATCAGTTGAAGCATTTATTGATCTCACCTACTTAGCTTACAACTTAGCTAAAGTTGGTAGAACAGTTGCTATGAAGGCTTTTCTGCCACCTTGTCAGTAACTACTTCAGGGAATGTTCAAGTTACTAGTACTCACAACAACTTCTTTATCCAGTGGAAAATTCAAAGATGGTTGTCCTTTAAATCTCAAGCATTCAATGAAGAAGATATTCATATTAAATGCTTGTCAGACCAAGTCATCCCTTCAACCCCTTCAAAGACAACAGCTCCATTTGAAGACACTATAAATACCTTCCTTAGAGCATTGAAGAGGGTGGGTGCATTAAAGAATTTGAGAGTGAGATTGTTAAGAAATGAAAGTGTTCAAGCATTGAAGTTCAAAGCAATCAGTCCTTATATTCAATAGATTATTTATTAGGACATACACTGTGCACACTCAATCATTTGTTGTAAGTGTTCCCCAATAAAACTATTTATGGAACACATTGATTGATCACACAACATACCCAAGAGAAATCAGTTCAATTTATTAACACATCTCTTGAAAACACTTGGTCAATCTTATATCACGATCCATTAGTGATTACTATCTTTAGGCAGCTTTTAATCATAAAGCTTGCAACTTGTACTAGACTAGTGACATTAATAGTGCACCTTTTCACAAATTCAAGTTTTGACCAAACTTGGTAGAGGACGTAGCAGTTATTTAACATTGTGAACTTCTCCAAATAATTGTGTCCCCTTGTTTGTGTGTTTGCTCATTTCTCTAGGTTGAACTTATCACCGGCTACAACCTTTGAATCATTAACTGCTTTGTTTGTTTTACCTATTGGAATATAACTTGCATGCCATTTTAACTTGCTTTTAAAACTCCTTATACTTAACCGATTTGAGTGAGTAAAACCAGTAATAATTAATCCGCTATGTAACTGATCATTATTGGTTTAGCTATTGATATATTACTTGGCCATTTTCGAAAGGTTTTGAAAAGAAGTTTTATCAGGCTATTCACCCCCCTCTAGCCTGTTTTCTACCAATTGGGCCTAACAATTGGTATCAGAGCTTCCAATTTATGAAAAATATTTTTTCAAGCTTCACAGCTTGAATTGCCGATTCTAATGGAGGGAAAACTCATGCAATCGTGGATAATGGCAACGATACCCATGTTAAACGAAAATGAATTTCCCGTGTGGAAAAATAGAATCATGCGGTACATGGATTCAATTGATGACAAATTAATGAATGTAGTTAGAGATGGTCCTATCATTCCTATTAAAGTCAACACAATGCCAAAAGCCCCTAGAACTCCTCTCATGGATCATGCCGATAGATAATCGGAACAAGAGTTTGAAGTTTATGAAACTATTGTTCCAAAGACCCATGAAGAATGGACTGAAGAGGATAAGATATGTGTAGCCCTCGATAGAAAGGCTATGCACATTCTTATCTCTGGTCTAGATGATAGGCTGTACAAACAAGTACAGAACTATGAGACTGCCCAGCAAGTTTGGAAAAGTATCCTAAGATACTTTGAAGAAGATCAAGTGGCAAAGTACAACAGGCTGTACAAAAGTGTAGCTTAGTTCGAATCCTTCAAGAAGAACCCGAGTGAGTCCCTCAGAAAAAATGTACGATCGATTTTGTGAGGTAAGCAACTCTTGTGCATCCTCAGGTTAAATATATACAATGAAAGATCTTAACATGCATTTCCTTAATTCCCTTGGAGACTTATGGCATGTGAAGGTAGCTATTAAAAAAGAATGCAAAGACTTGGATAAGGTTCACATTCAGAATATTGTTTCCACTTTATTTCTATATGAGGAAGACCTCAATAGGCTTGGTGGAGTTCAGAAACAATTTAAAAATCTCTCTACCAGCTCAAACCGAGATCTTCCCAGTCTCTTCCTTATTCAATAATATATCTGCCAATAACTCCCCTTCAACCTCTCAGTATCAACCTACCCAAACCAATGTCAACTATAGCAAGCCTTCTGAGGAAGATGAATTTGCTGCCTTTGCTAGAAATTATAGAAAGATTAAAGACTTTACGAAGTCCCAAAAACATGGCAACAAACCCTTCCACTCCAAACCCTCATCATTTCAAAGATTTGGAAATTTCTAAAGATCTGGCCAAACCTCAACCGACGGCAAAATGCCCAAGGAGAGTTTGTTTGCTACAACTGTAGGAAACCCGGCCATTTTGCTTCAAAATGTCCTCAACCTAAGTATGAATTTCTTAGGAAGAAACCCTTTAGGAAAAACTCTAGATCTAAAAGCTTAGTAGCCGAGGAAGGAGCAGAAAAGGCTATGCCTGTTTGGTTTGAAACTGATTCAGAGGATGAAAATGATGACTCAAATGAAGATGCTGATGTTAGTTTTGTAGCTCTTGATGGAACAAAAGCTGGACCCACTCCTTTACAGTCACTAATCTATAGAAACTCTATTGATCATTCAAGCACATACAATGACACTACCACACCAATGAGATCTCCCTTGTAATATTATGACGAACCTATACCTAAGGCTGAAAATCCCTACAATTTCAAAATCCAGAGTATAGGTGGAGCTCTCTACGGTCAAAGCAAAACCCCTCAAACTCTCAAGCCTTTGATGCAACCAATGCAACCAACCTACCAAACTTAGGCCCAAACGATGACATTTAAAACCCAGCCTGTGTTTGAACCTCGACCGATCCAATTTCAAAAGTCCTTAGCTGACATAAGATCTCAACCGACATCCTCCTTACCTAATTTTGATCCCAACTTTGAACCATCATCCTTAATCTTTCAGCCTACTGTTGATCCAATGCTTAACCTTTCAAATTCTAATATGGCAGAGGTGATAAATGAACTATTTTCTGATTTTGAAAAATTAAATGATATTCATAAAGTTATGGCTGTTGATTTCAAAAGAATCTCAACTGAAATGACTCTCTTAAATCAGAGATAAAAGTTTTGAAAGAAAACAAGCAAGAGTCAGACCAGTTGAGAAAAGAAAATCAAGATCTCAAGGATAGACTAAATATATGTCTTGATCAAATTACTGATTTAGTTTCAAGAAACAATTCTCTCACTAAGACTATTGATTCTTATTCTAAATCAAAAGCTGCTGTTGAGACAATTCTACAAGACCAAATGTCTTATACAGACCAATCTGGTCTAGGATTTAACTCTAGCAATAATGACAGCAAAGACAAGCCATTTATTGAGTCTGTCACTGAGAACTTGATGGATAAGTTTGATGATAGTCCATCTGGTCTGCTAAAGAAAAGTACTACTCGTACTTTTTTGGTGCTGTTCCACTTAATTACCCAAAAGTGAAGGAACAAATCAAGGTCAAGAAAGTTGACTAGAACAAATCCAAATGGACTAAGGTAGCTGATCCCAAGATGGGACCCTATATCCCACTTGGTGATGGTGACAGCAAAGCTGGTATTCACATTGCTAGTCATGCCACAAACTTGGAAACCTCAACCGGTAGAACAATGGTCAAGAGACAGTAACTAGTAAGGCCAATGTCACCGGTAAAACCATCTTAACCAGTAAGGGTGCTTCACCAGGTAAAGGCATGTCCAAGATCATGCAACATTCCAGCAAAGGAAATACCAACGCCTTTGTGCCCAAAGCATTTGTTCATGCTCAAACTTCTAAACCTTCTGAAGTAGTGATAAAATTGAATATCAACTCACCTATCTCCTCATAGCCTATTTCAATCAAATATGTAAATTGTGGAGATTTCGATCACAAGGCTTATGAATGCCTATTGAAGCACCTATCTGGACCCACTGAGGCTCAAAGCTCAAGTGGAGCCCAGGTATGGCTGCCAAAGAGGAACTAACTCTTTGGACCCAAAAGAATAAGGGGGACCATAAGCTTAATTTTTTATTTCAGATATGCTTTATGGCCTCAAACGATGCAAGTAAGGACATTTGGATATTGGACAGTGGATGCTCAAGGAGCATCCAAGGCATATGACTGGCCATGCAGATCTCATTATTGATATTGAAGAAGCACCAGGTCCTCAAGTTGTCTTTGGTGACAACGCTAAGGGTAAAATTGTCGGTCATGGATCCATCATAAGAGGTACAGTTACTGTACAGAAGGTATCTTTAGTGGATGGTATTAAACATAACCTTCTCTCCATATCACAATTTTGTGATAAAGGTATGCATTGTATATTTACTTCTTCCAACTGTTATTTGCAAAAACATTTCTATCGGAGAAACCCTGCACACAGGACAAAGAAAAGGTAACATATATGCTATAAATTTAAATGCTATTTTTAGTGTTAATTACTAATGTTTGTTTTGTAACATCAGTAGGAATTCATTGCTATGGCACAAGAGTCTTAGTCACTTGAACTTAAAATACCTATCCAAGCTAGCCAATGCAAATTTGGTAACTCGCTTACCTCAAGTGTCTGCTGATCATGGATGGAAATGCAGAGCATGCCAGTTAGGAAAGCAACATAAAACATCATTCCAAAGCAAGCCCTGTATATACACATCTAAGTGCCTCCAACTGCTACATATGGACTTATTTGGCCCCACAACAACTGCCAATTTAGGGGGAAGCAAATATGCCTTGGTTGTTGTAGATGATTATTCAAGATATACTTGGGTGAAAACTTTCAGCTGCAAAGATGACACTTATGGAGTTGCCACCAGGATTTTCCATCTACTTCAAACCCAAAAGGAAAGTGACATCATCAGTATGAGACTCAACAATGGAACGAAATTAAAAAACAATGATTGCTCAGTATTGTGATCATCACGAAATTGATCACAATTTTTCAGCTGCTGGAACACTACAACAAAATGGTGTTGTTGAGAGGAAGAAAAGAACCTTGATTGAGGCTGGCAAAACTATGATATCTGAAGCAAGGCTACCCAAGTATTTTTGGGCTGAAGCTATCAGCACATCATGCTTCACTCAGAATCGATCATTGGTTAACAAGTTTCACAACAAGACTCCTTACGAGCTTTGGCGTGGCAGAATTCCCAACATTGGTTTCTTCAAAATATTCGGCTGCAAATTTTATGTTCTTTACAACGGTAAAGAATATTGAGGTAAATTTGACGAGAAAGCCGATGAAGGTATCTTTGTCGGTTATGCCAAGCATCGTAAGGCTTTTAGAATATTCAATAAACGTATGTTGAAAATTGTTGAATCTGTTCATGTTACTTTTGATGAATTTGATTTGCTAGAGTCTGACAAGGCTCCAAATAGTACTAATGATTCTGGTGTTTTTAAGACAGGTGAATCCAGCAACTCTAACTCTAATCAAAACTCCAGTAATAATGCAAATCAACCTCCAACTCAGAATTCAGGCTTTCCAAGTGGTGTAACAGATAGAGCCCTAGTTGATGATTCATTTTTCCCTCAATCGGTTAGAAGAGAATCCAATTCCCAAAATCCCTTAACCGATTCCCTTCCAACTAGTCCTCTACAAATGTTCCTATTACACCACCTGAACCTGAACCATTTTCTAACATTAATATACCATTTTCTTAACCTCAATCTGAACCTGATCATCTGTCAAACTCACCAGCTACTAACCGATCCTCACCTCAACCGGTCACACCTCCCTCAACCGATTCCACTCCTCCCCTAGAAACCTTAAGACAAGAATCGATTAGGCAAGAAAATCCAAGGGAAGTGAGACCATCTAGATGACACCCTATTGACAATGTGATTGGTGATGTGTTTGATCCAAGAATTACTAGAGGTCAAAGGAGGAGTATGGAAGAACAACATAGTTGTAACTACCCCAATTCGGATCGCTCTCCATCTGAGCATACGGAAAATACCAAGGGTGAACTTCCAGAGGTCATAACTTCTTCATACGGACTCCGATTGAGACATTCCATATATGATTGGAAAGCTCTCAACGAGAACTAGATTACAATGATGTCCGTATGGACCACTTTGAAATGCAAGATGTGTCCATATGGAAACTTATGTAAACATGCCAAAATCATTGCAAAATCTCCACAATATTCCCTGAAATCCAGGAAAACCAAAAAACTGTAATTGCACAAAGGTTCGTACCACTTTGCAATTTTTGAGGCCTATAAATAGAAGGCTCCCCCTCCCATTTCATTCACACCTTCACCTTCTCCTATCACCCCCCAGCCTTCAGGCACAATACTAGGCAGTTCTGGCCTCTTCCGGTCCTTCCCGAGGCTTCCCGAGGCACTCCAAAGCCCTCCTGAGGCACTCCGAAGTCCTCCCGAAGTGATTCCGGTCGATCCCGGTCCGTCCCAATTGACCTCCCTACGTCCCTCCAGCCCTATTCATCCCAAGCCAAACTCCAAACACCCAAACGGCTCAAACCGATCCAAACCCGCGAGTCCAAACGAGTGTGAACGAGTGCTAATTAGGGGAGGTTCTGCCCGAGTGAGTGCATAATTTCTCTCCTCTTTAGAAACCCCGAGTGTGATACCAATAATTAATTAGGGGAGACTTTGCCATTAGTGAGGGTAAAACCTCTCTCCTCTTTAAACACCCTCAACCACACACGTTCCCCCGAGGAAGATAGACACAAACCAACATTGGTATAACCTTCTTCTGCACATTTAAATACTCTCTAATTTCAGTCTTCAAATACTTTACTGCTTTAAATTTACTACTTACAATCTAGTTTACATTTACTTTTCACGCAGACCCAAACCGTCCAAACGATCCCACAAGACCTTCCATTGCACTATGGAGGTCTGACGGTGATAGTGGTTAGTTAATATTTTCGCAATGTCTTTCAATTATTTAATTAATGCATTTTATTTAAAAGCACACACACACAACACAATATTTAATGAAAGAAGGGTATCGAAAGACTCATGTATACGAGGCGACTCGGGTGAGCTCAACATATCTCTTCCCGAGGTGTAACCTAACCTCCGAACTCAAAATCTCATCACACAACAAAACAAACAAAAACAACTTTTCTCAATATTTTGGGCATAATCAAAACGGCGTGGCGACTCTACCAAACGAAAAGCAGCAACGGGCCACCCGGCTTCGAGATGCTGTCCGCGCGCCGGATCGGGTAATTTCAGTTGGCGACTCCATTGGGGACATTTTGTATTAAAAACTTTTAAACAAGAAAAAAAAAAGATTTTTAAAACAATGATGAGGGTCAAACTTTCATTTTACCCTTTCTTTTACTGTTGTGTGTGTGTGCATCTGCTTTACTTTTTTGCTTATTCAAAAAAAAAAAAACAAGAAAATGCATCATAATACATGTGTGTACATCCTTTAAAATACATTCTGCAAAAAACCTTTTGTTTTACTCAGAAAAGGAATTTTAGTGACCGCACACTACGCGCACTCTTATCCTCTACACTGCACACTAAAACCCCAAACCTGGGATGGTCTCAGATGCAGTTCAATTCGTGTTCCTATGCCTTTTGAGCGCGCACGGGATCATTCCAAACTTCCCATCCTAGCCAGTGTCAACCATGCACTCTTGCGTCACACTCTGTCCAGACTCTAGTTGGTTTTTGACCCAGTCCGTGTCATAAAGCCTTGATACATATCCCATGTCGGCCATTATTTAAGTCAAAGCCCATAAATCAAGATCTCTTGCGCAAACAAAACGATGAAAGGTCATGCTAAAATCTTGACCCAATCATGGTTTCTAAAGCTACACTCAGACAATGAGCCGTACCGGATATACGTCCATGCCCACATGACACCATGTCATCAAGCCTTCAATACGCCATCCATGACAATATGACCTAGCCAAAACCTAAAGTCATAGATCCCTTGCGCAAGCAAGGTAAGGAGAGGTCATGCCGAATCTTGACCCGATCTTGACTTAGATACTGGCTCCATTCACTATTCATATGGCATACGCATTAAAGCGAACATGACAGGCTAGATCCTTAGGTTTGTTTTTCTTTTGGCTGGTGGAAACTGCTTACCCTATAGGACCCTTGCCCGGGGCTGTCCACCCTGGGAGGTCGAAATACAGGTGCAAAACGAGGGGCTTATAGCCATAGTGATGGTTTCAACTGACCCCAGGATCTAGATTAGTTGCGAAAAAGAAGAGCAATCTTTTCAACCCATTTAGGATTCTGAGAAAACTTGTTTTAAGTAAATTAAAAAAAAAGGAAACTTCATATTGAATGAGCTTTCCCCCTTCATCCAAAAAGCCCTCACAAGTCTAAACCTTTCCTTTTTCCCCTTCCAGCGAACCGAGAGTGGTTGAGAGTAACCGGGTGCCATGTTTTCAGTATTGAAGTTACGAGGTCCGACAGTCCTTCCGATTCAGCGGTCTGAACAGTCCGTTACTCTCCCATGGCAGGGTCGACAGATAACAATGGAGGAGGTGCTGCAAGCCTTTGAAGCCCTTAAGAAATGCCAAGAAAAGTAGAAAGCCTGGATCATAGACACCATGCGCCTTCGCGGAGCTGTTGCGGTTCCCCAACCCGATGAGACCTTCATCCTCATAGAAGACGAGGACGTACCTGCTCCCCCGACTGACCAAAGCTTTCAGCTGGTCCCTCCTCCACAAAGCTATAAAAATCCGGAAATGCAGAGTAGCTCCCGCTCAAAGCTTCACTCGAGCCTCAGTCAAGCAGATCCGATCTGCCAGCCTCAGCCCAATCAGTTTCTTGGCTCTGCTCCGCAAACTCAATATCACCAGCACACATATGGGCCTGCTCCCCCTGATCCCAATGTCTCTCGGTATCCCTCAGGATTCAATCCGTTGCCTCTATACGAGCCCCGGAGCTACAACCTGAAGTTCCAATGCCTGCCAGAGACAGACATACCGAGCGGATATCCAGATGTTTCAAATCTACCACCCGCCAGACTGCCATTTGGGGCTAATGAGACTCTCCCTCAGCTCTCAAACACAACCCAGCATGGTCCGGGAAATCACGCCCTTGGCAAGAATCTCAACAATCAAGGAAACGGGTTGGTATACACTCAATTACCTCCCCAAGATTTCCTGAATGGCAATCCCGTCAACCAATCCACCTCCGTCTTCGGTTTCCATCCCTGAAAACGGTAGCCTGCCTTCGTCTACTGACCCTCATATGGCTTGGTTGGTCGAACAAATGAAGGATATGCAAGGGAAATTGGCTAACTCTCGGAGAGACTCGCTCATGCCCACATATCTGAGCAAGGTGGTTCCTCTCCCCCCGAAGTCCAGAATGCCAGAAATGGAGAAGTTCGATAGGACAGAATGCCCAAAGACTCACATCAATACCTACGCCTTAGGTATGAGAGCCAAAGGGGCCACCCCACAACAAATGGCGGATCACTTCTAACATTCTCTCAAATCCACGACACTAAGGTGGTTCCTCAATGTAAAGGCGGAAAATCGTTCAACTTGGGATCAAATCAGTGAGACCTTCCTAGAGAAGTACCATGCCAACCTTCAGTTGGCGACTCCATTGGGGACATTTTGTTTTAAAAACTTTTAAACAACAAAAAAAAGATTTTTAAAACAATGATGAGGGTCAAACTTTCATTTTACCCTTTCTTTTACTGTTGTGTGTGTGTGCATGTGCTTTACTTTTTTGCTTATTCAAAAAAAATAATAATAAGAAAATGCATCATAATACATCTGTGTACATCCTTTAAAATACATTCTGCAAAAAACCTTTTGTTTTACTCAGAAAAGAAATTTTAGTGACCGCACACTACGCGCACTCTTATCCTGTACACTGCACACTATAACCCCAAACCTGGGATGGTCTCAGATGCAGTTCAATTCGTGTTCCTATGCCTTTTGAGCGCGCACGGGATCATTCCAAACTTCCCATCCTTAGTGTCAACCATGCACTCTTGCGTCACACTCTGTCCAGACTCTAGTTGGTTTTTGACCCAGTCCTTGTCATAAAGCCTTGATACATATCCCATGTCGGCCATTATCTGAGTCAAAGCCCATAAATCAAGATCTCTTGCGCAAGCAAAACGATGAAAGGTCATGCTAAAATCTTGACCCAATCATGGTTTCTAAAGCTACACTCAGACAATGAGCCGTACCGGATATACGTCCATGCCCACATGACACCATGTCATCAAGCCTTTAATACGCCATCCATGACAATATGACCTAGCCAAAACCTAAAGTCATAGATCCCTTGCGCAAGCAAGGTAAGGAGAGGTCATGCCGAATCTTGACCCGATCTTGACTTAGATACTGGCTCCATTCACTATTCATATGGCAGACGCATTAAAGCGAACATGATCGGCTCTATCCTTAGGTTTGTTTTTCTTTTGGCTGGTGGAAACTGCTTACCCTATAGGACCCTCGCCTGGGGCTGTCCACCCTGGGAGGTCGAAATACAGGTGCAAAACGAGGGGCTTATAGCCATAGTGATGGTTTCAACTGACCCCAGGATCTAGATTAGTTGCGAAAAAGAAGAGCAATCTTTTCCAACCCATTTAGGATTCTGAGAAAACTTGTTTTAAGCAAATTAAAAAAAAAGAAAGGAAACTGCATATTGCATGAGCTTTCCCCCTTCATCCAAAAAGACCTCCCAAGTCTAAACCTTGCCTTTCGCCCCTTCCAGCGAACCGAGAGTGGTTGAGAGTAACCGGGTGCCGTGTTTTCAGTATTGAAGTTACGAGGTCCGACAACCCTTCTGGTTTAGCGGTCCGAACAGTCCGTTACTCTCCCATGACAGGGTTGACAGATAACAATGGAGGAGGTGCTGCAAGCCTTTGAAACCCTTAAGAAGTGCCAAGAAGAGTAGCAAGCCTGGATCGTAGACACCATGAGCCTTCGCGGAGCTGTTGCGGTTCCCCAACCCGATGGGACCTTCATCCCCATAGAAGACGAGGACGTACCTGCTCCCTCGACTGCCCAAAGCTTTCAGCAGGTCCCTCCTCCACAAAGCTATGAAAATCCGGCGATGCAAAGTAGCTCCCGCTCAAAGCTCCACTCGAGCCTCAGTCAAGCAGCTCCGATCTGCCAACCTCAGCCCAATTAGTTTCCCGGCTCTGCTCCGCAAACTCAAAATCACCAGCACACATATGGGCCTGCTCCCCCTGATCTGAATGTCTCTCGGTATCCCTCGGGATTCAATCTGTTGCCTCTATATGAGCCCCAGAGCTACAACCTGAAGTTCCAATGCCTGCCAGAGACAGACACACCGAGCAGATATCCAGATGTTTCAAATCTACCACCCGCCAGACTGCCATTTGGGGCTAATGAGACTTTCCCTCAGCTCTCAAACACAACCCATCATGGTCCGGGAAATCACGCCCTTGGCAAGAATCTCAACAATCAAGGAAACGGGTTACTATACACTCAATTACCTCCCCAAGATTTCCCGAATGGCAATCCCGTCAACCAATCCACCTCCGTCTTCGGTTTCCATCCCTGAAAATGGCAGTCTACCTTTGCCTACTGACCCTCATATGGCTTGGTTGGTCGAACAAATGAAGGATATGCAAGGGAAATTGGCTAACTCTCAGAGAGACTCGCTCATGCCCACAGATCCGAGCAAGGTGGTTCCTCTCCCCCCGAAGTCTAAAATGCCGGAAATGGAGAAGTTTGATGGGACAGAATGCCCAAAGACTCACATCAATACCTACGTCTTAGGTATGAGAGCCAAAGGGACACCCCACAACAAATGGCGGATCACTTCTAACATTCTCTCAAATCCACGACACTAAGGTGGTTCCTCAATGTAAAGGCGGAAAATCGTTCCACTTGGGATCAAATCAGTGAGACCTTCCTAGAGAAGTACCATGCCAACCTTGAGTGGGAAACCAACCTCCATGATATGCAAGCCACTGAGCAGAAAGATGACAAGCCATTGGGAGAATTCTACAAAAAATGGAATTGGATGTTTGAAAAAACTATGAGCATGCAGAGAACAGTAGCCAGTCCTACTTATTCCTACCACTACAGGGCAGTTCCGCCTAATCCGACATCTGCCCCAAACAAGGGAAAAAGGACTACCGAGGCATTCCACTACATTCAGAATGAAATCCAGAGAAGCCGATGCCAAGCACCCCCAAGGAATAAACGACAGCATTTTCAGCGCTTTGATAACCTCGAAATGCCCCTAAGCCAAGTGTTTGAGGCATTGGTGAAGTGGAACATGATCAAGCCCCTTGAGAATTATCAACCAAGGGACCCCATCCTAAATTGGATATGAGCAAATGGTGTGCTTTTCATAACCACCCCGGCCACACAACCGACGATTGCATCAAACTAAAGCAAGCGATCCAAGGGTTGATCGAAGAGGGAAAGTTGGAACGCCCCCGCGGTCCCAACAAAGTCAAAAATACATTCCCCAAGAATGATAGGGTGAGCATGGTAACATTCGGCATTGATGAGTCCTTTCCAATTTCTCATGATGATTGGGGACATGAAGACAGAACCTGGGGCTTCCGCAATGAAGAATTCAGAAGAGAGAATCAAAGAATGGCTACCGGGACCTTCGTCATGAGCAAGGGATGAGCATCTCGACGCCACTGAGAAATTGGGTTACCGTTTCTGGACCAACATCCAGCAAAGAAGAGATGGTTTGGAAGCTTGGTCTAACCCCCCGTCTCTTAGAGTCTAGATTCGAAAAACATCCCGAGTCTGTCATGTTTAAAGTTTAAGTCTCTCGAGTCGTCTGACGGCCTTACGATTGAAGATTATGTGTTTATAGCAAAAAATCGCTTCCTTATGCTTTGAATAAAAGTTTGACCTTTCTGAGTATCCCCTCGTTGTCACTTTAACAAATGATAAATTAACTAACAAATCAAGAATAGTTAATAATAATTCACTTGATAAAGACGCAGACACATTAAATGAACAATATATTAAAGAAATCTTTAAGCATGTTGTTAAATGAGAGGAAAACCGGGCCCAAGCTGCTGAGGAGGTTTTGACCAAAGTGAATTTGGGAACTGCTGAAGAGCCTACAGAGACGCAAATCGGAGAATTCTTTGTCGATACCGAGCAAGAATCACTGATTGCCCTGCTCAAAGAATTTGTGGACATGTTCGCCTGGTCCTACCAAGGCATGCCCGACCTAGATCCCGCCATAGTGGAGCACCGGATTCCCTTAAATCTCGACGCCAAGCCCGTCAAGCAGAAAGTTACACATGATCAAGCCTGAATGGTCTTTGCAAGTCAAAGAAGAAATCGAGAAGATGCTGTGCGTCGAATTCATAAGGGTGATCAAATACCCATCCTGGATCTCCAACATAGTCATGGTTACCAAGGCCAATGGAAAGGTGCACTACCGCATAGATTTTCAGGATCTCAACAAAGCAAGTCCAAAGGACGATCTTCCACTGTCGAACGTAGGCATGCTGATCGACACCATGACTAATTTCGAAGTTAAGTCCTTCGTGGACAATTTTTTCGGCTACAATCAGATCAAGATGGCTGAAGAAGATCGAGAGAAGACCGCCTTCACCACCCCATAGGGAACTTGCTGTTACACGGTTATGCCTTATAGACTAAAGAACGCTGGGGCTACCTACCAACGGGCAGCGATTTCACTTTTCCACAACATGATCCTCAAAGAGATCGAAATGTACGTCGACGACATGATCACTCACTCAAAGGGATCAGACGAACAGCGTCTCACCGACTCGAGAAAATTATTCGATCATCTTCGAAAGCAAGCTCCGTCGATATTTCGCCTAAAGAGTAACAAGTCTTCTCTCCCCCCTCTACACTCTTACAAAAAACAAAAGAAAAAAGACAAAAAAATCATACAGTCAAACCTCATAGGTTCTAGTACTTTTCTAATTCAATCAAGTCCTCATCGTACATTGTAGTTAAGTCTTTAATTACAAGAGTTTTCTTTCTTTTCTTGCTAGACTTAAGACATTATTTTGCACCCACAACACATTTAAAGAAATGGTTTTGCTTTATATGATCACTTGCATTGCTCAACAAGTAATTCCTCAAATGATTAATGCTTTGATTAATTGGTATGAGAAAGTCAATCGATAGCTCCCCATACACCTTACCACACCCCACACAAAGGCCTCCATCAAGCCATACACTTTCCAAAATCACATTCCTACCATCACCATGATCAAGTTAACGACGTTAGTGACATCATTAAATGATTGCTCTCATATCAACAACAAGCTAGGGGCTTTTCCTTCCCCCTCATGTGCATCAAGCAAGTTCAAGCAGGGGCTTTTAAAAAAAAAAGAAGAGCCAAGAACCCAACACCGCTAGCCAGAAGCTTAATGCAGGAAGGCAAAGGCAAAAGAATCATAAGTCCTTAAGCTATATTCAAATTCTTTCCCTTCCCGTGAGAGCAACGATCAAGAAGTAATGGAATTATTGAAGTTGCCGTCAAATACGACTTGTAAAGGAATCACCTCAAGGCCCGTGCCTTATCATCCAACCTTTCTTCCGAGCCTTTTCGCCAAAGGCCGCACAAATGTTCATGCCTTTGCCCCAAAGCCAAACACGGTTTGCCCGAACTACGGCAACCTGAGCTCCTTGTCTTAAGGAGAATGTAGGCAACCAGAAATGGTTCGGTCATAAACACGTACAAATCCACAAACCCGGTCTCACCAATGACCTCTCCTATACACAAACCTTCTCTCACACCTGATCCAACTCGATCCTTGATACCAGTTGACTTTCTCCTCATGATTAATCAAGCATATAAATTTTAATTGTTGAATAACCGAAACATCAATAAAGTGTTTTAAGCAAACATGTGATCATTGTGAACAAATCAAGTTTTTAAATGTCTCGATAAGTCTTCTTTTTCTACAAAATAGGAAAAATAGAGCTAACCACTGATTTTCTGTCAGCAAGGGCTTTCATACAATTTTACAATCTTTTCAGTGCTCATACTCTCTCAAAAGAGTGAAAACCAAAAGCATTTTTTTGTGCCTACATCAAATAAGGCATTCACACAAAAGGGGACCCGTTCCCACATTTTCAAAAAATAATATATACGCCCTTGCGAGTGTACATTACAAGTCATTTCTTTCACATTTTTGGTTGACTGATTGATTCAAAAAAATATATACAAAGGTGTTGAAGAACATACCCAACTAGATTGAAAACCCTAAAAGGGCAGTCTAGGCAAAATCAGGTTGCACCGTTCTCCCCCTTCTCTGTCTTCCCTTCTCTCACAAAAAGAAGGTCAAACTACGCAGACCTGAGCCCCTTAGTCCGGGGGGAACGTAGGCAACCTTCATTGGTTCGGTCTAAAGCATACACAAAAATCCAAAAATTGGACGCCGTCAAGGCTCAGACAAGAAGCAAGCAAGAGACCTTGCATCTCGATGAAGCTTTAAAAGCAAATCAAAAATCATTACAGTTAAAACACTTCTTGATGAGTTCAAGCACGGTCTACTCTTGACTCACAACATGCTAAAATACAACTTAAGACATCTAGTAATTAATGTGTCTGCAAATGACAATGAATGGATACTTAGAATTTCAGAAGGTCATTCAGCGCCACTCGTGCTTATCCCTTCGCCATTCTGCCCCTTCTTCCCTCGTCCCCATCGAGTCTGCTTTCGTTCCATGGGAACTATCTCTGTCTCCCTCCTTCCTTGATCAGGAGTCCTCCCAGTTGGGTCAAGCAACCCAGTCGCTCTCAGAGCTTTGTTCGCCAGTGCCTCATGTCGGATCTCTTCCCTACGAGTCTAAAAAAGGAGACCTCTCTCCGCCAGTCTATTGACTCTAGTCTCGTAGTCAAAACAAAGTGACTCCTGTGATATCTTGAGGGTTTCCTAAGTGTTGGTGTAATGCCCTAGGCTTTAGTTATGTTTAACTTAAAACCGTTATGTATCATCTTTATCATTTAAGTTTATTATTTGATTATTATATATTTTGCATATTTATTGCAATAATCTCTGTCCCTAATTATTAAGAGAATAATTAGTATAATTGTCAATGGATAATCATATGATGATTATATGCATAGAGATGCACATTGAAATTATGGGTACTTATTAGTGAACAAGTGACTGGACTTGACCCGTATGAGATTTATGTCATGGTCAAAATGTCATAATTAAAATCTCATATGGTCACTTCATTTAGTCCCTAGACCTGAGATTATCATGACCTTACATATGATGAAAGTCATGTTTGATTTTAGTCAAACGATATCTTAACACGATATTTATAAAGGCTATCTTTGGCATGATCAGATTCATGATGGGAAGAATGATAAGTCAAGATGGAATTTGTCCCTCAAAAGAGAGATGTTCTGCTTGGGCCCGTCGATGAGTGATAATGATGAAAGTGTGTGGCCACACCCCAATGCGATTGGACTATCATTATACTCAAGATCGAGAAAGCATTGAACAAATACAAGTTGATGAGGACCATGACTTGTGTTCAATATAACATCGTGAGACAAAGGGAGAAATGGAAGTGTACCATTGGAAATGTGAACTCTTACGTTATGTTATTTGGGTAGACATAATGGCTTGCTAGAGTCCGCTTATGTTTTATGAGGATCGATATGATCGAGCTCATTGCCAACATAACATAATCCTATTGGGTCACACACAATTAGAATGAATTGGTTAAACCAAAGGAAGAATGATTGAGAAATCCTGATATGACTTGTTGCAACGCACGACACAACTTGCCCATGGGCTGCTTGTGGTCGTGGGACACAACAAGGCTGATGCGGTTTGGCAGGCAGTTTCCTAATACGATTAGGAAACTAATACCAATACTAAGGTAGTATAAATATGAGGTCTGTAAAACCTAATCAAGCTAGCCGAATTTTTCAATAGAAAATTCACAACAAAAGGTTTCTCAATATTCTCTCCAAGGTTTAAGAATCTAGCAATTCTCAAGAACGGTTCTTGGTTCATTCTAACGTGTGGATACTACTAGAGGGTCTTCACTCGTACGACGATCAAGGCCTAGAGTTCAAATTGTCCAAAGCAATCTGAAGGTTCAAAGGTTTTTGAAGATCGAAGATTGTGATTTAAAATCACACCGATAAATTGTTCGATAGCTCAAGGCCGAAAAGCAATTAAGGTTGGTAAATTCTATCTCATAGGAATTCAATTTAATCGTATAGAACGGATCTTAGGGCTTGGGTTTTGTGTTATTTAGATGCTAATTCCGCTGCGCATGGACCCATAAAACCCAACAGTGGTATCAGAGCCCCGTTCGTATGATTAAGTTTGAATTAACATGCTAGAATCAAGATATAAATCGTTTATATGCTTATTGCATGTTTTTGTATGCGATAGAATTTGAATTGTTTGGTTGAAACAATGTGAAAATCGTTTTCTGATTATGCTGAATTAAATCTATAAAAGCTGTTTACTTGATTTAATTGCTTTATTATTGGAATTGATTGAAGTTCAGAAAATCTGCCAGACTGGCTACTCTGGTCGTGCGACATAGTAGGCCGTGGGCTGTCAGAGGAGCTTGTCTAGTCGTGCGACGGATCTGGCCTTCTGGCTGATGTCGCCGCGCGACAGATCTGACCCATGGAAGTTTCTGTCATGCTACAGAACTTGCCAAAATCTGGGCAGAATCAGTTTGTTGATTTTTCTGCTAATCTGTGATTATGTTTATAATCTGATATGTTTTTGTCTTAATATGGATGCTATAAATTTCTGAAAATTAAATTTATAGGGCTATGCTAGATTAATTCATTATTTATGCATGCTTAATTAATTTAAATGTGTTTTTTATTAATTGTTGCGATGCATGAATTATATGTTCTTAAGTGTTAAGAATTTTATTAGATGTTTAGTTGAATCATTAATTCATAATTTCCTAAATGTTTAGTTGAAACATTAAATTTTGGTTTTCTGATTGTTTATGAGAAACAAGTCAGTTTACGCAAAATTTGAAGGAATCTGATTGTTTATAAGAAACAAGTCAGTTTACGAGTCTGATTGTTTATGAGAAACAAGTCAGTATACAAAGTATTGATTATGTTGCATTCAAATTGGTATTATAATTGTGCATGACTAGGAGAGTTCTGTCAAAGGAAGATTTGGTACTTAAGCAATCCTTGTGGCTCACCTATTTTCTTGGGAACTTACCTGGTGTACATTATGATTATCTTTGTTGATATGCTGATAATCTGCTTTAAAGAACCTTCATTTAACTTTTAAGTTCTTTATGCCAATCCATAATTAAAACACTTGAGACCACTCGGATAGTTTTGGGTGGGCTTGCCATAGCAAGGTGCTTTAATTCTATTTCGTTTGCGAGCAAGATGAGGAAATGGTGGTTCCTAGACGTTTAAAGTGGATGAACTTAATTGGGTTATCAAAATAGTTTTGGACCCAAGGCATAAGATGAGATTAAAATATGCTTAGACATATGATGTCTTAAATAAATCTCATAAAAGATCTAAGAGTCATATACAATATGATTGATGTTTTCTACCTAATTAATTTAATCTTGAGCGGTGCGCCATAGCTTACTTGAGATTAAATTAAAGTTGGATCTTAGCCCATTAAATGCATATTATGCTTATTTGCATTGGAAGGTGTATGATTTAGTGGAAGTATTTGTAAAATATATTATTTGCTCTTAAATGATAAATGTGTTGGTATTGATATGTGTTCGTATAATTTGTATATTTTGTTGTAGAAATAGCATTACATAATGATAATTACGATTCGTCCTTATGAAGGACAAAGTTCGAAAAGAACGACACAAATAATTCTGATTGGATCAGAAGCCTAAAGAATGGTTCTTAGGTAAATGTGTACGTTCTTGACGAATCCGTTCCTGCTGAACCCACTGCAAATGTTGCAAAGGGCAAATAAGGAGAAACATTAGAAACATGTTGATGATTCTAATAGTATTGCTTACCTTATACTTGCCACCATGTTTGAAGGCTCTTATGAAGAACCTTGAACACATGGAAGTTACTTTTCGTTCTAGATAAACGTACAAAGGAAATGTTCCAAGTGCAAGCTAGGCAAAGGTGTATGTTGAAGCGAAGGTTCCTAATGCATGAGATGCAAAAAGGGAGCAATCCGCAAGTGTGTTAATGGTTAACACAAGAAAGGAGTTCATAAAGGAAAAGTAGGTAAAGCAAAGGTTGCTAAACCTAGGACAAAAGTTGTCAAAGCCGAAGAGGCTAAACCCAAAGTGTCTCAAAAGGATGCAAGTTTGCTATCATTGCAATAAGATTGTCATTGGAAGCAAAGTTGCAAGGCTTATTAGGAAGGCCTAAAAGGTGAAGAAGGGCAATATGATTGCTACTACTTCAAGTATATATATGATAGATATTTTTCTCTCGACTTCTTGTTCTTGGGTATATGATACCGGATATGGATCCCACATTTGTTTAAATGTGCAAGGAATAAAGAATAGAAAGCTACTTAAACAAGGTGAATTAAACCTATGCGTGAGAATGGAGCAAGATTGCTACATTAGCCATAGGGACTTATGAAGTCACTTTACCTTGTGAAGTAGTACTTGTTTTGAACAAGTATGACTACGTTCCATATTTGAGTAGAAGTATTATTTCCGTTTCTTATATGGATGATGAAGGATATAATTTTCTTATTGAGAATAAGAAGTTTTATATTTATTTAATGATATGCCTTATTGTATTGCATATGTCATTAAATGATCTTCATATCCTTGATGATGAGAAACAAAATAATATTACTTAATGGTCCACATACATCTCATGTATAATGACCAATAAGTCACTAGCCCTCCTACTACTCTTAGTGTAGGGTGGTTTGGTCAATAATCCCAATAAATAAGATCCACATTCCTCAAATGATTCATGGTCATATGAGTCTAAAAGTCCATGTTAATGGAGTTTAGATATATGTTTCTTATTTATTGGGATTATTGACCAAACCACCCTACACTAAGAGTAGTGGGAGGGCTAGTGACTTATTGGTCATTATACATGAGATGTATGTGGACCATTAAGTAGCATTGCTAGGGGAAGACTTCGGTATTTCATCACATTTCACTAAAGACTTATCTAGATATGACTATGTCTATCTGATGAAGTCCAAATGTGAATCATTTGAGATGTTTCAAACATTTCAAGATGAAGTACAAAACAACTTGGCAAAACTATTGAGTACTTCGATTGGATCGAGGTGATGGATATTTGAGCCAAGAGTTTGACAATCATCTCAAAACTATGAAATTGTTTCAGAGTTGACTCCACTCGGAACACCACATTGTATGGTGTGTCTGAGAGGAGGAATTGAACCTTGTAGGACATGGTTCATTCGATGATGTATCAATTAGACTTTCCTATTTCCTATTTCCTTTTGAGGATATGCATTAGAAATAATGCGATTACACTGAATCGAGTCCTTACTAAAATCGATTCCTAAGGCCCCACATGAAATGTGACATGGAAGAAAACTTAGTTTGTCTTTCATGAAGATTTGGGGTTGCGAATCTTATGAAAAGAGACTTGTCTCTTATAAGTTAGCACCAAATTTGACTAGGTTATTTTCGGAAATTAATCTTACAATCGCAAAGAGAACAAAATGTTTGTTGCTCTATACGATTCGTTTCTTGAGAAATAGTTTCTCAATAAAGAATCTAGTGGGAGTAAAATTAATCTTGAAGAAGTTCAAGAACCCGAAAATAATATGGAACCAAGAGTAGAGACGGAACCAAGTTCACAAGGAGTTGTGGAACCGGTTCAAGATGCACAAGTCCATCGTAGATTGGATAGGTTACGATCCGAACTCAAGAAATATTGATTTCTTGTATCGAAAAGTAATGAAGTGGAAGTCATTGAGAATGACAATCCTACTTCCTATCTAGAAGCGATGTCCACTCCTAATTTGGATAAATGGTTAGGAACCATGGAGTCCGAATTGCAATCCATGTTTGATGAACAAGTTTGAAACTTGATTGGGCTACCTGAAAGTGTAAAAACAAAAGGGATGCAAGTAGGTCTTCAAGACCGACATGGATGGGAAGGTGTATACTTTCATGACTAAGGATTGTAGCAAAAGGATTTAGGTTAATTCATAGCATTGACTATGTAGAAACCTTTTCGCCAGTTACAATGTCAAAGTCCAATAGAATTTCAATTGCCATAATCGCATATTTTGACTATGTGATATGACAAATGGATGTCAAATGGATTTCTTTAAATGGAAAGATTATTAAGGATGTGTATAGCACACAACCCGAAGTTTTGTCGATCCGAGAAATTATAATAAAGTATGCTTGTTGCAAAGATCCATGAGATGGGTTGAAGCAAGCTTCAAGGAATTGGAATCTTCATTTTGATGAATCGGTCAAAGAGTTTGATTTCATCAAGTACGAAGATGAATCTTGTGTATACATGAAATTCAGTGGGAGCATAATATTATTTCTATTGTTTTATGACAATGATATCTTACTCATTGGAAAAACAAGTTCCGACACTTAAGACTGTCAAATCTTGGTCAAGGAAAGGTTTCTCAATGAAAGATATGGGTGAAGCCGCTTACATCTCTAGCATCAAGATCTATAGAGATAAATCTAGAAGGATAAATTGGTTTGAGTCAAAATACTCACATTGACAAGGTTCTTAGAAGAGTCTAAGAAAAGCAACTTGTTAATGGGTCATGGTGTCTCTCTTAGCAATACTCATTGTCTTATGACAACTGATGAGCAAAAGGGGAATGAATGAAGGTCTATATGCTTCGGCATTTGGATCTGTCATACATGCCATGATTTGTGCTAGACTCGACGTCTCATATTCTTTGAGCATGATGAGTCGATACCAATCTGATCCTGATATAAACCATTGGATGGCAATCAAGATGATCCTTAAGTACTTAAGAAGAACTAAGGATGCGTTTTTGGTAATTGAAAGGTTGGAAGTTAATCTTATTGTAAATGTTACATAGATGCTAGCTTCCAAATAGACAAAGTTGATTTAAAATCACAATTAGGATTTGTGTTTATGCTTATTAGAGGTGCAGTTTTGATTGGAAGAGTTCCAAGCAGAAAATTGTAGCCGATTCTACTACTAAGGCCGAATTTTAGTAACATATGATGTGGCTAAAAGAGGCAGTTTGGATCAAAAGTTCATTAGTATTTTGGAAATGTTCCAAGTATCACTAATCGATGGAAATTTTGTTGTGGCAATTGTGGTGCCATTTGTGCAAACAATGGAACCAAGGTCACAACAGCGATCCAAACACTCACTTAGAGGTTTTTCAAGGAATTCATAAAGAATTAGAAGACGTTAAAATATGCAAAGTATCAACCGATGATGACATTAGGAATTCACTTACAAAAGACCCTAGCACAGGCAGAAGCATGATGGTCATGTTAAATCCATGGGTATTTGATACATAGATGGAGCCTAGTGCAAGTGGGAGACTGTTGGTGTAATGCCCTAGGCTTTAGTTATGTTTAACTTAAAACCGTTATGTATCATCTTTATCGTTTAAGTTTATTATTTAATTATTATATATTTTGCATATTTATTGTAATAATCTCCGTCCCTAATTATTAAGAGAATAATTAGTATAAATGCCAATGGATAATCATATGATGATTATATGCATAGAGATGCACATTGAAATTATGGGTACTTGTTAGTGAACAAGTGACTGGACTTGACCCGTATGAGATTTATGTCAAGGTCAAAATGTCATAATTAAAATCTCATATGGTCACTTCCTTTAGTCCCTAGACCTGAGATTATCATGACCTTACATATGATGAAAGTCATGTTTGATTTTAGTCAAACGATATCTTAACACGATATTTATAAAGACTATCTTTGGCATGATCAGATTCATGATGGGAAGGATGATAAGTCAAGATGGAATTTGTTCCTCGAAAGAGAGATGTTCTGCTTGGGCCCCTCGATGAGTGATAATGATGAAAGTGTGTGGCCACACCCCAATGCAATTGGACTATCATTATACTCAAGATCGAGAAAGCATTAAACAAATACAAGCTGACGAGGACCATGACTTGTGTTCAATATAACATCGTGAGACAAAGGGAGAAATGGAAGTGTACCATTGGAAACGTGAACTCTTACGTTATGTTATTTGGGTAGACATAATGGCTTGCTAGAGTCCGCTTATGTTTTATGAGGATCGATATGATCGGGCTCATTGCCAACATAACATAATCCTATTGGGTCACACACAATTAGAATGAATTGGTTAAACCAAAGGAAGAATGATTGAGAAATCCTGATATGAATTGTGACACCGCGCGACACAACTTGCCCATGGGTTGCTTGTGGTCGTGCGACACAACAAGGCTGATGCGGTTTGGCAGACAATTTACTAATACGATTAGGAAACTAATACCAATACTAAGGTAGTATAAATATGAGGTCTGTAAACCCTAATCAAGCTAGCCGAATTTTTCAATAGAAAATTCACAACAAAAGGTTTCTCAATATTCTCTCCAAGGTTTAAGAATCTAGCAATTCTCAAGAACGGTTCTTGGTTCATTCTAACGTGTGGATACTACTAGAGGGTCTTTGCTCGTACGACGATCAAGGCCTAGAGTTCAAATTGTCCAAAGCAATCTAAAGGTTCAAAGGTTTTTGAAGATCGAAGATTGTGATTCAAAATCACACCGATAAATTGTTCGATAGCTCAAGGCCGGAAAGCAATTAAGGTTGGTAAATTCTATCTCATAGGAATTCAATTTAATCGTATAGAACGGATCTTAGGGCTTGGGTTTTGTGTTATTTATGGACTTTAAAGTGGGACACCCAAAATAGTAAAATGGGTAATGTTTTATGGGACGGAGGGAGTATGCTGGAAGTAGATATAGAGCTACAAGCTATGGAGAATGTAAATTTGGCTGACTTCTTCTCCTTGGTTTACTCAAAAAAAAAATAAGTGGACCACCACAACCGATGAAGAGATTAAACAGTTGTTTAAAGATGGTGATGATGATGAAGAATTTGATGATGTGGGTGATAATAGTGAGCAGTCTAGCTCTAGCTCCAGTTCAAGTGGCCATGATCGGTCAAGAATGGATTTTGTTACTCCTCAACTGATGGCACCGGTTAGGAGATTTGGAGGAGGCTTAACTGATACACCGGTTACGAGCCTAGGAGGAGGTGAGAAAATTTTTGCTGCTGCCTCACTGGTTATTCAATCGATTGACATGCCCTCAACTGATTGATCAGCTGAACCGATTAAGGAGGAGAAGCTTGTTGATGCTGCTGCTGATGATGAAACTGAGCTTCAAGAAGCTATGGACAAAAGCCTATTTGAGAATGAACTAGACCTACAATGGTCCTCTGCAGAGGAGTTGGCTACTCAAGCTGCTATTCAGGCAAGTTTATTGGTCAGCCAAGCTAGTGCCCAGCTTAAAAACTGTTGCTGAGGATATTGATCCTATTTTTGAGGAGGAGAATCCTACTCTTTCTGACTTCTTTGAGGATCATGATGATATTAAATTGAAGGCACCTGAGCCTTTTGAATATTATCCTTTTGATGCTGCCCATCTTCCTACCACCTTTGACTTCTCAGTAGACCAAAAAGACTTAGTGTCCACAAGGAATTACTACACTTCCAGAGCTTACATTCCCCGGTTATCAAACGGGATGTTTCTTTTTGATATTCATGAGAAGATCACAATCGACTTCAGTATTCAACCGATCCCTATGTCTCCTTCCATAGCCGATGAGCAGCAAAGAAAAAGGAGGCAAGACAAAATGCAGACATTTGTGGATGTTGTTGAGACCATGAAAGTAGGTGATCCTCCAGCTGACACTCCTCCCCATCAAACCAACACCAAAGGTCCAAGTGAGACCAGCCTAATATTTCAAGCTCCTTGAATCTTATGGCTAAAGAAGAGAGCTGCTCTCCCAAGAAATGCCAAAGTTATACCTGGCAACGCTGAGAAGCAACTAGTCCTGGACTTTCCAACTAAACGGTCACACTATAATTCTTCAATGAAAGGTCGGTCAAGCTCTATAAAGATTGCTGGTCAGGTTGTCCAATGGCTACCTCGATCGATTGAGTCTTCTCTTTCAACTGACAATCTCCATATCCATTATTTGGCTTTGAATGGTCATATGACCAAGGTGTTGGAGTTGAATATCTTTTCATGGGATTTTGAGGTAACCAAGATAGTGGGTTTATGCCTCAAGTGCCTCAACTGTTTATTCGTAGAAATGATAGAAGTGTGGTGCCCCAGAGCAATATCAGACATGCCTTCTAGCTACTCAACATTTTGAGGATGATTCCTTTAATAAGGTTAAGGCAGCAGGTCATACCTCTTGCTAGGCAGGATGCAGATTTGGTGGTTTTGGCGTTTGAAGAAGCCAATGAGATTGAGTGTGCTATTGGTTTGAGCCTTGAAAATAATGGAGTTATTGCTCCAATTTTGGATGTTTATGATGATTCTGATGAGAATGTTGCTATGGATACCTCCCCAATCGGTGCTGCTCCGTCAACCGGTCTGCCCTCTCCAATCTATCCCTCTCCTTCAACCGACATTCCCTTAACCGATCCTCCTACAACCGATGCTATCCTGCAGTCTTCTCTTCAACAGGTTGCTGATGTCTTTAAAGATGCTGATCTCCAAAGGCCACCCATTGTACAAGACTTGATAGAACTTCATGATGCACTGGTAGATGGGCTTGGTAAGTCCAATCAAGAGGAAGAAGAAAGAAGATTGTCCAGAATTGAAACTGGGTTTGCAACGGCTTTAGGAAATTTTGTTAAGAAGCTGAATGAGAAAGATGCTTCCATAACTAATCTTGTTAATGATCTAAAAAATTTAACCCATACCAACAAGCAGCTATGCGATGAAGTCTTAGCCATTCAGTCCAATCTTATTGAAGCTACTGAAGAGCTGAAGAAAGAAAATTTAAAGATTCGTGGCCTGTCTACTCAACTTAAAGATTCAAATACTGAGCTGGTTAAGATTAAAGCTCAAAATGATATTCTAATGAAGCTCGTAGCAAGTGGCCAGTCTGGGAAATCTGAGAAAAAGAAGATAAGGAGAGAAGAAAATAAAGAAAAGGAAGCAAGAGAAGCAAAAAGATCTAAGTCTGAATCGGTTGCATTGGCTACAAATTCTTCAAAGGACAAGGACCCCTCAATCGATCCTGCTCCAGAAGTTTAGAATGTAACCGATGATATATATGCCTTTACTTTCCAACCGGTTGCTTCTTTTGAATCAATGATAATTTCTTTACCCTTAACCTTGTTCATTTCAATGTTTAATATTTTCTTTCTTGAATTTCCTTTATATTTTTGAATAACTTCACTGCTACTAACTCTTTCAATTTGCAGGTTATCTCATTCATCCATATTCTTTAGCTTAGTTTATTTTTATTGTATAACTTTCCATAGGTTACATAAAGTTGTCACTTGACTTAGGGAATGACAAAATTAAAAGATAAACTCTTGATCATTCTTTTACTAAGTTAAGATAGATATATACCTATGATGATTGGACTTAAGCAAATTAGGAGGATATTATTAGTCAAATATATGTATAGCTTTAGAAATTGCTTAATCCCAATCATTATAGGCTTTATTAAGTACCCCTAATTTTAATTAGACTACTTAGATTTTTTCTATGTAACCTTAGGATCCCTTTAGTGCTAGTGCCAGTGTTTCTATTTGTATTTTCTCAAAGATTATTGAAGACTTGAAGACCTAGAGATTTTCCTAAAGATAGTATTGGTTTACTTATTCAAGCTGCAAAAGCTTCAGCCAGTTAAGTGCCATAACTGGTCATGCTCCTTTGCCGATTTAACTATCAACCGGTTGAACCATTCAACCGGCTATGCTCCTTAGTTGCTACATTTGTCAAGCTTCCTCAACAAGCTTCCTATCAGTTGAAGCATTTATTGGTCTCACCTACTTAGCCTACAACTTAGCTAAAGTTGGTAGAACAGTTGCTATGAAGACTTTGCTGCCACCTTGTCAGTAACTACTTCATGGAATGTTCAAGTTACCAGTACTCACAACAACTTCTTTATCCAGTGGAAAATTCAAAGATGGTTTTCCTTCAAATTTCAAGCATTCATTGCAGAAGATATTCTCATTAAATGCTTGTCAGACCAAGTCACCCTTTAACCCCTTCAAAGACAATAGCTCCATTTGAAGACACTATAAATACCTTCCTTAGAGCATTGAAGAGGGTGGGTGCATTAAAGACTTTGAGAGTGAGATTGTTAAGAACTACAAGTGTTCAAGCATTGAAGTTCAAAGCAATCAGTCCTTATATTCACTAGATTATTTATTAGGACATACACTGTGCCCACTAAATCATTTGTTTTAAGTGTTGCCCAACAAGAATATGTTTAGAACACATTGATTGATCACACTACACAACCAGGAGAAATCAGTTCCATTTGTGAACACATCTCTTGAAAACACTTGGTCAATCTTATATCATGATCCATTAGTGATCACTTTCCTTTAGGCAACTATCAATCATAAAGCTTGCAACTTGTAATAGACTAGTGACATTAATAGTGCACCTTTTCACAAATCCAAGTTTTGACCACACTTGGTATAGGACGTAGTAGTTATTTAACACTGTGAACCTCTCCAAATAATTGTGTCCCTTTGTTTGTGTGTTTGCTCATTTCTCTTGTCTTGTAACCGGTTGAACTTTATAACCGGTTACAACCTTTGAATCATTAACTTCTTTGTTTGTTTTACCTATTGGAATATAACTTGCATGACATTTTAACTTGCTTTTAAAACTCCTTATACTTAACCGATTTGAGTGAGTAAAACCAGTAATAATTAATCCGCTGCGTAACTGATCATTATTGGTTTAGCTATTGATATATTACTTGACCATTTTTGAAAGGTTTTGAAAAGAAGTTTTATCAGGCTATTCACCCCCTCTAGCCTGTTTTCCTACCAATTGGGCCTAACAGACCCCTTTGTTCCCATGAAGGCCAACACCAATCCTACCACCAACATTGAGACCCCAGAAGTCAAGAAACTGAAAGCTGAATGGACCGATGAAGAAAAGAGATTAGTTGCTTTGGACAACAAAGCTAGACATATCATCACTGGCAGTTTGACTGTTTCAACTATTCAAAAAGTCATGAAATGCAAAACCGCAAAAGAGATGTGGGATTCAATTGAAAGCTACCTTGAAGGAGACGATCTCTGCAAGGAGAACAAGAAATTTTCTGTTGAAAGGAGATACAACAACTTTAATAGGAAACCCAACAAAATCTTGCATCAAACTTATGATCACTATGTTGAGGTAGTAAATTCTTGTCTATCCATTGGAAAGGTTTTAACTGACAAAGAAATCAATATGACATTTCTTGCTGCCTTGGGTTCAAGATGGGTTAATAAAGCCACTTCTCTTGAGGACTCTAAAGATTTAAATACTTGGACTCTAAGTAACTTGTATGCAAATCTTAAAGTACATGAACTCAAGATGGATCATATTGAAGAGGTTAAAGAAAAAGTCAAAACACTTTCTATGTCTGTCGTTTAACATGTGGAGAAACCTTCATCGTATAAGCAAACCTCAGATTCCTTTATTTCTACCTCATCACTCATCGATATGGAATATGATGAATTTGCCTTGATTGTAAAAAGGTTTCAAAAATTTTGAAAAACCTCAAAACCATTTTCAAAAGGCAAACCTCCAACAACTTTTTCTAAGGCTGCTGATACAAAGAAATAGAGTGACCTCGTCAGCTACAACTGTAGAAAGCCTGGTCACTTTGCTTCTGAGTGTCCACAACCAAGATTTGAATACTTGAAAAAGAAAACCCCTCTACAAAATTTTCTCGTCGTAAGGGAATGGTTACTGAGGAAGAGAACTCAAAAGAGCTAGTTACTTGATTGAAACTGATTCTGATGAAGGAAGCAAAGATGAAACCGAAGAGGTTAATCTCTGACTTGTTGCCAAGGATTCTTTTGATGATTCAAATAATGAGTCAGTCGAGTCGCTTGATATGGAAGAAGAGGTTGCTCTTAAGAAAACCAAGATAAGGGCTAGTGGTGAGGAATATGCTGAGTTGAAACTTACTCCAAGTTACAAGATTGGAAATAGTTTTTACTCTCGTCCCATTTTTCCAAACAAAAATGAAACACCTTCAAAAACCACTTCAACTCCAAAAGTTTTGAAAAAGGTGGAAGCAGTCTCTCCCATGGAACATGAAGAGATGTTCAAGAAAGCTGAAGTTATGATCCGAAAATTTGAAAATGTTAAGAAAGCTTTGTCTCTAGCAACTGATAAAATTACTCAGATTAAGACGGAGAAAGCTGTATTGAGGTATGAAGTTTCACTTTTGAAGTACCAAGTCAAAAGAATGTCTCCTCTTACTGAACTAAACATCATTCAGGAAACCAAGGTTGCTGCAATTCAAATTAGAAACGATGACTTGGTTGCTCAAAACAATGACCTAGAAAAGGTAATTGATGAGTGGACCAAATCTCATTGTTAGTCAAATATATGTATAGCTTTAGAATTGCTTAATCCCAATCATAATAAGCATTATTGAGGACCCCTAATTTTAACTAGACCAATTAGATTTTTCTATGTATCTTAGGTTCCCTTTAGTGCTAGTGCCAGTGTTTTTGTTAATGTATTTTTCTCAAAGAATGAAGACTTGAAGACCCTGAATATTTTCCAAGTTGTTGCTGGTTACTTTGTTCAAGAAGCCTCAACCAATTGACAACCTCAACCGGTCATGCCTCAGCCGACCAACCTCTAACCGATTGACTCAGTCAACCGGTCAAACTCCTCTATTGCTGATCACTCAAGCTTCCTCAACAAGATTCCCATCAGTTGAAGAGCATTAAATGTTCTGACCTACTCAGCAAACAACTTTGCTGAAGTTGGTAGAATAGTTTGCTACCAAGACATTGCTGCACCTTGTCAGTAACTCAAAGAGGAATGTCAAAGTTACCAGTACTCACATCAACCTTCTCTATCCAATGGAAAATATCTTCATCAAATCTCAGGCATTTAATGCAGAAGATATTCTCATTAAATGCTTGTCAGTCCAAGTCATCCTTTCAACCCCTTCAAAGACAACAAGTCTATTTTGAAGAACACTATAAATACCTTCATCAGAGCATTGAAGAGGGTTGGTTCATTGAAGATCTTTGAGAGTGAGTTTGTCAAGAACTGTAAGTGCAATCAAGCATTAAAGTTCAAGGCATTCAAGTCCTACATATTCACTAGATTATTTGTTTAGGACATACAATGTGCACATCAATCAATTTCTGTGAGTGTTCCCCAACAAGACGTAGTTTGGAATACATTGATTGAACACACCACACATCCAAGAGAAATCAGTTCAATTTGTGAACACATATCTTGAAAACACTTGGTAAATATTGTAGCACGATCCATTAGTGATCACTTTACTTTTGGCAGCCTTCAATCACAAGGCTTGCAACTTGTAATAGTATAGAATCATTAATAGTGCACTTTACACAAATCCAAGTTTTGACTAAACTTGGTAGAGGACATAACAGTTATTTAACACTGTGAAACTCTTCAAAAAATTGTGTCTTTTGTTTGTTTGTTTGCTCATTACATCTTGTCTAGTAACCTGTTAAACTCTATCAACCGGTTACTACCTTTGATTCCTATAACTGCTTGTTTGTCTTTACTACTGGAATATAAGTTGCATGATATTTTTAACTTACTTTCTTTGAAATACCTTGTGTTAAACAATCTCTTAGAGTGACTTAAACCAGTAATATTTTATCCGCTGTGCAACTGGTTTCCATCGGTTAGCTGGTGATAAGTTACTTGGACATTTTCTAAAGTTTTTAAAAAGAAGTTTGTAAAAGTTTTAATCAGGCTATTCACCCCCCTCTAGCATGTTTTCCTACCAATTGGGCCTAACAATTGGTATCAGAGCTTTCAATTTTTGAAAAACATTTTTCCAAGCTTAACAACTTGAATTGCCGATTCCAAAATGGAAGGAAAACTAATGCAAACGTGGAACATGGCTACCATACCCATGTTAAATGAAAATGAATTTCCAGTATAGAAAAACAAAATCATGCGGTACATGGTTTCAATAGACGATAGATTAATGACTGTAGTCAGAGATGGTCCAATCATTCCCATCAAAGTAAACACTATGCCTAGGGCACCCAAAACTCCTCTCATGGATCACGCTGATAGATCATCGGAACAAGAATTCGAAGTCTATCAAACTATTTTTCCAAAGACCCGCGAAGAATGGATGGAGGAAGACAAGATATGTGTGGCCGTCGACAAAAAGGCCATGCACATTCTAACCTCTAGCCTAGATGATAGGCTGTACAAACAAGTACAGAACTATGAGACGGCCCACCAAGTGTGGCAAAGTATCCTCAGATACTTTGAAGGAGATCAAGTGGCAAAGGACAAACGGCTGTACAAAAGTGTAGCTGAGTTTGAGTTCTTCAGGAAGAACCCAAGTGAGACTCTCAAAGAAACGTACGATCGTTTCTGTGAGGTAAGTAATTCTTGTGCATCTTTAGGTAGAATATACACTATGAAAGATCTTAACATGCATTTCCTTGATTCTCTCGGAGATGTTTGGCATGTTAAGGTAGCTATTCTAAAAGAATGCAGAGACTTAAATAAGACTCACATTCAGAATATTGTCTCTTCATTATTTCTGTAAGAGGAAGAACTCAACCGGCTGGGTGGAGTTCAAAAACAATTTAAAAACCTCTCTCTACCAGCTCAAACTGAGATCTTCCCAGGCTCTTCCCTGTTTAACGATCAATCTGCCAATGACTCTCCCTAAACCTCTCAGTCTCATCAAAACCAAATCACTGTCAACCATAGAAAGCCTTCTGAGGATGAAGATGAATTTGCTGCCTTTTGCCAGAAATTATAGAAAGTTTAAAGACTTTAAAAGGTCTCAGCAACATTGCAACAAAACTTCCTACTCCAAATCCTCACCTTTCCAAAGATCTGGCCAAACCTCAACCTCAACCGATGGCAAAAATGCCCAAGGTGAGCTTGTTTGCTACAACTGTAGGAAACCCGATCATTTCACTTCTAAATGCCCTCAACCTAAGTATGAATTTCTTAGGAAGAAACCCTTTAGGAAAAATCCTAGATCCAAAAACTTAGTAGCCGAGGAAGGAACAAAAAAGGCAATGCCTATTTGGTTTGAAACTGATTCTGAAAATGAGAATGCTGACTCAGATGAAGATGTTGATGTCAGCTTTGTAGCTCTTGATGGAACCGAATCTAGACCCATTCCCGTACAGTCACCAATCTATAGACATTCCAATTCCATTGACCAGTCAAGCACTTACAATGACACCACCACACCTTTGAGATCTCCACTATCATATTAAGACGAACCTATACCAAGGGCTGACAATCCCTACAACTTCAAAATCCAGAGTATAGGTGTAGCTCTCTACGGTCAAAGCGAAATCCCTCAAACTCTCAAACCGCTAATGCAACCAATGCAATCGACCTTTCAAACCCAGGCCCAACCGATTTCTTTCAAAGCCCAACCTGTGTTTGAACCTCGACCGATCCAATTCCAAAAGACCCTAACCAACATAAGATCCCAACCGACTTTATCCTTGCCAAATTTTGATCCCAACTTTGAACTATCATCCTCAACCTATCAACCAACTGTTGACCCAATGCCTAACCTATCAAAGTCTGATATGGCAAAGGTGATGGATGAACTCTTTTCTGATTTTGAAAAATTAAATGATGTTCATAGAGTTATGGCTGCCGATTTTAAAAGAATCTCTTCTGAAAATGACTATTTAAAAACAAAAATAAAAGTTTTGAAAGAAAATAAACAAGAGTTAGATCAGTTGAGAAAATAAAATCAAGATCTCACTGATAGGCTCAATATTTGTCTAATTCAGATTGCTGATTTATTTTCAAGAAACAATTCTCTCAACAAGACGATTGATTCTTATTCTAAATCAAAGGCTGCTGTTGAGACAATCCTACAAGATCAAATGTTTTATAATGACCAATCTGGTTTAGGATTTAACTCCAGCAATGATGACTGCAAAGACAAGACATTTATTAAGTCTGTAACTGAAAATCTAATGGATAAGTTTGATGATAGTCCATCTGACCTGCTGAAGAAAAGTACTACTCGTACTTTTGGTGTTGTTCCACTTACTTACCCTAAAGTAAAGGAACAGATCAAGGTTAAGAAGGTTGACAAGAACAAATCTCAGTGGGCTAAGGTAGCTGATCCTAAGATGGGACCCTATGTCCCACTTGGTGATGGTGACAGCAAAGTTAGAATTAACATTGCTGGTCTGGCTGGAAATTTGGATACCTCAATCGGTAAGCAAGCAGCTGTAATCGGTCAAGGAACAGCAACCGGCAAGACCGGTAATGCTGTCCTAACCGGTAAGGCTAACTCTACCGATAAAGGATCTTCCAAATATCTGCAACCTACCAACAAAGGAAATTCCAACATCTTTCTGCCTAAAGTATTTGTTCATGCTCAAACTTCAGTACCTTCTGAAGCAATGGTCAAATTGAATATCAATTCATCTACCTCCTCACAGCCTGCATCAATTCTCAAATAGATGTGTTAATTGTGGATTTGTCGGTTACAAGGCTTATGAATGCCTCTTGAAGCACCTATTTAGACCCACTGAGCCACAAAGCTCAAGTGGTGGCCAGGTATGGCTGCCAAAGAGGAACTAACTATTTGGACCCAAAAGAATAAGGGGACTATAAGCTTATTGTTTTATTTCAGGAATGCTTTATGGCCTCAACTGATGCAAGTAAGGATGTTTGGATTTTGGACAGTGGATGCTCAAGACATATGACTGGCCATGCTGATCTCCTTACTGATATTCAAGAAGCATCAGGTCCTCCAGTTGTCTTCAGCGACAACGCTAAGGGTAAAATTGTAGGTCATGGATCCATCATAAGAGGTACAGTTACTGTACAGAAGGTATCTTTGGCGGATGGTCTAATATATAACCTTTTCTCCATATCAATATTTTGTGATAAAGGTATGCATTGTGTTTTTACTTCTTCCAACTATTTTGTAAAAAACATTGCTATCGGAGAAACTCTTCTCGCTGGACAATGAAAAGGTAACATATATGCTATAAATTTAAATTCTATTTCTAGTGTTACTAATGTTTGTTTTGTAGCAAAGAACATTAGTGAGAATTCATGGCTATGTCACAAGAGACTCAGACACTTGAACTTCAAGTATCTATCCAAGCTAGCCAATGCAAATTTGGTCACCGGCTTACCTCAAGTATCTGCTGATCATGGAAGGAAATGCAGAGCATGCTAGCTAGGAAAGCAACATAAATCATCATTCCAAAGCAAGCCTTGCATGTCCACATCTAAGTGCTTTCAGCTGCTACATATGGATCTGTTTGACCCCACAACAACTGCCAGTTTAGGGGGAGAAAATATGCCTTAGTTGTTGTAGATGACTTTTCAAGATATACTTGGGTGGAAACGTTCAGCTCCAAAAATGACACTTATGAAGTTGCCACCAAGCTTTTTCGTCTACTTAAAACTCAAAAAGGAAAGTGGACATCATCAGTATAAGATCTGAAAATGGAACGGAGTTCAAGAACAATGGCATTGCTCAGTACTATGATGATCACGAAATTGATCATAACTTCTCAGCTGCTGGAACACACAACAAAATGGTGTTGTTGAGAGGAAGAGCAGAACCTTGATCGAAGCTAGGAAAATGATGATATCTGAAGCAAGGCTACCCAAGTACTTTAGGGTTAAAGCTATCAATACAGCATGCTTCACTCAGAATCGATCACTGGTCAACAAGTTTCACAATAAGACCCCTTACGAGCTTTGGCATGGCATAATTCCCAACATCGGTTTTTTCAAGATATTTGGCTGCAAATGTTATGTTCTTTACAAAGGTAACGAATATAGAGATAAATTTGTTGAGAAAGCCAATGAAGGTGTCTTTGTTGGTTATGCCAAACATAGTAAGGCTTTTAGTATATATAATAAACGGTCTTCTAAAATTGTTGAATCTGTTCATGTTACTTTTGATGAATTTGATTTGCTAGAGTCTGACAAGGCTCCAAAGGGAACTATTTGAAGGTCTCTTGACCTAGAAAGGATCATTTGAAGGTCTCTTAACCTAAAGGGAACTATTTGAAGGTCTCTTGACCTAAAAGGAACTATTTGAAGGTCTCTTGACCTAGAAGGAACTATTTGAAGGTCTCGTGACCTAGAAAGGATCTATTTGAAGGTCTCTTGACCTAGAAGGAACTATTTGAAGATCTCTTGACCTAAAAGGAACTATTTGAAGGTCTCTTGACCTAGAAGGGATAATTTGAAGGTCTTTTGACCTAAAAGGAACTATTTGAAGGTCTCTTGACCTAAAAGGAACTATTTGAAGGTCTCTTGACCTAGAAGGGATAATTTGAAGGTCTCTTGACCTAAAAGGAACTATTTGAAGGTCTCTTGACCTAGAAGGGATTATTTGAAGGTCTCTTGACCTAAAAGGGATCATTTGAAGGTATCACAACTTGGACGGGGATTATTTGAAGGCATCCAACCTGGAAGGGATTATTTGAAGGTCTTTTGACCTAAAAAGGATCATTTGAAGGTCTCTTGACCTAAAAGGAACTATTTGAAGGTCTCTTGACCTAGAAGGAACTATTTGAAGGTCTCGTGACCTAGAAAGGATCTATTTGAAGGTCTCTTGACCTAGAAGGAACTATTTGAAGATCTCTTGACCTAAAAGGAACTATTTGAAGGTCTCTTGACCTAGAAGGGATAATTTGAAGGTCTTTTGACCTAAAAGGAACTATTTGAAGGTCTCTTGACCTAAAAGGAACTATTTGAAGGTATCTTGACCTAGAAGGGATAATTTGAAGGTCTCTTGACCTAAAAGGAACTATTTGAAGGTCTCTTGACCTAGAAGGGATTATTTGAAGGTCTCTTGACCTAAAAGGGATCATTTGAAGGTATCACAACTTGGACGGGGATTATTTGAAGGCATCCAACCTGGAAGGGATTATTTGAAGGTCTTTTGCCCTAAAAAGGATCATTTGAAGGTCTCTTGACCTAAAAGGGATCAATTGAAGGCATTCGATCTAGAACGGGATTATTTGAAGGCATCCAACCAAGAAGGGATTTTTTAAGGTTTCTTGACCTAAAAGGGATTATTTAAAGGTCTCTTGACCTAAAAGGGATCATTTGAAGGCATTCGACCTAGAATGGGATTATTTGAAGGCATCCAACCTAGAACGGGGTTTTTTGAAGGTCTTTCGACCTAAAAAAGGATCATTTGAAGGCATCCGACCTGGGAATGAGATTAATGTTTCTAGCAAAGTAATTGAATGAGATATGCTTTCATACCTGTGCTGTGCTCACCTGTAGCTGCCGGAGGGTCTTAGACTACCGTTGTTGTTGGTGATGGAGAGTTGTTGCTGCTGGAGGGTCTCGTGCTATCATTGATCCTGCTGGGGATAAATGTAGCTGCCGAAGGGTCTGATGCTATTGTTGCTAGGGAGCCTGACAGATGCGGACTCTTTGTCTCAGTTTATCATGCAGAATAGGCTTTTGAAGTCGCTGAGACTAGTGAGCATTATTGCTTGGATACTAGGGCAGCTGGAGCTCTTTCTTTGACGAGCATTCTTGGGGGCTGAGGCAGCTAGGGCTCTTTCAGATAATGCTGGTGAGTTCGAAGGTGACGGGACTGCTGAAGAAAATAAAGGCGGGGTCTACCACCTGCAGGATTTGGGATCCTTGTCCAAGATTGCGATTCGAGGGGCAGTCCTCACGATCAAATTATGATCACTTGATCATTGTACCCTGTGGGGGGAAACACAACACTCTAGGCATCTTGCATTTTATTCGAATTTTTGCTTATGCATTATTAATCTTTTGTTGCACAAGTCCATCTCAGCTGGGGATGGAAGGGAAGTAGGGATTTGGCATGGCTTGATGAGCAGATATGTCTGTATCAGTTGTACTATGAGGGATCATGTATGGAACGGAAGTGTTTATGATGGGGTGGACCCTCTCCCATGAGGTGGGAAAATATATGAGTGGTGGTGCAGCTTAGGCAAGTCGGGGACGCTCCCGAGGGTACTGGTTGCAGCAGGTCCATTGCTGGTGAGGATAAAGTGTATCGCGCGTCTGAGATAGCAAGCAGTAGAGAATGTGCAGAGAATGATCCTGACTTGGCGAAGCCCCAGTTGACAGTGCAAAGCAAACCTGAAGGGAAATCTGGTAAGGAGAGCCTGAGGGATACCTTAACCAAAGCCCCAGCTTGAGGAAATTCCATACAGCTTTATCGCAGACAGAGTCATCTTATGGCCAAAGAGGCAACTCATCATTTCAAACCGCAGTCAATCAGTCGCTGGACAAGACTCAGAAATGTTTACGTGCAGGGGCACATCTTTCGAGGGTGGAAATGGATCCCGATTCTGTGACACACTCGCTTTTGGGTTTAACTCTTTTTGGAGAGTAGAAGCATCACAAGGTGTGGAAAAGTGTATGGAAGCCCCTGCTGACCGAAACAGTGTTTGGCTCTATCTTCCTATGATGTAGAAAGAGAAGACTTGTCGAGACACTTGAAAACCTGTCTTATTCGTGATGATCACAAAGCTGCTTAAAACCCTTTATTGATGTTCGGGTTATTCAACCACCAAAGCCAATATGAACAAATATTTTTATCAATCCTGGGGAGAAAGCCCACTGATATCGAGAATCAAACTTAGGCTGTCCAAGGTAAGCTTATCCCTTCTCCCAAATGCGTTCATCCAATTGATCATCTACCCCCATTTCTCAGGAAGCTTCTACAATTCCATTAGTTGAATAAAGACTTTATCCCTGCTAGTGATGTTTATAAGTATGTGGACTTTGAAAACACTAACGAGGACAAAGGCATCTACTTTAACAAACATTACCAATTAAGTGAGTTTGATGCCTCCCTCTCCAAGCAGGGCCTCTTGAAGCTCTACAACCGATACTGTGATTTGCTTCCCAATCTGTGGAATGCCATCTATCTAGCTCAAGATTGGTTGCATCAGAACATGATGGTTCATGCAGTGTGGACTAGCTTTGCTATGCTTTATGAAGTCCAAGACACATTGAAAGAATCTGACCCCTATCAGTTGGGCATATATGAACATCCTAACGATCTACTTCCTCTATTTGATTCTGAACCAATCTCCTTGGGTCTAATAAAAAACTAGCTGATCAGAAATGTCATAGACCTGATTGAGAACATGCTAGAAGTAGATAGAGCTACAGGCTATGCGGAATGTAAATCTTGCTGACTTCTTTGAGGAAGATGATGCTATAAAGAAAAAGGCACCTGAGTCTTTTGAATATAACCCCTTTGATGCTGCTCATCCTCATGCTGACTTTGACTTCTCTATGGATCAGAAAGATTTGATGTCCACCTTGAATTATTACACTTCTAGAGCTTTAATTCCTCGATTGTCAAACAGGATGTTTTTATTTGATATTCATGAGCAGGTCAACAGTTACTGCAGTCTTCAACCGATCCCAATGCCTCCATCAATAGCCGATGAGCTTCAACGTAAAAGGAGGCAGGACAGAATGCAAACCTTTGTGGATGTGGTTGAGACTATGAAAGTAGGTGCTCCTCCAACTGACACCCCTCCTCAATAAACCAACACTAAGGGTCCAGGTAAGAACAGCCTAAGATTCCATACTCCTAAAATCTTAAGGCTTAAGAAAAGAGCTGCTCCTCCAAGAAATGCCAAGCTTATTCAAGGCAAGGCTGAGCAGCAACAGGTCCTGGATTTCCTTTCCAAACGGTTGCCCCATATATCTTTTTAGCAAGGTCGGTCAAGCTCGATCAAGATTGCTGGTCAGGTGGTTCAACGGCTACCCCGACCGGTTGAGTCATCCCTTTCAACAGATAATCTTTTTATCCGTTATTTGGCTTTGAACGATCGTATGACCAAGGTGTTGGAATTGAAGATTTTTTTCATGGAATTTTGAGGTAACTAAGATGGTGGGATTTATGCCCCAAGTGCCTCAACTATTTGTTAAAAGAGATGATGGAAGTGTGATGCCACAAATCCATATTAGATATGCCTTCCAGCTGATCAACTTTATGAGGATGGCTCATTTGATAAATTTATGGCAGTTGGCCATTCCTTTTGCTTCATAGGCTGCTGAAATGCTTATCTTGGCATTTGAAGAAGCCAAAGAATTTGATTGTGCTGTTGAGATGAGCCTTGAAAATAATGGGTTTATTACTCAGGTTTTACCTATTTCTTCTGGTGATGATGCTAATGATATGGAAGCCTCTCCAACCGGTCCTGCTCCCTCAACCGATCAAACCTCTCCTTCCTATCAAGTCCCTCCAACCGATGATCCCTCTCCAACCGATACCTCTCCTTCGATCGATTCTATCCTAATGACCTCTCTTTCACCGATTGCTGATCCCTCTCTACCTGAAACAACAATGCAATTAGTTGATGCCTTAAAGGATGCTGATCTCCAAAGGCCAACCGTTGTGAATGACTTAATAGAATTGAATGATGCACTGATTGCTGGGATGGCTAAGTCCAATAAGGAGGAGGAAGGAAAAAGAATGACCAGAGTAGAAACTGGTTTTACTAAGGCTATAGGCAAGTTTGTTGAAAAGCTGAATGAGAAAGATAGGCAAGTTTGTTGAAAAGCTGAATGAGAAAGATGCCACCATAATTGACCTTGTTAAAGAACTTACCAATTCAACCCATACCAATAAGCAATTATGTGATGAAGCCATAGCCATTAATACCAACCTTGTTGAAGCTACTGAAGAGCTGAAGAAAGTAAATTAGAAGATTCATAACATGTCTGCTCAACTTAAAGATTCAAATACTGAGCTGGTCAAGGTCAAAGCTCAAAATGAAATTCTAATGAAGCTTGCAAGTGGTCAGTCTGGAAAGTTAGAGAAGAAGAAGATGAAGAGAGAAGAAAATAAAAAGAGAAGGAAGCAAGGGAAGCCAAAAGATCAAAGTCTGAACCGGTTGTATTGGCTACAACATCTTCAAAGGACAAGGACCCTCAACCGATCCTGCTCTTGGTGCAAATTTATAGAATGTAACCGATGAAATATATGTCTTTGCTTGATCTTCAACTGGTTGTAGCCTTTTAATCAATGAGAATTTCTTTCCCTCAACCTTGTTATTTCAAAGCTTAATATTTGCTTTCTTGAATTTCCTTTAATTTTTTTTTCATTATATAGCTTTTCATAGGTTACATCAAGTTGTCAATTGACTTAGGGAATGCGAAAATTAAAAAATAAACTCTTGATCATTCTTATACTAAGTTAAGATAGATGTATACCTATGATGATTGGACTTAAGCAATTAGGAGAATTTTTAGTCAATATATGTATTGCTTAGGAATTGCTTAATCCCAATCATTAAGGCATTATTGAGGACCCCTAATTTAATCAGACTACTTAGAATTTTCTATGAACCCTTAGGATCCCATTAGTGCTAGTGCCTGTGTTTTTATACTTGTATTTTCTCAAAGATTGAAGACTTGAAGACCTTGAGTTTTTCCAAAGATGATATTGATTTACTTGTTCAACCTGCCAAGGCCTCAACCGGTTGACTCCCTTAACCGGTTATGCCCTTAGCCGTTCAACCACTCTACCAGTTGGGTCAGTCAACTGGTTATGCTCCACAGTTGCTGCTGCAATCAGTTAAGCTTCTTCAACAAGTTTCCTTCAGTTGACCCAACATTAATTGCTCTCACCTACTTAGCCTTCTACTTAGCTAAAGTTGGTGGAACAGTTGCTATGAAGACCTTGCTGCCACATTGTCAGTAACTACTTTAAGGAATGTTCAAGTTATCAGTACTCACAACAACTTCTTTATCCAGTGGAAAATTCAAATATGTTTGTACTTCAAATCTCAAGCATTCAATGCAAAGATATTCTCATTTAATGCTTGTAACACCAAGTCATCCCTTCAACCCCTTCAAAGACAATAACTCAATTTGAAGACACTATAAATACCTTCCTTAGAGCATTGAAGAGGGTTGGACCATTAAAGACATTGAGAGTGAGATTGTAAAGAACTGCAAGTGCTCAAGCATTGAAGTTCAAGACATTCTGTCCTTATATTCACTAGATTATTTGTTAGGACAAACACTGTGCACAATCAATCAATTCCTGTAAGTGTTTCCGAATAATACTATGTCTGGAACACATTGATTGATCACACTACACTCACAAGAGAAATTAGTTCAACTTGTGAACATATCTCTTGAAAACACCTGGTCAAACTTGTGTCACGACCCATTAGTGATCACTTTCCTTTAGGCAGCTTTACATCTTAAAGCTTGCAACTTGTAATAGACTAGTGACATTAATAGTGCACCTTTTCACAAATCCATGTTTTGACCAAACTTGGTAGAGAACGTAGCAGTTATTTAACATTGTGAACCACTCCAAACAACTGTGTCCCTTTGTTTGTGTTTGCTCATTTTATCTTGTCTTGTAACCGGTTGAGCTCTATCACCGGTTATAACCCTTTGAATACTTAACTAATTTGTTTTGTACTTTCCATTGGAATATAGCTTGCATGATTTTTTAACTTACTTGACACTCAATTTACTACCGATCATTTGTGTAAGTAAACTAGTAATATTTTATCTGTTGCGTAACAGGTTAACATCGGTTTAGATTTAGATAAGTTACTCTAATATTTTGTAAAGAGTTTTTGAAAAGAAGTTAAATCAGGCTATTCACCCCCCTCTAGCCTGTTTTCCTACCAATTGAGCCTAACAGAAATCCGTCAACCTCAACTGAACCTCCCTCAAATAATTTTGAAACCGTATCCGAAATTCCAACTCCAGATGCAACTCCAAGGGAATATTTAGTTGAGAATTCACCCATTCAGCAAATTGAACCTCTTCGTCAACTTACATTCAATGACTTCATTGAAGGATCTAACGATTTACCAATAAAAGATCTTCAGAAAATCTCTGTTCAACCAGATTTACCCCGTGAGGTTCGTCAAGTCAGCAATCACACTCTCTCAAATATCATTGTTGATTTATTTGCTGGAGTCCAAACAATGAAATCAAACTATGATGAGCATACTTCTCTCTTATCTCAAATTGAATCCAAGAAAGTTGATGAAGCACTCCAAGATTCAAGTTGGATTGTTGCTATGCAAGAAGAACTCTACTAGTTTGAAAGATGTAAGGGTTAGACATTAGTTCCTATACCTCATAATCAAGGAGTTATAGGTAAAAATGGGTATTTAGAAACAAGATGGATGAGAATGGAAGAATCACCAGAAACAAAGCGAGGTTGGTTGCACAAGGATATAGGCAAGAAGAAGGAATTGATTACGATGAAACTTTTGCTCCAGTTGCAAGCTTTGTATGGACTCAAACAAGCTCCAAGGGCATGGTATGAAACTTTATCAAATTTTCTTTTAGAAAAAGGCTTCAAATGCGGTAAAATCGATACAACTATATTCATTGCTAAATATAATAATCATTCTTTATTTGTTCAAATATATGTTGATGATATTATTTTTGGCTCTACTAATGAAGTATTGTGTATGCATTTGGAAAAGCTAATAAAAAGCAAGTTTGAGATGAGTATGATGGGAGAATTGACATTCTTACTTGGGTTTCAAATCACATAATGTGATGAAGGAATCTTCCTCAACCAAGCAAAATATACAAAGGAGTTAATCAAGAAGTTTGGACTTGAAAATGCTAAAGCATATTATACTCCCATGGCTACTGGCAATAAACTTGATAAAGACCTAAAAGGTAAAAAGGTTGATCAAACCCTATATCGAGGTATAATTGGCTCATTACTTTACTTAACTTCTAGTAGAGAAGATAATCTATTTAGTGTTTGGAACTACTAATCTTGGACTTTGGTATTCCAAAGATTTGAATTTCGAACTTTTAGGTTATTGAGATGAAGATTATGCAGCTTGTACCATAGAAAGGAAAAGCACTAGTGGAACATGTCACTACCTGATGTAGTCGATGAGGTTGCTCTCGAGTTTATGGAAGAGTTGGATCGAAAAGGCTGAAGCAGCAAGAAAGGAGCGGCTGTGTCATGGTCTGGGAGAGGCCGTGCAGAGTGGAGCGGCCGTGTCATGGTTTGGGGAGCGGCCGTGCATGTCGACAATAGAAGTTTGATTTTTGCTGATGTTTTGAACAATTAAGGGTAGTTTAGTCATTTAATTTCCAAGGCATTTTTAGGGTTTGTTTGAGAGTATTTATACTTTGTTTTTAGGATTTGAATTCAGTTTTTTGCTGTTTAATAAACATTGGTTTATTTCTTCCAACTTTTGTATTGATTAAATTCTACAAGGTTGAAGGTCTCTTGCTAGGATCAATTAAATTCTTCTAGTAATTGACATCTATCAAGTCTTCCGCTACGTCAGTTGGTATCAGAGCCTTGTTCGATTTAGGAAGAATGGTAAAAGGGTAGAAGAGACAAACTATGGAAGAGATCTACGAGCGAGATGAGGCAGTTCTGGAGGAACGCATCGGATCCATCGTAGATCAACGTATGGAGTTGATGATGGAACAATTAACGACAAAGATAACCGACTTGTTCAATCATCAGACTCGGCAGAATAAGCCTAGACCTGGTGGCAGCGATGGACAGCGAGACTGGGAGAAGGATTTTAATGGTGGTGATGGGGAGTATTATGAAGAAATTCCCCAGGTTAGGCATTGACCACAGCAACCCCCGGTGGAGGAGGAAAACTGGCGATGGGAGGCTGGTATGCAGACAGATCTGCCAGAATTTCATGGGGGGCTGCAGGGGGAGGAGTTTCTGGATTGGGTGGCAACGGTGGAGGAAATTTTGGAGTTTAAGAGCATTCCAGAAGATAGGCAGGTGGCGTTAGTCGCTACGCGGCTGCGAGGTAGGGCAACCGCATGGTGGCAGCAACTCAAACTGTCACATTCCAGGCTGGGTAAACCCAAAATTGAGTCATGGGAGAAGATGAAGAAGCAGTTGAGAGCATCCTTCTTGCCTTACAATTACCAGAGAACATTGTTTCAGAGGTTGCAGAATCTGAAGTAAGGATCACGTTCGGTAGAGGATTACACCACCGAGTTTTATCAGTTGCTGGCCAGAAACGATATTCAGGAAATGGTGGATCAGATGGTCGCACGTTACATAGGCGGGTTGCGAGTCCAGATCCAAGATACACTTAATATGTTCGATATTGGGTCGGTTTTAGAAGCATACCAGCGAGCAATTGCCATCGAGAAACAGACAAGGAGGTGGGGCAGTGGCGGTGCAAGTAGAGGAAGCAGTTTAACTGTGGGAAACGCTAGCAGCACGTCAACAGGCACTACAAATAACTGTAAGTACCCAAATCTGGCTCATGCCTTCCGATTAAGTTTCTCGGCAATTCCTCGAACTTTCCTAAAGTTCAGGGGCAATTTGGGAACTTTCCTAATCCTTCCGAGGGGCGAAGGACTTGTTAGGAATTAAAATTCCACATATTCCCTCGTTGGAAAGAGCTTCTAGAATGCCACCTTGCATGGTTCTAGAAATAGGCTGAGTCACTAATGGATAAGACCGCACGGCTTCATTAGCCAAGGGTTACAGCCGCACGGCTTCATTAGGAAACACAAATCTGCCATTAAATAGAGTTCTCCTCTACCCATTTTTATATACAATTTTGGCACTGTTACTTTGCCAAAATAGAGCCACGAATTTCTAAAAAGCTGAAACCCCTCAAAATCACTTCCCTCCTCTCCAAAATCCTTCCAAAGTTGCTCCTTCCTTAGGGAACCTTCAAGGGAGATAGAGGGACATCACCATTAGTAACCTCTCCTCCTTTTCTCTTTAAATATACTTGTTATTCTTGTTATATTGCTCCTTGCCATTTATATTGCTATTTACTTGCTTTATATGTGATTTCTTGCTATAAAGATCAAGTCTTTGCTATGTAGATCATAATACCCCCATTTCCCCATCACATAGGATTCATGGAGGATGCATCCCAAGGATGAACAATAAGACCATAAATGGCTTGTTCTAGGGTGGATCTCTCACATGATGATGTGAAAATGTCATCTTTTCCATATAAAAATGTCATCTTTCCATTAAAAATGTCATCTTTATTCATATGAATGTCATCCCCTTCCCATAGACCTTGCTTCCAAGGATTGTCCACCTAAATGGTTCTTAAAGGACATAGGAAAGCCATAAAGGTCCTCCCTTTACATTCCTAGTCTTAGCTTGCATAGTGTTCATTACACATGTTTGCATAAAAAATGTCATCTTTACTTTAAAAATGCATTTCCCCATGTCCCTCATGGTTGGATCACTCTCCAAGGATTGCCTAGTGACCTTCTTAAGGCACAAAAAGGCATAGGATGAGTATAAAGATCCAATCTTTATACCCCTCCCCTTAGTCCCCTTTGGTACTTGAAGCATCTCTTGGGGCGTAATGGTGTAAAGGTCCTATCTTTACATCGTTTCCTCCATATAAAGATGCCATAGTCGGATATCCCTTTAGACATGGATGAACCTAAGCCCCACATCTCCGATCATCACTTGAGACGAGCACAAATGTCCCTATCAAGCTCAAATCGTCTCAAGATGTAGGATTGATGGGCAAAGGTCCTTCCTTTCTAAAGAGTCTCATTCTTTGACTATAAAAAGAGGTGTCCCTATTCCGATCACATGTGACCCAAGGTCTCATAATGATGGTCGTAAGTCCAAGATGAGCACGGGATCAAAGTCCCAAACATATCAAAATCCAAGGAATCCTGAGCGATAACCAACTCATGGTTTATACGTCCGGAAGACCACTTAGCACATTTCCCCCCTTTTATCAAAACACATCCCACACACGAAAGCACAAAGGCAAGCACAAAAGTCAGATCTTGGAAGACTTGCTTCGGCAAGGCTCCTTGGGTGAACGCCAAACATTCTTCCCAAGGGGTAACTTAACCTCCAGACCCAAATCCTTTTTTTTAAAGTTTTGAGGAAATCAAAATGGCGTGGCGACTCCGTTTTTCAATTTAAACCGCATGTCTTCAAACCGATGTGAGGCGGCGACCCCTTACACGAGAAAGCTGTTCAAAAAAACAAAGCAAAAAGCGCCGCGATCTTGGGCACCACATCCACAGTTTGGCGACTCCGCTGGGGCGAAATCAAAAAGCTTTTATTTTTAATAAAAAAATGATGATACTCGGTATATAGGTGGGAACCATTAAACTTCCCGTTAATGCCTCCTTACCCGAGTCAGGGATAAAATATGGTCTAACAATGCCACGTACCGGTATCCTTTCGAAAAAAAAGAAAAAAAGCTTTTGAGTGGGTTAGCCTTCCGCCGCAGATCCAAATTTTGTGCTTGCTTTTCTTTCCTTGTTTTGCATGCATTTTGGTTTTTGGGATTGTGCATATTCTGAATACTGAATAGGAAGCTTTCTAGAGCTGAAAAGGTGCCAAAACATTCGGGGAACAACCTGGAAATGAAAAAAATTTTGGAACCTGGAAAATTGCTTGATCCAGCCGTACGGCTTGTTCTTCTCAGATCCTGGCCGGGCGGCTTCTTTGGGCAATTCCACCAGGACACAATCTGAGGTTAATCTGGCAGCTTGGGGCTATTCAGTTCCAAGACTGACCGGGCTCCAGAAAATTTACGTGCTTAATTGTTGCATTTCCCCCATCCCGAAAATCATTCCTTTTAAAACACATTTCTGAAAATCTCTGTTTTAACTCAAAAAGGAACATTTTTAGGAGGCCGCACACTACGCGCACCTTTATATCCTGTACACTTTGCACGCACGTCCTTTTAACCCGGGGTGGTTGTTCAGCTGCAGTCACAGACAACATTACGATGCTCCCGGGCGCGCACGGAATCATCCCAAACTCCCCATGGCAGCCAGTGTCGACCAATGCACAGTCCGTGTCACACCTTTTAAAACCGTGAATTTTGATAGGTTTTTGGTCTAGACCGTGTCATATAGCCTAATTGCATACCCCCGTAAAGGTCAAACCTTATCCCATGTCGAAAGTCAAGACCTTTCGCGCAAGAGAAACTCTGCCAAAATTCTGCCAAGGAAAAATTGGCAGAATCTTGACTCCGGCATTGACTTCGACTTTGACCCGCACAGGATACGTAAGAGTCGAGCCCAAGTCCATGCCAAAAATCAAGAGATCTTTCGCGCAAGAGAAGCTCTGCCGAAATTCCGTCAAGGAAAAATTGGCAAGATCTTGACCCGGTATTGACTTTGACTGTGACTTGCACAACGTATGCAACGACGCTCAATGTGACGCCGTGTCATTCAGCTTTTATCGTCCGACCCATGCCTATTATCTTCTTGGACAAATGCCAAAAGTCAAAACGTCAATCGCGCAAGCGAAATTCTGCCGAAATTCCGTTAAGGCTGAAAGACGAGACTTTCCCGGCATTGCCTTGACTATAATCCGCATCGCTCGTGCGTCAAAAGTTCCTATGACCCGCTAGACCCCTAAGAGAATTCTTCTCTCTCGGTCGGTGGGATCCGCGTGCCCTATAGGACCCTCGCCCGGGGCTGTCCACCCTGGGAGGTCGAAATACAGGTGGAATACGAGGGGCTTATAGACGTAGTGACGGAACCCACTGATCCAGGATCTAGAGTAGTTGCGAAAAAGAAGGGCACCCCCTTTTCCAACCAAATAGAAATAAATAAAAGACACTGTTTTAAGTAAACTTGAACAATTAATGGAATCATAATTGCATGGTCCTATTTCTGGAATCTCCAATCGAGACCCCCGCGGTCCGATCTCCGATTTTCAATCCTGACCTTTCACGGTCAAATTTCCAATCGCGACCTCTACGGTCCGATCTCCGATTTTCAATCCTGACCTTTCACGGTCAAATTTCCAATCGCGACCTCTACAGTCCGATCTCCGATCTTCGATCCCTACCTCTCAGGGTCAAATCTCCAATTGAGATCCACTGTCCGATCTCCGATTTTCAATCCTGACCTTTCACGGTCAAATTTCCAATCGCGACCTCTACGGTCCGATCTCCGATCTTTGATCCCGACCTCTCACGGTCAAATTTCCAATCGAGACCCACGACCCGATCTCTGATTTTCAATCCTGACCTTTCACGGTCAAATTTCCAATCGAGACCCACGGTCCGATCTCCAATTTTCTGTCCTAACCTTTCACGATCAAATTTCTAATCTTGACCTTTCACGGTCAAATTTCCAATCGCGACCTCTACGGTCCGATCTCCGATCTTCGATCCCGACCTCTCACGGTCAAATCTCCAATCGAGACCCACGGTCCGATCTCCGATTTTCTGTCTTGACCTTTCACGGTCAAATTTCCAATCTCGACCTTTCACGGTCAAATTTCCAATCGCGACCTCTACGGTCCGATCTCCGATCTTCGATCCCGACCTCTCACGATCAAATATCCAATCGAGACCCACCATCCGATCTCCGATTTTCAATCGTGACCTTTCACGGTCAAGTTTCCAATCGCGACCTCCACGGTCCGATCTCTGATCTTCGATTCCGACCTATCACGGTCAAATTTCCAATCGAGACCCTCCCGGTCTGATCTTCAATCTCCAATCGAGACTTTTCATGGTTCAACCTTCGATATCAATCTTTCGTGGTCAAATAGGCAATCTCGACCTTTCACGGTCAAGTCTCCAATCAAGACCCCTTCACGGTCCAATTTTCAATCTCGACCTTTCACGGTCAAATCCTTTTCGATCAATTAGGACTAGGAGAAAATGTGTTTTATGAAAAATTTAAGCAAATAAGTGCATGTTACTTAAGCCTTTCGTTTAAACACCTACCTCCGAGCCTGAACCTCACCTACCTCCGAGTCTAAACCTCACCTACCTCCAAGTCTAAACCTTGCTTACCTAAGAGTCTAAACCTCGCCTACCCCAAGTCTAAACCTTGCCTATCTCTTTTCCGCAGCTAGAAAGAAGTGGGTGAGAATACCGGGTCAGCGGCTTGTCAGTGCAGAAATCTCAGATAGTTCATCAGAATCGTCAGGGTCGTCAGTCCAGAAAGTCAGAATGGCAGATTTGATAGAAAACAGTAATTCGATGATTAGGAAGGAAGAGTTAGTCCTAGCTTTGGAAAATTCCCATAGGGTTCATGAAGAGCAGCTGGCCATGCTCATCGGTGCTCTCCGCCATCATGGAGTCCATGTAACAGTTGAGGCAAATGGTTATTTGGTCATGATTGAAGATAAAATTCCAGGAACAGTGATCTCAGTCCCTCCATCCTACAGCAAATACCTTCCTCCATCCACATATGATCCCTTACCAAGGACTACTCCTCTTCAGTCCTTTCCAACACCTCAGGCCATCCGGGCTTCATCGCCCTCAGCTCCACATAACGGATTGGGTTTCATTACCCCTGTTTTTCAGTTTCAGCAGTACCTGCCAGTTTATGCTTCAGTTTCACAGAATCAGTTTGAGCCATGTGGCTATGTGATGATACCCCTATACCTGCCTGGATACGATCATGAGTGGCTAAAAGAAAATTCAGATGCCTCAAGTTTTCCGTTGCTGTCTATCGGACCTAGTGAATTCACCCGTCAGTTTCACCAGTCTGCGGCTGTGGTTCCCTCTACTGATAAAGGTCTCGTTGCGAGTTCCAATAATTCGAGAGTTCCCGTTGACCCCCATGTGGTAATGTTGACAGAGCAAGTGAAATAAATGCAGGAGAAGCTTGATCTCATGATGAGTACCAATACTCCCTCGACCCAAGATGTCAAACCAGGCAACGAAATGATTCTGCCGCGCAAAATCCAAGCGCCGAAGTGAGAGAAGTTGAAAGGACAATTTGTTCTAAGTTTGAGAAAGGCTCGAAGACACAACCAACCGGTACTACCCCTTTCACTCAATACAACCAGCGCAGCGCTGAATCCTCCGAAACAAATACTAATATCCCTCAAAGTCCTCCCAGGTTCACTTCCTTCCATCAATATGCTCAGTCAACAAAGTTCGTCCCCGTGACTTTTCCGACCCATTTCTTTGGACAACTTGTACTTGCTCCAGCTGCTCCATGGCCTCAGATCCCTCCACTTCCACCAGTATCATGGGCACATAACTGATCACTGCCTCGGTCTACGGTATGGAATTCAGAAGTTAACAGAAAATGGAAAGCTCAAGCGTCCTGGAAGTCCAACCAGCAAAGAGTAGCTAGGCTAGGGGTTACCTATCCTTAAGCAAGACTAAGAAATAAAATAGTCTCTCAGTCAACTTTCGTAGGTTCTAGTGCTTTCCTCTTTCAATCAAGTCCTCCTCGGACATTGTAATTAATCTTCAATCTTCTATAAAAGAGTCTTTTTCTTTTCTTGCTAGACTTAAGACATTATTTGCACACCTACATTACATTTAATGAAATGGTTTTATTTTATATGATCACTTGCATTGCTCAACAAATAATCTCTCAAAATAATTCACGTTCTGATTAATCGGTGTGAGAAAGTCAACCAATGCTCTCCCTATACACTTTCCTTACCTCACAAAAGGCCTCCATCAAGCCATACACTTTCCTTACCTCATAAAAGCCTTCATCAAGCCATACGCCTCCCAAATCATGTCCTCACCATCACCTTGACCAAGTCAACGACGACGGCAACGTCAAGGGATAACAAAGGGCCACTCAGCTTCGAAAGATTGACCCCATATCGACAACAACCTAGGAGCTTGCGTTAGACCTCAAGGGTATCAAGAAAGTTCAAGCAGGAAAAAAAGTACAAAAAAAGTAATACCCAGCTAGGCTAAAAACCTTGTAAAGGGTTGTCTAGGCAAAAAAACAGGGTTACACGTAAAAGAAAAAAAAAGAAAAATATAGTGCAAAAAGAGTAATACCCAGCTAGGCTAAAAACCCTGAAAGGGACAGTCTAGGCAAAAAACAAGGTTGCACATAAAAAAAATGAGGCCAAGGACCCAGCACCGCCAATCAGAAGCTTGACAGGCGAGGCAAAGTCAAAGCTGAAAGAATGAAAGTTGTCAATGACAAATGGAGTGGTCAAAGCAAAGGCAGAAACATTTCATAAGCCTTTAGGCATATGCCAATTATTTCTCCCCCAGTAAAAGACGAAAATCAGGAAGCAATTGAAGCAGCCGTCCAAAAATGACTTGGTCAAGGCCCGAGGACCACGCCTCAACATCCAACCTTCTCATCCGAGCCTTTCCACTAAAGGAACCACAAATCTCATTTCCCAAATCCAAACACAGTTCAGCCGAAGCCGAACTACGACGACCTGAGCTCCTCACAGTGAGGGGAACGTAGGCAACCAGAAATGGTCCGTTCATAAACATATTCAAATTCCAGAAAATCCGGTCTCATCAATGGCCTCTCCCATAGACATATTCAAATCCTAGAAAACTCGGTCTCATCAATGACCTCCCTATACACACACAGACCTTTCTTTCACACCCAGCCAACCTTGATCTGCAACATTGGTTGACTTTCTCCTCATGATTAATAAGAATGTTTTTTCATATAGAGATTAGTGGTTGAATAACCCGAACATTAATAAAGGGTTTTAAGCAATCTTGTGATCATTGTAAATAAAACAAGTTTTCAGATGTCTTGACAAGTCTTCTCTTTCTACATCTTAGGAAAAATAGTGCTAAACACTAATTTTCTGTCAGCAGGGGCTTCCATACACTTTTACAAACCTTTCTACGCTTATACTCTCTCAAAAGAGTCAAACCCAAAGCGAGTTCTCGTGCCTACGTCGAATAAGGCCATCAAAATAACACAAAATCGGGATTTATTCCCACCTTTTGAAAAATATGCCCCTGCATGTATAAATTTCTAAAATTCTCTTCGTCCACGTCTTCTTTCGGTTGACTGAGTGACTAAAAAAAATAAGAGAGTAAGTACGAAAGGATAGGTTTTTCCCTCTTCTGCTACAATTCGCATTAGGGCTGCCTTGAAACTCTTCAAGGTTGGGGCTTTGCCAAGCCATTCCTTTAAACTGGGGCTTCTTTAGTCATTTTTGGGGTCCGCATCGGGTTCCTCACTATGTCACAAAACGGATTTAGTCTTGGTCAGATCAATCTCAGGATCACATTTGCAGTACCAATCAGATTGGGACTTTTGCTAGGTCATCAGTCGAAACTCTACCAAGTCACCTCTTCCAGTCGGGGCTTTGCCAACAAAAGGATCTTTCCTTGCTTTAATAAAACCTGGGGCATCGCAGGATTTTTTTCCTCAGACCGGGACTTCGATAAGTCACAACCATCCTCAAAAGAGAGGTTTGGTCACTTTGACATTTGCTTTAGTCTTTGGTTCTAAAAGCCTGTCAGCATTAGCTTCAAGTGCCAAAGTTTGAGAAAGAAACTTTAATCAAGACCCGAGGTTTAAAACCCGATCTCAGCCCAAGAGGGAATTCTGGTCCACATTGACAACATCTCAGCAACAACAACAGTTCAGTCCGCACCCAAGGGATACAACCCCACCTTCTCAAAGCCTGCATAAAATTCATACATCCAAACACATGAATCCAAACACATTCTTTCATAAAACTCCTCTCACATTGCCTTTCCGCAAAAGAGTCAGCCCGTGGCTTATGTGACATGCACAAAGAAAAATAACCTTAATTGATTACCAAATCAAAATAGGAAATACTTTTTCCCATAATTTTCTCGTTACCTCAAAATGGGATAACGTTTCCTCAGGGAAATCCTCTGTTATCGCCAAATGGGATAACGTTTCCTTCGGAAAGTCCTTCCGTTATTGCCAAATGGGATAACGTCTCCTCCGGGAAATCTCCGTTATCACCAAATGGGATAACGTTTCTTGTTAAAAAATCTCAGTTATTGCTAGAAGGCGATAACATTTCAAAATTTTTCGATCTCCGTTATTCCCGAATGAAGGAATAACATTTCGACCTCTCTCGCGATCTCCGTTATTCCCAAATGAAGGAATAACATTTTGCTATCTCTTTCGATCTCCGTTATTCCCGAATGAAGGAATAACATTTCGACCTCTCTCGCGATCTCCGTTATTCCCAAATGAAGGAATAACATTTCGCTATCTCTCGCGATCTCCGTTATTCCCGAATGAAGGAATAACATATCGCTATCTCTTTTCGATCTCCGTTACTCCCGAATGAAGGAATAACATTTCGACCTCTCTCGCGATCTACGTTATTCCCAAATGAAGGAATAACATTTCGCTATCTCTTTCGATCTCCATTATTCCAGAATGAAGGAATAACATTTCGACCTCTCTCGCGATCTCCGTTATTCCCGAATGAAGGAATAACATTTCGCTATCTCTCGCGATCTCCGTTATTCCCGAATGAAGGAATAACATTTCGACCTTTTTCAATCTCCGTTATTCCCGAATGAAGGAATAACATTCGCTATCTCTTTCGATCTCCGTTATATCTGTTAGAATTAAATCAAATAAGGAGACAACCTCCGAATTGTCAAGATTCAACTTCAGCTACCTCTATCTCTGATTCGAAAGAGATAGTGAAGTACGCTTTAGTTTTTCCAACTTTAGCTACCTCTATCTCTGATTCGAAAGAAATAGTGAAGTACGCTTAAGTTTTTCCAAACTTCAGCTACCTCTATCTCTGATTCGAAAGAGATAGTGAAGTACGCTTTAGTTTTTCCAACTTCAGCTACCTCTATCTCTGATTCGAAAGAGAGAGTGAAGTACGCTTTAGTTTTTCCAACTTCAGCTACCTCTATCTTTGATTCGAAAGAGATAGTGAAGTACACTTTAGTTTTTCCAAACATCAGCTACCTCTATCTCTAATTCGAAAGAGATAGTGAAGTACGCTTTAGTTTTTCCGAACTTCAGCTACCTCTATCTCTGAATCGAAAGAGATAGTGAAGTACGCTTTAGTTTTTCCAACTTCAGCTACCTCTATCTCCTAGATTAGTGAGCACGCTTTAGTTTTCCAAACTTTAGCTACCTCTATCTCCTAGATAGTGAAGTACGCTTTAGTTTTCCAAACTTTAGCTACCTCTATCTCCTAGATAGTGAAGTACGCTTTAGTTTTCCAAACTTTAGCTACCTCTATCTCCTTGATAGAGATGTAAGCTTTAGTTTCTTAAGGTGACAACCTCCATTAATTGTCAAATCAGGTGACAACCTCCATTAATTGTCAATCAGGTGACAACCTCCATTTATTGTCAAATCAGGTGACAACCTCCATTAATTGTCAATCAGGTGACAACCTCCATTAATTGTCAAATCGGTGACAACCTCCATTAATTGCCAATCGGTATAACTTCCATTCAATCAGGTGACAACCTTCATTAATTGTCAAATCAGGTGACAACCTCCATTAATTGTCAAACCAGGTGACAACCTCCATTAATTGTCAAATCAGGTGACAACCTCCATTAATTTTCAAACTAGGTGACAACCTCCATTAATTGTCAAATCAGGTGACTCCTCCATTAATCGTCAAAACCTCAAGGATCCTAGACATGTTCCTAACTATCTAGTAAAACTTGAACTATGAAAGGCTTGATTCCTCCGGGATACGTAGGTAGCCTTTCATAAAGGTCCAACCATCCAACCACATTGGTTACCCTCTTCCTTCATCACTCCTCAATGGTGAAGTAGCATTTCATAAAGGTCCAGATATCCGACCACATTGGTCACTCCCTTCATCTGGCTTATCCCCAGTAGGATCAGCCATTTGACCTCCTAGGTCACTTTCTTCCCATCTTCCTAGCAAGGGACCAGTTTCTCTTCGCCATTCCCTAGTGGGTCTTTTTCGAACTAGGATCTGGCTTGATTCCTCCGGGATACGTAGGTAGCCTACTTTAGGTTCAGCAAATTCATCATATATGAAACCCCTTTCCCCAGTGGATCTTTACGATCATAGCTTGATTCCCTCAGGATACGTAGGTAGCCTTCCAAAGGTTCAGCCACTCGACCACCTTGGTCACCCAATCCCAGTTCGTCTCTGCAGTTCTCCAGATTGGATCCTTTTTTATCAACAACCCCACTCGCCCAGCAAGTGACGTTGTCGAGGGGCTTCTGTAAGTACCCAAATCTGGCTCATGCCTTTCGGTTAAGTTTCTCGGCAATTCCCCGGACTTTCCTAAAGTTCAGGGGCAATTTGGGAACTTTTCCAAACCTTCCGAGGGGCGAAGGACTTGTTAGGAATTAAAATTCCACATAGTCCCTCATTGGAAAGAGCTTCTAGAATGCCACCTTGCATGGTTCTAGAAATAGCCCGAGTCACTAATGGATAAGACCGCATGGCTTCATTAGCCAAGGGTTACAGCCACACGACTTCATTAGGAAACACAAATCTGCCTATAAATAGAGGCCTTCTCTACCCATTTTGATATACAATTTTGGCACTGTTACTCTGCCAAAATAGAGCCACGAATTTCCAAAAAGCTGAAACCCCTCAAAATTACCTCCCTCCTCTCTAAAATCCTTCCAAAGTTGCTCCTTCCTTAGAAAACCTTCAAGGGAGATAGGGGGACACCACCATTGGTAACCTCTCCTCCTCTTCTCTTTAAAATATACTTGTTATTCTTGTTATATTGATCCTTGCCATTTATATTGCTATTTACTTGCTTTATATGTGATTTCTTGTCATAAAGATCAAGTCTTTGCTATGTAGATCATAATACCCCCATTTCCCCATCACATAGGATTCATGGAGGATGCATCCCAAGGATGAACAATAAGACCATAAATGGCTTGTTCTAGGGTGGATCTCTCACATTATGATGTGAAAATGTCATCTTTTCCATATAAAAATGTCATCTTTATTCATATAAATGTCATCCCCTTTCCATAGACCTTGCTTCCAAGGATTGTCCACCTAAATGGTTCTTAAAGGACATAGGAAAGCCATAAAGGTCCTCCCTTTACATTCCTAGTCTTAGCTTGCATAGTGTTCATTACACATGTTTGCATAAAGGTCCTCCCCTTAGTCCCCTTTGGTACTTGAAGCATCTCTTGGGGCATAATGGTGTAAAGGTCCTATCTTTACATCATTTCCTCCATATAAAGATGCCATAGTCGGATATCCCTTTAGACATGGATGAACCTAAGCCCCACATCTCCGATCATCACTTGAGACGAGCATAAATATCCCTATTAAGCTCAAATTGTCTCAAGATGTAGGATTGATGGGCAAAGGTCCTTCCTTTCTAAAGAGTTTCATTCTTGGACTATAAAAAGAGGTGTCCCTATTCCGATCACATGTGACACAAGGTCTCATAATGATGGTCGTAAGTCCAAGATGAGCACATGATCAAAGTCCTGAACATATCAAAATCCAAGGAATCCCGAGCGATAACCAACTCATGGTTTATACGTCCGAAAGACCACTTGATACATTTCCCCCCTTTTATCAAAACACATCCCACACACGAAAGCATAAAGGCAAGCACAAAAGTCAGATCTTGGAAGACTTGCTTCGGCAAGGCTCCTTGGGTGAACGCCAAACGTTCTTCCCAAGGGGTAACTTAACCTCTGAAACCAAATTCTTTTTTTTCAAAGTTTTGAGGAAATCAAAATGGTGTGGCAACTCCATTTTTCAATTTAAACCCGATGTCTTCAAACCGATGTGAGATGGTGACCCCTTACACGAGAAAGCGGTTCAAAAAAACAAAGCAGAAAGCACCGCGATCTCGGGCACCACATCCACAATAATGTCAAAGCGGGCAGACAGTTTTCCAAAGGGGGCGGCAGCAACATTAAGTGTTTTGGGCATGGCGAGGTTGGACATCGACAGGTAGACTGCAAACAGACTGGAAAGAAAGCGTTGTTTAATGAAACAGAGGAGGATTTATGGTCTGATGATAGTGGTTTACCGGAACATCCTAGCTTCGATGAAGAGAAGCAGTTGCTGATAGGGGATGTGGGTGTTTCTCTTGTTGTCCGACGTTCGTGCCTAACTCAGCGTACTAATGATGAGAATGAATGGCTCTGTAATAACATTTTTCAGTCAACTTGTACTATTTTGGGAAAGGTGTGTTGTTTTGTGATTGACTCGGGTAGCTGTGAAAACATTATCGCAGAGGAAGCAATCCAAAAGTTGAGCATTCAGACGGAGAAGCATCCTAAGCCATATAAATTGGCGTGGCTTAAAAAGGGGGTGAGGTAACAGTTTCAAAACGCGCTCTTATTTGTTTTTCTATTGGTAATAAATATCGTGATGAACTATGGTGTGATGTAGTTGCTATGGATGCTTGCCATTTATTGTTGGGCAGGCCGTGGCAATTTGATAGACAGGTTGTTCATAACGGGCATGATAATACTTACAGTTTGATAGTTGAAGGAACAAAATTTGTACTAGTTACTACTAAACTGGTGGTAACAGTAACAACGCCAGTTTTCTGTTCTTCGTTTCTCTCTTTCGCACAATTTGAGGAGGAGGTCCGAAGTGTTGATAAGATATTTGTGTTGCTAGGGAAGTCAGTGTCGGAAGTCAGTCAGATTTTGGATGTTGTTCTGCCTTTATTATAGGAATTTGCTAGTGTGTTTCCGGATGAGTTGCCTTTTGAATTACCACCCCTCCGAGATATTCAACACCATATTGATCTGGTTCCCAGGGTGAGTCTTCCTAATAGACCTCATTATCGTATGAGCCCGAAGGAACACGAGGAATTGCGTAGGCAGTTGGATGAGTTGTTGGCAAATGGGCATATTTGGGAAAGTTTTAGTCCATGTGCGGTTCCGACTATTTTGATTTCTAAATAGGATGGTTCTTGGTGTATGTGTGTTGACAGCAGGGATACAGTACGCAATGTTCTAAAAGACCCCGCCTAAGGGCGCCTAGGCCCCGCCTAGGCGCTAGGCCCCTCTCCAACGCCTAGTTCTAATTCTCGCCTAGGTCCCGACTAATCCCGACTAATCCCGACTAGTCCCCGTCTAGGCGCTAGGCCCGGCTCCGCCGCCTAGCATCCGCCTAGCGCTTTTTAGAACCTTGACAGTACGTTACCGGTTTCCGATTCCTCAATTTGATGACCTGCTTGATCAGATTAGTGGGGTTCTGGTCTTTACAAAATTGGATTTAAAAAGTGGGTATTATTATATTCGGGTTAGGCCAGGAGATGAGTGGACGACTGCATTCAAAACTCGCGAAGGCTTGTACGAGTGGTTGGTTATGCCGTTTGGGTTGTCTAATGCCCTAAGTACGTTCATGAGTGTGATGAACCAACTGCTGCGACCATTTATTAAGAAGTTTGTAGTGGTCTATTTTGATGACATTCTTATTTATAGTCGGAGTCAAGAAGAACATATACAACATGTGCATGAGGTCTTGTCCATGCTTCGTAAGGAGAAATTTTATGCATCGACTAAAAAATGTGCCTTTATGGTACCACGAGTATTATTTTTGGGGTATGTAATTTCGGGTGAAGGGCTGCAGGTAGATATGGGCAAGATAGCGGCGGTTTAACATTGGCCCGTTCCTACTACGATCACAGAGGTGCGGAGTTTTCATGGATTAGAATCTTTCTATCGTCGCTTTATTCCTCATTTTAGTAGCATCATGTCGCCTATCACTGATTGTATGAAAGGTGCTCATTTTTCTTGAACTACGGAGGCAGACAATGCATTTCAGCAAGTTAAGGAGAGGTTGACGACAACGCCTATTTTGGTTTTACCCGATTTTGCACAGCCATTTGAGTTGCATACAGACGCTTCTAAGGTGGGTATTGGGGCTGTTTTGAGCCAAAAAGGGCAGCCAGTAGCTTATTTCAGTGAAAAATTGTCGGGGGCCAAGGCTCGGTATAGTACTTACGATTTGGAATTCTATGCGGTTGTTCAGGCAGTAAAACATTGGCCGCATTATTTGTTCCACCAAGAGTTCATCTTATTTACGGACCATGATTCTTTACGTCATCTACATAGTCAAGACAAGGTTTCAGATCATCATGCTCAATGGATGGCATTTCTTCAGTAGTTCACATTTGTGGTTAATCATAAGGCAGAGGTAACTAACAAAATGGCTGATGCGTTGAGTCGACGGTGGGGTTTACTGACTACTTTGCGCATAAAAGTCCCAGGATTTGAGTCATTCCGCGAGATACTAGCAGCAGACCCATACTTTTCGATTTTTCCGGAGGATGTTAAGGTGGGACGTAAGCTGGACTTCTTGCTGCACGATGGGTTTTTTTCAAGGGCAATCAGTTATGTGTTCCCGATTATAGCCTACGTTTGTTGATTGTTCAAGATCTGCATGGGGAGGGCCATGTTGGGCAAGACTGTACTTTGCAACTGGTTCAGACATCTTACTTCTGGCCGAGCATGAGGAAGGAAGTGGTGAAGTTTGTTCAGAGGTGTCGGGTGTGTCATATGGCCAAGGGGTTGCTACTAATGCGGGGTTGTACATGCCACTACCTGTTCCAAGTTAGCTGTGGGTTGAGATTAGTATGGATTCCATACTTTGGACTGCCATGTACACAGCGGGGACATGATTCTATATTCGTGGTTGTTGACAGGTTCTCAAAGATGGTTTATTTCATCCCGTGCAAGAAGATAACTGATGCGGTTAATGTTGCTCAGCTTTTCTTCAAGGAGGTCTATCGTCTTCATGGATTACCAGCTGCGATTGTATCGGATAGGGACACCCACTTCCTAGTCACTTTTGGCAAAGCTTGTGGAAAATGGCCAATACGCAGCTTAATTTCAGCAGTGCATATCACCCACAGACGGATGGTCAGACAGAGGTGGTTAACAAATCATTGGGAAATTTGTTGCGCTGTTTAGTTGGTGATCATGTTAAGTCTTGGAACCAGAAGTTGACACAGGCTAAATTTGCACACAACCATGCCATCAATCGTAGCACCGGTTTCAGCCCGTTCCAGGTAGTCTAAGTGGTTCAACCTAAGGGACCGTTGGATTTGATTACATTACCTAGTAAGCAAAAGCTTCATGGAAAGGCTGTGTATTTGATTGTGGGGCTGCAGGAGGTTCATGCCAAGGTTCGTGACAACTTACAGGCCGCGAATGATAAATACAAACAGGTGGCTGATTTGAAGAGGCGTCAGGTGGAGTTCCAGGTCGGAGATTACGTTTGGGCTATCTTGACAAAGGATCGTTTTTCGGTTGGTACATATAATAAACTATCTGCGAAGAAGATTGGTCCTGTTGAAATCATTGCGAAGATTAATTCTAATGCGTACAAGTTGAAACTTCCTAGTCATGTCCGTACTTCTGATGTCTTTAATGTTAAGTATTTGGTGCCATATTTCGGGGACTCGTCTGATGAAGAGGTGGTTGACAATTCGAGGACAAATTTTTTCAGGCGTGGGGAGAATGATGTTGTCGATGAGGTTGCTCTCAAGTTTATGGAAGAGATGGATCCAAAAGGCTGAAGCAGCAGGAGAGGAGCGGATGTTCCATGGTTTGGGGAGCGGCCATGCAGAGTGGAGCGGCCGTGTCATGGTTTGGGGAGTGGCTGTGCATGTCGACGACAGAAGTTTGATTTTTGCTGATGTTTTGAACAATTAAGGGTAGTTTAGTCATTTAATTTCCAAGGCATTTTTAGTGTTTGTTTGAGAGTATTTATACTTTGTTTTTAGGGTTTGAATTCAGTTTTTTGTTGTTTAATAAATATTGGTTTGTTTCTTCCAACTTTTGTATTGATTAAATTCTACAAGGTTGAAGGTCTCTTGCTAGGATCGATTAAATTCTTCTAGTAATTGACATCTATCAAGTCTTCCTCTACGTCACTTCCTTGGAAATAGACTAGTTACTTGGGATAGCAAAAAACAAGCCTCAGTTTCAGTGTCAACCACAAAGGCTAAATACATTGCTGCTGGAAGTTGCTGTTGTCAAATACTTTGGATGAAGCAACAGTTGGTGGACTATGAAATCAATGAAGGAAATTGCTCAATTATGTGTGACAATACCTCAACAATTTCAGTCTCCAACAAACCCCTGTCATGAACTAAAAAACCAAACATATAGACATCAAGTATCATTTTCTCAAAGACCATGTAGAAAGGGGAACATCCATTTAGAGCATGTGGGGACAGAAAATTAAATTCCTGACATTCTCACAAAGGCTCTTGACTCCAAAAGGTTTACATTCTTTAGAGGAAAAATGGGTATGCGTGAACTTAACTAAGTTCATATGCTTTTTGTTACTAACTTGTGTGTTAAGTATGTTTTTTATGTCAAAATCCTGTTGATGTTTCAAAACCTCACCCTTGTTGAAACCGCGTGAACCAAACTGCATGCATCAAGACTGCATGATTCAAACCGCGTTTATACACTTGTAAAATTTCAATGTTTTACATTTCTTAGCTTTAAAGAAGCTTCATCAGCGGTTTGATACTTTCTTTACTTAAAAAAATTAAATTTATTATTATTATTGTTTGTTATATCAAACTGTATGTCACGTGTACCCATGTAAGTTTTTTATATTTATTATTTGGTCATTGTATCTTTTGAGACAAATTAATTGTATAAGGATAATTTTGCAATTATTTTCACACGTTATTTTAAATTTTAAATGTATTTAATGCTAAAGTAATATTTCCTTAAACCCTTCACATCAGCCGTCATGGGGCTATGTGAAGGAGGTGAAAGGGTGGAACAGTTAAGGTGGTTCACATAGTGGGAAAGTGGAACCATCATTTCCTAATTTCACGCCACCCAAGAGACACCATTTTTAACAATTTTCATGCTACTGTTTTTCTCTTTCTTCGAACCCTCTGTCAACAAGTACTTTCACTTGTCTTCATACACTTTCTCTCTCTATATTCTCTCACTTAAATTTGCGAAATCCATGGAACCTAAACGAACAAGAGAACCTGTAGTTCCCAAAACCCCTAGAGTCCATAAATCTCCTAAGAAAGCATTCAACTATATGGTTTATTTCTAACTCTTAATCCTTGATTTCTGCAATAACTCCATGGATGAACTTATAAAAAACCCTTCGTCTGCTGAAATGTGTTTTGGTTGATTAAATCTTCATTTCATAATCATTTGACTGATTTCTGTTTGGTTTTGCTCGTATTGCAGTATTGATTCTAATGTTGTAGTTTATTTGATGATCTATACATATCTAGGTTGCTAATTTTAGGATTTACAGTTTTGGGGTTTTCGAAAACCCACTTTTTGTTCTTCATGTTTTCTTGATGATTCTGGGCAAAAGTTATGTTTTTGTTCTTATATTGTTGTTCTACAAACTTTAAGGATCATTTTGACATGTTATTTGCTGGTTTTTGTGAAATTAATCTTGCCTCTGTTCTTGGTGTTCATTGTGTTCTTCGTATGTTAATAAGCTGTTCATATAAATTTTTAGAAAATTGCTATATGTTGGATTGTATGATTTCTAAATCATGTTTTTCATACTTAGAAAATTTTTGAAAATTTTACATTGGATATACCCTAGAACCTCATCTCTAAAACCTCATATTTTCTTTCTAAAAACCGCATGTTTTCCCTTAGAGTAAAACAGCACGATTAAACCGCATGTTGAAACCACATATTGCTACTGTTGGAAACCGCATGTTTTTTTCGTTTACTCTAACTGTTGAAGGATATGCTACTTATTTTCATAATAATGTAAACCGCATTCCATCTAAACTGCATGCTATTTCCTACACTTGTCATATTGCCTGTATAAAACTCATAGTTCACTTAGGAGTTGAGAAATCTCACTTTCTCAACCGCACTGTTTCTAAACCGCATTTGTGCTTAAACCGCATGTGAACTTTGATTTTTTATTATGGATCTAACTTAGTATATTTTTGTAAGATCCCCATTTCTTTCTTCCAGGTTGGGAAATTAGGGAAGAAGAGCTGATGCAAGATGCTTTGGGAAGAGAGATGATTAAGAAAATGAAGGCATCTGGAATTCTTCCATTATTCAACAAGAAGCAGAATTTCACAATTTCCTCCTATGTTGATCAACTTTATGCCAACGCAAATTCTGGGGTAAGTGACTTGGGCAATGGCATATTCCATGCCTGACCTCAAATGTGAAGGGAATGAATGTTACTATTGATTATATGGACATCAGGGACACGTATGAATTCCGCGTATGCCCACAGCTGAAGAAAGGGTGTCACAATAGGTTCAGGATGCAACTGCTTCCACTCCACTGGCTTGCCTACACTTACTAGAAAATACAAAGTGGTTCCAAGGATATTTTTTTGGAGAATTAATGTCCCACCTTTTCTTTCTTACTGGGAAATCTATTTGTGGGAAGAATGGCAACCACAACAAATTCACAAATCAGCAATGGATGTATTGCTCTGCCTTCTACTCAGAGACCCCTCTCCACTGGCCCAAGATCTTAATGAGAAAATTATATGCTCACATTGATTTAAACAAGTCAAAGACTAGGGGAGTTGACCAAAGATGGAGGCCCTTCTGCAGATTATTGACAGCAATCTTTGGGAGCTATGCTCATTTAGAGGAACATAGAAAGCTAAATCTAGAACTGATGGTGGAATGGTCATCAGGAAAAGAATCCCTAGGCTTAAGAGTCTATCATGCATTTAGATACAAAATGGGGATGACACTTACATAGATATTTGGGAAAGAGATACCCTCTTAACCAGAGAAGCCTATGTCCTTATGAACCCTGAAACCGCAGATGCTGCTATTGACAAGGCTGTCAAGAAGGCCAAAAAAGAGAAGGATAAAGTTGAACCTCCCTTGAAGAAAACCAAAACCGCACCAACACCCAAACCGCATAGAGGTTTTTCTATTCGTGAGCCTAGAAGACTTAAGAAGTTGAAGAAAATGATAGTGCTGAAAGATGAGCCAGAAATTGATGAAGTGGTTGATAAGAAAGATTGGCAGATAAATCTGATAAAGGAAAGGAAGCTACAACCAAGTCCGAACCGCATCAATCCCCCAAACCGCAGTCTTCCCCCCAACCGCAATCCTCTCCCAAACAGCTTGAAGGTCAGGTTCAGGGGGAGACTCCTCAAAGGAAAATTGATATGGCTTGCAGAAACTCATCCACCAAGAGTATGTGAAAGAAGAAGACTATGAAGGATGTAAGAATGTGAGTACAGAAGCTCAACCACATTTCAAAGAGGTTGGCCCAAAACTTTCAAAAATTTGATGAGTTTGGCCACATCATAAACCCCATAGCTAGAGAGACTAATTCTTACTTCAACAAGGAATCCTCTATTGGTGTAATACCATAGGTTATATTTATGTTTAACTTGATCCGTTATGTATTATCTTTATCATTTATTATAGAGCATGTTTATTCTGTTCATTATATGTTTGCATGTTTATTATATTGAACTGCGTCCCTAGTTGTTATGAACAACTAGTATAAGTTGGTAATGGATAATCATGTAGATGATTATATGCATGGAGATGCATAATACACTTATGGATACTTGCTAGAGAACAAGTATTGGATATGACCTACTTATGAGATTTATGACATGGTCTGTTGTCATGATTAAATCTCATGATAGTCGTGTTATTGAATCCTTTGTACCTGAGATTATCATCGTCTTCCACATGATGAAGATCGTGTTTGATATAATCTAACACTATCTTTAATCGGATAACAATAAGGGCTATGTTAGTGCGATTGGATTCATGTAGGGAAGAATGATAAGTCAAAATGGGATTTGTCCCTCTTATGAAGAGAGATGTTTGCTTGGGCCCCTCGATGAATGATGTTGATGAAATGTGTGGCCACACTTAAGTGATTTGATAGAGATCAAATGCATTTGGATTATCAACATATTCGGAATCGAGAAAGCATTGAACAAGATGAGTTGACATAGACCATGAATCATGTTCAATTGGACATCGTGGACAAAAGGATTATGTCATTTGATCTATCGAGGAATCAGGCTTTGATGTTATATTAATTGGGTGGATATAATGGTTTGCTAGAAACCTTTTTATGTCTTGTGAGGTCATGTTTTGACTCACTACCAACATAATATAATTCCTTTTGGGTCACACACAAAGAATGAATTGATTCTGGCTTTATTATGGAACTATAGCGTTAGGCAACCGCCGAGGTTGAGGGTGGGCGACCGTCGAGGTTGGTCATGGGCACCACCGAGGTTGGTATAAGCGACCGCTCACATTGATTTTCAAAACCAATGAAAACCTCTATACATGTGGGCGACTGCCGATGCAATTGTAGGAGATCACTCACAGTTGATATGGGCGACCGCTGAGGCATGCAAGGGTGACCGCTCAAGGGGTTTACGAAACCAAAGATAAAAGGCTGTACAACTGAGCGGCCGCCGAGGACCATGTGGGTGACCGCCCAGCCCTGTTTCCAGCAAATCCATTTTTGCTTGGAAAAGGACACTTCTCCCTAAGAGTTAGGGATTTATAGCAAGTATAAATAAGATCCTTTTATCCCAGCTTTAACACACGAATTTTAGGGCTTGATAAACACAATTATCTTGATTTTGATTACGAATCAAAGATCAAAATACCCTAGATTCAATTCCATATTTGCCATAGATTATTGAAAAGTATTTCAATAATCAAGAGGATCATCTAGCAATCCAACAAGATGGAGTTCTTGGTTCGTTCGCATGTGGATCACTATTAGAGGGAGGTTGCTTTATCTCCTAAGGCTTGAAGCTCCATTGTTGATTTCATCACCAAGGTTGAACAAGGAAGAAGAAGATCCAATTCAACATCAAAATTCCAAGGCTTAAATTTTGAGATCTATTTTGACAAACCAAATCGCATTCAAGGTATGTAATTCTATTTCATAGCTTTTCTAATCTCTTCATGCTAGACGGATCTAAGGGCTAGGGTTTTGTTTGTTATTCTAAGTTCTTCCGCTGCATTTGTAACCCCAAAACCCAACAATGGTATCAGAGCCCTGTCTTGCCATGATTAGGATTGAAATTGCATGCTAGATTTAATTTTATTTTTTGCTACCATGATATATGAAATAGATCTAGATTCCATGTGTTTTGTTTTTATGAAAAACAAGTATATATGAGATATGTCATGTTCATGATTCATGATAAATTAATTTGATTAGTATCACATAGGTTAATGATTTGTTTAATATGATTAAATTAAATTTGTACTTTCTCAAAATTAAGATCAAATTATTTGTATGAAATTTTGTGAAGCCCTATGTTCATGATTATGTTCACATGAGATCTATGTTACAAGCATGCAATGTTTGTTACAATATGAAAACATTTTAAATATTTAAGTCTTATGTCATTCCTTGATTAGAACACTTGTGATACTTTAGGGTATTTGATGTAGTTTCGACTCAGTTGGGTGCATCTTATATCTTAATTTGTGATCAAGGTGAGATAATGGTTGATGTAGTTTTGACTCAGTTAGGTGCATCGTTCCATGTCTCACATGTTTGAAAAAGGTTTTGACTTAATTGGTGCTTTCAAATGAGATTTGACCCAAGTCATAGATGAGATTTAAAACATGTTTTTGACATATGATGTCTAAGGAAATCTCATAAAAGATCTAAGAGTCATATAGTGATATGATTGATGTTTCTACCTAAATAGCTTGATTTCGGGCATTGACTAAGTTAAACCAAAATCAAGTGAAATATGAATCTTAGCCTACTATGATTATATGATACATGTTTGTATTTTAAGGTGTTTAAATTAGTGGGAGTATTTATGAAATACGTTATTTGCTCTTAGATGATAAATGTGTTGATATTGATATATGTTTATATTATTTGCCTATTTTATTGTAGAATGGCTAATCACAATAATCAACCCATATCACTGCGATCAGTCCTTGAGAAGGACAAGCTTGAGGAGAATGGTACAAACTATTCTGATTGGATCAGAAGCCTTAGAATTGTTCTAAAGCAAGAGAAGAAATTATACTTTCTCAATGAACCTGTTCCACCTCAACCTGCTGCAAATGCTTCCAGGGCAGATAGGGATGCACATAAGAAACATAATGATGATTCTACAGATGTTGCATGTCTTATGCTTGCCACTATGTCTAAGTCTCTTCAGAAGGACCTTGAGCACATAGAGACATCATTTGATCTTGTTAAGCGCTTAAAGGAAATGTTCCAAGTGCAAGCAAGAAATAAGCGGTTTGATGTGGTTAAGGCCCTAACTGCATGCAAGATGCAAGAGGGGCAATCGGTGGGAGCTCATGTCCTTAAGATGAAGGGTCACATTGAGCGTCTTGAAAGGCTTGGAACTTTATTGTGACAATAATGGTGCAATTGCGCAAGCAAATGAACCAAGGTCACATCAGCGATCCAAACATTTACTTAGACGTTTCCATCTCATTCGAGAGTTCATTGATCGGGGAGATGTTAAGATATGCAAAGTATCAATCGATGATAACATTGGGGATCCGCTAACAAAGCCCCTCGCACAAGCAAAGCATGATGGTCATGTGAGGTCCATGGGTATTAGATACATAGATGGAGCCTAGTGTAAGTGGGAGATTGTTGGTGTAATGCCATAGGCTATAGTTATGTTTAACTTGAACCGTTATGTATTATCTTTATCATTTATTATATAGCGTGTTTATTCTGTTCATTATATGTTTGCATGTTTATTATGTTGAACTGCGTCCCTAGTTGTTATGAACAACTAGTGTAAGTTGGTAATGGATAATCATGGAGATGATTATATGTATGGAGATGCACATTACACTTATGGATACTTGCTAGAGAACAAGTATTAGACATGACCTACTTATGAGATTTATGACATGGTCTATTGTCATGATTAAATTTGATAGTCGTGTTATTGAATCCTTTTACCTGAGATTATCATCGTCTTCCACACGATGAAGATCGTGTTTGATATAGTCTAACACTATCTTTAATCGGATAGCAATAAGGGCTATGTTAGCGCGATTGGATTCATGTAGGGAAGAATGATAAGTCAAGATGGGATTTGTCCCTCTTATGAAGAGATATGTTTGCTTGGGCCCTCGATGAATGATGTTGATGAATTGTGTGGCCATACTCAAGTGATTTGATAGAGATCAAATGCATTTGGATTATCAACATATTCGGAATCTAGAAAGCATTGAATAAGATGAGTTGATATAGATCATGACTCATGTTCAATTGGACATCGTGGACAAAGGGATTATGACATTTGATCTATCGAGGAATCAAGCTTTGATGTTATATTAATTGGGTGGATATAATGGTTTTCTAGAAACCACTTATGTCTTGTGAGGTCATATTTTGACTCGCTACCAACATAATATAATTCCTTTTGGGTCACACACAAAGAACGAATTGATTCTGGCTTTATTATTGAACTGTGGTGTTGGGCGACCGCCGAGGTTGAGGGTGGGCGACCGCCGAGGCCGGGCCAGCGGGCGACCGCTGAGGTTGGTTTAAGCGACCTCTCACATTGATTTTCGAAACCAATGAAAACCTCTATACATGTGGGCGACCACTGATGCAATTGTGGGCGACCGCTCACAGTAGATATGGGTAGATAGGGATGCACATAAGAAACATAATGATGATTCTACAGATGTTGCATGTCTTATGCTTGCCACTATGTCAAGTCTCTTCAGAAGGTCCTTGAGCACATAGAGACATCATTTGATCTTGTTAAGCGCTTAAAGGAAATGTTCCAAGTGCAAGCAAGAAATAAGCGGTTTGATGTGGTTAAGGCCCTAACTGCATGCAAGATGCAAGAGGGGCAATCGGTGGGAGCTCATGTCCTTAAGATGAAGGGTCACATTGAGAGTCTTGAAAGGCTTGGAACTTAATTGTGACAATAATGGTGCAATTGCTCAAGCAAAGGAACCAAGGTCACATCAGCGATCCAAACATTTACTTAGACGTTTCCATCTCATTCGAGAGTTCATTGAACGGGGAGATGTTAAGATATGCAAAGTATCAATCGATGATAACATTGGGGATCCGCTTACAAATCCCCTCGCACAAGCAAAGCATGATGGTCATGTGAGGTCCATGGGTATTAGATACATAGATGGAGCCTAGTGCAAGTGGGAGATTGTTGGTGTAATGCCATAGGCTATAGTTATGTTTAACTTGAACCGTTATGTATTATCTTTATCATTTATTATATAGCGTGTTTATTCTGTTCATTATATGTTTGCATGTTTATTATGTTGAACTGCGTCCCAAGTTGTTATGAACAACTAGTATAAGTTGGTAATGGATAATCATGGAGATGATTATATGTATGGAGATGCACATTACACTTATGGATACTTGCTAGAGAACAAGTATTAGACATGACCTACTTATGAGATTTATGACATGGTCTGTTGTCATGATTAAATTTGATAGTCGTGTTATTGAATCCTTTGTACCTGAGATTATCATCGTCTTCCACACGATGAAGATCGTGTTTGATATAGTCTAACACTATCTTTAATCGGATAGCAATAAGGGCTATGTTAGCGCGATTGGATTCATGTAGGGAAGAATGATAAGTCAAGATGGGATTTGTCCCTCTTATGAAGAGATATGTTTGCTTGGGCCCCTCGATGAATGATGTTGATGAAATGTGTGGCCATACTCAAGTGATTTGATAGAGATCAAATGCATTTGGATTATCAACATATTCGGAATCTAGAAAGCATTGAATAAGATGAGTTGATATAGATCATGACTCATGTTCAATTGGACATCGTGGACAAAGGGATTATGACATTTGATCTATCGAGGAATCAAGCTTTGATGTTATGTTAATTGGGTGGATATAATGGTTTTCTAGAAACCACTTATGTCTTGTGAGGTCATATTTTGACTCGCTACCAACATAATATAATTCCTTTTGGGTCACACACAAAGAACGAATTGATTCTGGCTTTATTATTGAACTGTGGTGTTGGGCGACCGCCGAGGTTGAGGGTGGGCGACTGCCGAGGTTGGTCATGGGTGACCGCTGAGGTTGGTTTAAGCGACCTCTCACATTGATTTTCGAAACCAATGAAAACCTCTATACATGTGGGCGACCACTGATGCAATTGTGGGCGACCGCTCACAGTAGATATGGGCAGATAGGGATGCACATAAGAAACATAATGATGATTCTACAGATGTTGCATGTCTTATGCTTGCCACTATGTCAAGTCTCTTCAGAAGGTCCTTGAGCACATAGAGACATCATTTGATCTTGTTAAGCGCTTAAAGGAAATGTTCCAAGTGCAAGCAAGAAATAAGCGGTTTGATGTGGTTAAGGCCCTAACTGCATGCAAGATGCAAGAGGGGCAATCGGTGGGAGCTCATGTCCTTAAGATGAAGGGTCACATTGAGAGTCTTGAAAGGCTTGGAACTTAATTGTGACAATAATGGTGCAATTGCTCAAGCAAAGGAACCAAGGTCACATCAGCGATCCAAACATTTACTTAGACGTTTCCATCTCATTCGAGAGTTCATTGAACGGGGAGATGTTAAGATATGCAAAGTATCAATCGATGATAACATTGGGGATCCGCTTACAAATCCCCTCGCACAAGCAAAGCATGATGGTCATGTGAGGTCCATGGGTATTAGATACATAGATGGAGCCTAGTGCAAGTGGGAGATTGTTGGTGTAATGCCATAGGCTATAGTTATGTTTAACTTGAACCGTTATGTATTATCTTTATCATTTATTATATAGCGTGTTTATTCTGTTCATTATATGTTTGCATGTTTATTATGTTGAACTGCGTCCCAAGTTGTTATGAACAACTAGTATAAGTTGGTAATGGATAATCATGGAGATGATTATATGTATGGAGATGCACATTACACTTATGGATACTTGCTAGAGAACAAGTATTAGACATGACCTACTTATGAGATTTATGACATTGTCTGTTGTCATGATTAAATTTGATAGTCGTGTTATTGAATCCTTTTACCTGAGATTATCATCGTCTTCCACACGATGAAGATCGTGTTTGATATAGTCTAACACTATCTTTAATCGGATAGCAATAAGGGCTATGTTAGCGCGATTGGATTCATGTAGGGAAGAATGATAAGTCAAGATGGGATTTGTCCCTCTTATGAAGAGATATGTTTGCTTGGGCCCCTCGATGAATGATGTTGATGAAATGTGTGGCCATACTCAAGTGATTTGATAGAGATCAAATGCATTTGGATTATCAACATATTCGGAATCTAGAAAGCATTGAATAAGATGAGTTGATATAGATCATGACTCATGTTCAATTGGACATCGTGGACAAAGGGATTATGACATTTGATCTATCGAGGAATCAAGCTTTGATGTTATATTAATTGGGTGGATATAATGGTTTTCTAGAAACCACTTATGTCTTGTGAGGTCATATTTTGACTCGCTACCAACATAATATAATTCCTTTTGGGTCACACACAAAGAACGAATTGATTCTGGCTTTATTATTGAACTGTGGTGTTGGGCGACCGCCGAGGTTGAGGGTGGGCGACTGCCGAGGTTGGTCATGGGCGACCGCTGAGGTTGGTTTAAGCGACCTCTCACATTGATTTTCGAAACCAATGAAAACCTCTATACATGTGGGCGACCACTGATGCAATTGTGGGCGACCGCTCACAGTAGATATGGGCGACCGCTGAGCTATTCAAGGGCAACCGCTCAAGGTGTTTACGAAACCAAAGATAAAAAGTTGTACAACTGGGCGGCCGCCGAGGACTATGTGGGCGACCGCCCAACCCTGTTTTCAGCAAATCCTTTTTTGCTTGGAAAAGGACTCTTCTCTCTAAGAGTTAGGGATTTATAGCAAGTATAAATAAGATCCTTTTGTCCCAGCTTTAACACATGAATTTTAGGACTTGATAAACACAATTTTCTTGATTTTTATTACGAATCAAAGATCAAAACACCCTAGATTCAATTCCATATTAGCCATAGAATATTGAAATGTGTTTCAATAATCAAGAGGATCATCTAGCAATCCAACAAGAAGGAGTTCTAGGTTCGTTCGCGTGTGGATCACCATTAGAGGGAGGTTGCTTTATCTCCTAAGGCTTGAAGCTCCATTGTTGATTTCATCACCCAGGTTGAACAAGGAAGAAGAAGATCCGATTCGACATCAAAATTCCAAGGCTTGAATTTTGAGATCTATTTTGACAAACCAAATCGCATTCATGGTATGTAATTCTATTTCATAGTTTTTCTAATCTCTTCATACTAAACGGATCTAAGGGCTAGGGTTTTATTTGTTATTCTAAATTCTTCCGCTACGTTTGTAACCCCAAAATCGAACATCCTCATCTTCCTCTTCTGATACAGATCTCAAAAATCCAGACCTTCCATGCTATGATTATGAAACCCCTCTCCCCCCCCTCCTTCAAAAATTGGTCCCCCCAACCATTAGCTAGGCCAGCCATCTCCACTTCCACTATGAAAGGCCCCAGTGATGATGATGAACCTCACCCTCCTAATAGACCTCATCCAACCAACCCCATTAGAGCTATTATGGAGGAGTGGATTTAGGATTCATTATTCTTTGCTGAACCTCCTCAAAATTCACAAATTGATCTATCTCCTCCTCCATCCAACCTTAGGGAACCCTCACCTCAAACTTCTCAACTTTCACCTCAACAACAAACCCAACCTCCACCCTCACCACTTCCACATACTTCCACCCCATCAACCTCACCCAATTGTGGTTCACTCATCACCCCTACCTCAAACTACAGTCCCCCTAACTTCCACAATTCCACCTTCCATCCAAACCGCACCCCAACCAATTCCACCCCAAACACTTCCCATTCCAACCCCTCCTACTCAAACTCAACTTCACTCAATCCCAATTTCCCATATCTTCCAAAACCTCACCTCCCACTTCCATCAAATCGCACCCCCAACCCAAACCGCACCCATAACCTAAACCTCACACCTTCTTTCAACCGCACCCAAAACCTCCCATACTTAACCACCTCCATTCTTCTCAAATATTCCTTCCTCCTCAGCCCCTCCTTCATATTATTCCCAACTTCTCAATGCTTTACATATCATACAAGGCCAACTTCATACCAACCAAGGCCATATGAAAAAGCTGGCTGCTTCCAACTGCACCCTCCAAGAGCAGGTTCACTCTCAATCCCTTGAGTTGGCTAAGCTGAAAAGCTTTTTTGATGATGCCATTAATGGGGAGAGAGAAATAGCAAAGATTTTCAAAGATGCAACTGCAGCTTGCTTTAGAGATTTTAGACAGGACCTAGCCAATGGAATTATCCAAGCCTTAGGAGATGCGGTCTACAAAGACCAACTCAAAGATTGCCTTCATCAACTATCAGATCTATTTTGCAATTCTTTGGAGTCAGACCTTGGAAGACTCAAGGCTGAAATTGTTGAAGAAATAAGAAGCTCAAGACCGCATCAAGAAACTGACATGAGGTCTGTATTGGACTCGATGCAGACCAATATTCAAAATGATGCTGAGCAACTAAGGGAAGAGCTTAGAGTGAAGATTGACTTAGTTGGAGATGGTCTAACCGCAAGGTTGACCAGTATGACTGAAGAGGTTAGAGATAGACTGGAAGCATTTAATGAATGAATAAAAGATAAGCTCAGTTTTAAGTTTCAAGAAATGGATAATAACTTCAGGGGGAGTTTTGCTGAGTTGGAGCCAAGATTGCAGTCATCTCAAACCGCATCTTCAACCGCAATCCAAGATTCCATCCATACTTTCTACAATACCTTGAATGCATCCATTCAACTTCAGCTAAATGGAATCTTGGAAGGACTTAATGAAAAGCTTACTGAAAACACCTCAAAGGTGGATGAACTTAAGGAAAATACAAAATCTAACACTAGAGAGGTTGGAGCAAATACTGCTAGGGTGATTAGTGTGGTGAATGCCTTAAGGGGAGTGGAAGCTGCTCAAGGAAGGACTCAAGAAGAGGTCAGAAGATTAAGAAGAACCTTAAGAGCTAAAAATTCTGTCTTCAACTTTTCTGGAGCCCCAATTGTATATGAAGTTGTGAATGGACCTCCAACTCAAAATTTTGTGGACTTAGATGCTCAGCATGTTGTTCCATTCAAACCGCCTCAGTAAAACCGCACTATATGTAATTTTTGTTTACTTCCTTTTGTTTTATTTTACTATTTTGTTATTTTCATTCCTACCTATAATTGTAAATTCCAATCCTCTTTGAAGGTAATGAAAGAATGCATCATTGTTGATTCCAAAACATTGTTCATTCAAACCGCTTGTTTGTAGAACAATGAATGCATTATTTTTCAAACCTCATGCATATATACTTAAACTACTCATATTTTATGCTTTATGTTTAAACATACAGTTTAAACCGCATACTTAAACTTAAACTCATATATTTTATTTATGCACTGAATGTATTTCTATACTTTCACTTTGTAAGTTTTATATCTTTCTATAGTATAGAAATCTATAACTTAGGCTAGTATGTGCATTGACTTGGGACATGATTTAACATGTTAATTATTATGGACATGTTTTTACCGATTACAATTTTTTGCCTTTTCTATAGTAGGTAATGACATCAATCAAATAGGGGGAGATTGTTGGGTATGGATACTTTAACCCTACTTGCTTTAGTTTTAATTTGATTGACACTATAACCTCATCTATATTTTCTGGACTTTAGGCCCATATGTAATTAAGCTTTGACTTCAATTTTTTAGTACAAGTCCAATTTATAGAATAGGATTATTTAGGCTTGATGACTGGCAAAAATGCATTGGACATGAGGATTCAAGTCAAGAGGTTTTGAAGTCATGCAAAACCGCAGTGCTAGTGCAAACCTCCTCATGAAACCGCACTCAGCAAACCGCAAGGCAAACCTCATCTGTCAGACCGCACTTCATAAGACCTTATCCAATGATTGAAGAATTGAAGAATTGGACCACCTTTGATTGATTGATCAACTTCAGCAACGTTGAGTTAACTACAAGTTCAATCAACATGTCTAACTGTCACTCAGAGTTTAAAAGAATTTGAAAAGGTCACAAATGTCCTTCATTCTAGAATGTCGTGTGATGTCCGTACAACCTTATCAACAACTTCTGAACAAAAGGACTGTAATCAGACCACACCAACACTGTACTTGCTACAGCTGTTCCAAACAACTACTTTTTGGTGGATGGGTATAAATACCCCTAATCTTCATCATTTGAATATTGCTTGAGAATATCCATTTGAGAGAGTCCTTTGAAGATTTGAAGAAATTTCCAGATATCCAGAATCCTTTAAATCTTCATCTTCATCCTTCATATCTTCAAGAACAAATCTCCAAGCCCAGAAATTCAAGCCTTTGTAACTCCAGATTTATTGTGTTCTAAATCATACAGATCTAAAGAGCCTTGAATCTTGATAATAACACATAAACCTCACTTGATGACTACATAAATTAAATCATTTGAGATACACCAGTTATAGTGTAGGATTTGCTTCATTGTTAAAATTTTAGATTTGAGTTTAATTCTCATAACCTTGTAATATCTCTCATCATCTAATACAAAATCTAGTAGTTAGAAAATCCAAGACTAAACATCTTGGTAGTGGACGTATATCATTTACGATTGAACAACTCCAAAACTTGTGTTCTTTAGTTTCTGCATTTTCTTTATTGTTTATCGTTTAAAATAATTTGTCTTATCTGTTTGATCTTAATAGGTTTACCAGATTTGAGAATTGTATTTAAAGTTAATCATTGTCAAACCTCACTTTATTGTTTTCTAAACCTCACTATCAAACCTCACTCTGTTACTTAAAAATTTCGCTGTGCGTTTTACAAACCTCACATGCGGTTTTGATATACTGCAAGAGTGGTTTTGTAAGCAAGAGGTTTATTTTCAAAAAGGGTCAAAAATTTTGTAACAGATATTCACACCCCTCTAGTTGTTTTCACCCTTGTTGCCTCTTTTGGGACCAACAGTGTGTAAGTACCCAAATCTGGCTCATGCCTTCCGGTTAAATTTCCCGGCAATTTCGGTAAATTTTCCGGTAATTCCCCGGACCTTCCTAGTGTTCCGGAAATGTCCTGGAACAGTCCAAATTTAAATTAGGGCTGTAAGGAGCCTTCCTAATTAAGAAAACACGTTTTTCTTAATTAGGGGGAAGCTTCTAGAATGATGCCACCTTGCATGGTTCTAGAATGCTGAGTCATTGTGGATAAGACCGCACGGCCTCATTTGCAAAGGGCCTGCAGCCGCACGGCTTCATTAGCCTTATCCAGACTGCCTATAAATAGAGCCCTCCTCTACCCATTTTAATGATCAACAAGAAGCATAATACTCTCATAATACGAAGAAGATCCCCCAAGGAGCTGCTGGAAGTCCAAGAAGGCGAAGAAGAAGCTCAAGAAGCCATCTCCCTCCTCCTTGAAGACCCAAGAAGAACCTCTCCTCCTAGCTCCGTCCGAAGAAGCGAAGGAAACGATTGGTAACCTCGCACGCCCTAACCTTGCATTTTAATTGATATACTTGCTCATTGCATTCATATATCTTGCTTGGGACTTGGCATTTATTCATAAAGATCATATCTTTATCACCCCCTTTCCCCTTTGCATGCATTAAGACCTCATTTGTCATAAAAATGTAGTCTTTTTCATAAAGGTGCATCCTTTGCACCTAAAATCCCTATTTTCCAATAAAAATGTCATCTTTATGCATCATTTGCATATAAAGATCAAATCTTTTTCAATGAAAACGCATCCTTTGCATCAAAACCCCTTTTTTCAATGCATCATTTGCATAAAAATCAAATCTTTATGCATCATTTGCATAAAGATCATTTCTTTAAATCAAAAAGCATCATTTGCAACCTAAAAATGTCATCTTTTCATTAAAGAGTCATTTTTTTATCATGCATTTCCCTTTTCCCCCAACCTTGGAACGGACCGGTGTAAAAGTTCTCATCTTTGCATCGTTCCTTCCATTAAAGGTTCATGATTTCTTTAGGAAAAGGATAACCTTGAACCCTATATCTCCGATTATCGCTTAAGAATGAGTATGAAGCCTCTATACGAGCTCGGCGTCTTAAAGCGTAGGATTGATGGGCTAAGGACATTCCTTCCTAAAGAACCTCATCTTTGACCCAAAAGAGAGTCATTCTCTTGATCACGCAAGTCCCGAGGGTCCCGAGGTTTAAAATGCGATGATCATAAGTCATAAGATGAGGACGGGATCATAATCCCAAATACATAAATTCCAAGAAATCCCGAGCGACAACCAACAAATGGTTTGTACGTCCGGAAGATAACTTGGGACATTCCCCCCCCTTATTTTCAAACACATGCACACAAAGAAAGCACACAAGCAAACACGATTAATGAAATCTAGGGAGACTTGCTCCGGCAAGGCACTTTGGGTGAACGCCAAACGTTCTTCCCAAGGGGTAACTTAACCTCCGAACCCATAAAACCTTTTTTTCAAAGTTTTGAGGTAATCAAAATGGCGTGGCGACTCCGTTTTTCAAATAACTCGGATGTCTTCAAACTCGCGTGAATTCCAATAAACAAAAAATTTTGGGCACACATTCACAGTTTGGCGACTCCGCTGGGGATATCCCAAAGGAGAAAAGCTTTATTTTCAAAACAAAAGTCGATACTTGGTATATAGGTGGACCCCACTTACCCTTCCTGTATCGCTCCCTAACCCGGGGCTTGGGATAACAAGGTGGTTTAACAATCCCACGTACCAGTATCCCTTTTTGAAAAAACAACTTTGAAAAAAAATACAAAAAGCTTTTCCCTTTGAGCGGGTTAGACTCCCATCGCCGATTTCATTAATCGTGCTTGCTTTCTTTTACCATGCATTGCATCATTTGCATCTTGGAATCTGTGCATACTTTGAAACGGGAAATAACCCGAGAAAAAAAAGCAAAAGGAGTGGAACCTGGAAAATTGATCCATGCAGTCGTACGGCTAATCCTCATAGGATTCTGACCATACGACCTCAGTGGCAATTCCACCAGGAAAAATCATGGTTAATCTGGCAGTCCTAGCAGCTTGGGGCTACTCAGCTCCATGGCGGGGGGCTCCCAGAAAATTTACGTGCTTATGTGTTGCATTTTCCCCCGTCCCGAAAATCATTCCTTTAAAACACATTTATGAAAATCTCTGTTTTAACTCAAAAAGGAACATTTTTAGGAGACCGCACACTACGCGCACCTGATATATCCTGTACACTTTTGCACGCACGTCCTTCAAACCCGAGGTGGTTCAGTGCAGATCACGGACAGCCTTACGATGCTCCCGGGCGCGCACGGAATCATCCCAACCTCCCCATGGCGGCCGGTGTCGACCAATGCACGATCCGTGTCACACGTTTCAAAAAACCGTGACTTTTGGTTGGTTTTTGGTCTAGTCCGTGTCATATAGCCCCGTTGCATACCCACGTAAAGGTCAAGCCTTAGCTCATAACGGAAGCCAAGATTTTCGCTCAAGCGAAATTGCCGAAATTCCGACAAGGAAAAATCGGTGGGATCTTGACTCCGACATTGACTATTGACCTTGACCCGCACGGAATGCGTAAGAGTCGAGACCAAGTCTTTGCCAAAAAATCAAAAGATCTTTCGCTCAAGCGAAGCTCTGCCAAAATTCCGACAAGGAAAAATTGGCAAGATCTTGACCGGCATTGACTTCGATTCTGACTCACGCACTGCGTATGCAACGAAGTTCAATGTGACCTTTGTGTCATCCGGCTTTTACCGCCCGACCCATGCCTATTATATTCTCGGACATTACCGAAAGTCAAAAACCGTCATTCGCTCAAGCGAAACTCTGTCAAAGATCCGTCGAGGCAGAGAGACGAGACTTTCACGGTATTGCCTTGACTATAATCCGCATCGCTCGTGCGTTGAAAGGTCCTATGACCCGCTAGACCCGATAGGAGCGTTCTTTACTCTCGGTCGGTGGGATCCGCGTGCCCTATAGGACCCTCGCCGGGTGTCCACCACAGGAGGTCGAAATACGGGTGGAATACGAGGGGCTTATAGACGTAGTGACGGAACCCACGATCCGGGATCTAGAGTAGTTGTGAAAAAGAAGGGCGGAACCCCTTTTCCAACCAAATAGATATTAATAAAAGACAACTGTTTTAAGTAAACTTGAAGATTCTAATTTGCATATTGCACGAGCCTTCACTAAACACCTACCCCGAGTCTAAAACCTTTCCTATCCCTTTCCGCAGCAAAAGAAGTGGGTGAGAACACCGGGTCAGCAACTTGTTAGCGCAGAATCCTCAGACGGTTCGCCAGAATCCTCAGTTTTGTCAGCTTTTCAGTGTCAAAATGGCCAACATGGTAATCCACAATGGTAATGACCAAGCAGTTGGAGGGGCTATCCCAGTTCAACCCAAGCCTCACATCTGGTATGATGTATGTGATTGTGAAGACTGCCTAGAGTATGAGTATCAAGAATGGATCAATGAGGACGCTCCTTCAAGGAAGAAGAAGAAGAGAAAGTCCACACAGCAGAAGCTTAAGGAAAGATACGAAGCTGGAGACAAGAGCGTAGGAACTTTGGGAGAGCCTTCGGGCAAGTTCGACTACTATGTCAGTTATGCCAAGGAACCTGTCAAAGAACCCGTCACCCCAAGCACGGTCCAGCCTGATATCCCCATGTACAGTGATCCTCTTGAAGCAGAAAATGCTGAATTTGTGGCCATCGTGAAGTTCAATGAGAAGCTATCAGATCTCGAAGCAGAACACAGAAAGCCTATTGAATACGTAGCCAGTCAAGGAAGAATTAAGATCCCCTCTGAAGAAGACTTCATCAGCATTATCCAGGCCAACCCTTCTGTTGGCTACACTGACAAGGTCGTGGTGTCCAAGATCAGTAAGGAGAAAATGAGTTATCAGCAGTGCATTGATAAGATGAGCCAGACCCTTCAGTCAATGAGTCCAGTCGCTACGGAAGAGCTAGCTGAAAGATTGCAACAAGTTACTTTAGTTCCCCTCACCATCTTTCCACAGTACCGGCCTGTTAATGATTTCCGGCAAGCTTTTGATCAGTTCAGAGTCTCCAACTTTCTGAACAACGCCGACAAGACTGCTACTCCCCAGGGCAACAGCAAGAAGGAGTGAGATCCCGGTCCAACCCTTGTCAAGTCCCCCTCGAGTCAATAAGTAGTGTAGGGTCCAGAGTCCCTGTTGTCTATTCAGTTGAGTCAGGAATCTTCGAATTCCAGTCCTCAGAGTCATCCGAAGGCCTCACGCCTGAGGATTATGAAAATGTAATCGATGTCATCTTTCCCCTTATCTTGAATGAAATGACAAATCTTTCTGATTATCCTCTTATTGCCAACTTAACAAATGATAAATTAACTCAAAACTTAACAACAGTTAATAATGAATCATTTGAACAAGATGCAAACACACTAAACGAACAATACATTAAAGAAATCTTTAAGCGGAGTTTCGGAAAAAGAGGAAAACCGGGCCCAAGCTGCCGAGGAGGTTTTGATAAGTGTGAACTTGGGTACTATTGAGGAACCTAAAGAGACACGAGATTGGAAGCTTCTTCCGAGGGGTTGAAAGGGACAGATTGATTGAGTGCTCGAGAGAATACGTCGACGTGTTTGCATGGTCATACAAGGATATGCCGGGGCTAGACAGGTTCGATAGTAGAGCACGAGAATCCCTCTAGCACCGAGATGCCAAGCCGATGCAGCGTAAACCGAGAAAGATCAAGCGGAATGGTCCCTACGGGTCAAAGAAGAAATTGAGAAGCTACTGCGGGTAGGATTCATCGAGTCATTGAATACCCGACATGGTTGTCCAACATCGTGACCGTAACCAAGGCCAATGGGAAGGTGCGCTTTGTGTGGATTTCCGAGATCCGAACAAGGCCGGCCCAAAGACGACTACCCTCGCCAAACATAGACATCTGGTGGACTCCACTGCCAACTACGAAGTCAAATCCTTCGTTGATGGTTTTGCGAGCTACAACCGAGATCAAGATGGCCGAGGAAGACCAAGAAAAGACGGCCTTCACCACACCGTGGGAACCTGCTTGTTATACGGTAATGCCATTCGGGCTCAAGAATGCCGGGGCTACTTACCAAAGGGCGGCGACCGCACTTTTTCATGACATGATCCATAAGGAGATTGAGGTCTACGTAGACGACATGATAATCCACTCCAAAGGAGAAGGTGGGCAGCACTTTGTTGACCTACGAAAATTCTTTGAGAGGTAGAGACTGGCATTCCATGAGACTAAACCACACGAATGCACCTTGAGTGACAAGGGGAAAAGTGCTCAGTACATGGTTACGGAGCGAGGTATAGAAGTTGACCCCGAAAGATCAAAGCTATCATGGATATGAGGCCACCTCAAACCAGGACGAAGTCAAAAGCTTCATGGGAAAATTGCGGTACATCGGCCGTTTTGTCAATCGGTTGACCACTATGTGCGAGCCCATCTTCAAGCTCATGAAGAAGAATGTGGACACGAGAATGGACCGAAGAATGCCGGGACGCCTTTGACCGGATCAAGGCATACTTAGTGCATCCCCGGTATTATGCCCCCACATAGACGAAGCCTCTTACGCTCTATCTAGCTATCCTGAACACGGCGGTTGGGGCTATGCTTGCTCAAGAGAAGAAAGACTCTCGGGTAGAAAATGCCATTTACTTTGTCGGTAGGAAGCTACGGGGAGTGAGCTCAATTATTCGGCGTGTGAAAAGACACTGTGCGGGAGCGAGTGCAGGTAGTCGGCAAGTTGAAGCATTATATGCAAGCCCACCCTGTGAACTTGGTCTCGAAAATGGACCCCATCAAGTACATCTTTGACAAGCCTTCCCTATCAATGCGTCTAGCGAAGTGGTCCTTCTTCTTGGCGAATACGACATCAACTATGTGACCGAGAAAGGCCATCAAGGGTCAAGCATTGTCGGATCACCTAGCGAACTTCCCCGATAATGAAGACAGAGGGCACTGAACCCCAATTTCCGGATGGAGGGATCTTTGCGGTTGAGCCTGAAAATAGATGGCAGTTGTTCTTTGACGGAGCCGCTAACAAAAGAGGAAATGGTGTAGGAATGCTATTGGTCGATCCGAAAGATGAGCATACCCCCATAGCCCTCAAGTTGAACTTTCCTGCCACGAACAATGTCGCCGAGTATGAAGCCTGCATTGCTTTGGTTTGGAGGCCGCCTTAGAAAAGAAATGTCAAGGAGCTCGAAGTTTACGGAGACTCGGCCACGATCATCAACCAAGTCTCCAACAAGTGGAAGACTGTACACCCTAATCTGCAACGGTATCATGCCCATATGGAGGAGTTGACTGGACAGTTCCGAGAAGTAACTTTCCACTACTTGCCGAGGGAAAAGAACAGATTCGCAGATGCTCTAGCTACTCTAGCCTCCTTGGTAGAGATCCCCGAGGGAAAAGCCATAAAGCCCTTCAGAGTGGGTAGAAGAGAAGCCCCAGCTTTCTGTTGTGAAGTGGACCTGGGACCCGAGCCTATAAAGGAACCTTGGTATAATCAGATTTACCAATTCCTCAAAGACGGAGAGTCAGCTTTCAGAGACGAAGAAGGTAGACCAAAAGAAGGAGTCAGAGCCAAAAGCTTGCAAGCCCTAAAAAGGTTGGCTTCTCAGTACGTCATTCTAGGAGGCAACCTATACAAGAAGCGGTATCAAGGACCACTCCTCTTATGTGTCACCCAAGAAAGAGCCAGGGAGTTGATGACCGAAGTCCACAATGGTCCTTGCGGTCCTCACATGAATGCCAGAGCCACGATGCAAGTGATCCTCGAGGAATGGGTTACTCTTGGATCTCCATGGAAACAGACGCATTCGGCACGTCCGAACTGCGACAAATGCCGGCGGTTTGCCAACCTCAACCATCTCCCACCTCATGACTGTCTTGCATGACGACTCCTTGGCCGTTTGCAACTTGGGGCATTGACGTGATAGGGAAAATATCCCCCGGCAGAAGCAATGGGCACGAGTTCGTTTTGGTAGCCATTGACTACTTCACCAAGTGGGTAGAGGCCAAGTCCTACAAGGTCCTCACTTCCGAGAAAAGTGGCCCAGTTCATCAAAGAAAACATAATGTGCGAGATATGGGGTGCCCAACGAGATCATTTCGATAATGGGTCACACTTCGAAGGAGGCTGCGATAGGCTAACATCGAGAATTGAGTTACTCGCCACAAGTCGTCCCCGTACGGACCTCGGACCAATGGAGCCGTGGAAGGCTGCTAATAAGACACTCGAGCGGATCATCCGGAAGATGGCCACCCGTGGTCGTGATTGGCCCGAAAAGCCGCACCTAGCACTGCTGGGGCTACGTAACGTCTGTCGGAACGGCCACGGGAGAAACTCCTTTGCCCTAACTTACGGGATGGAGGCGGTGTTACCGGTGGAGTTGGAAATCCCGTCATTAAGGGTCCTCCTGGAAAACGGTGTCAATGAAGTGGAATGGTTGCGCGGCGGCATGATGAATTAGCCACGCTTGACGAGAGAAGGCTAAAAGCCATGGAACACACCCGAGCCTACCAGAGGCGAATGGCCGGGCGTTTGATAAAAAGGTCAAGGCCGGAGACATCAAAGAGGGCGACTTGGTGCTTTGAAAGTAAAGCCCCCTACCAGACAACCCCCTGGGAAAATGGGAACCCGTCTGGGTCGGCCCTTATGTGGTGCGAAAATGCGTCGGGAGGAGCAATGAAGCTTGCGAGACTTGGATGGCAATCCCTTTGTCCACCCGGTCAACGGTGATAAACTCCGAAGATACTATGTCGATAAAAAAAAAAATAATAAAAAAAAATAAATAAAAAAAAGAATAATAAAAAAAAGAAAAAAAATATATACCTAGTGCAAAAAGAGTAATGCCCAGCTAGGCTGAAAAACCCAAAAGGGGCAGTCTAGGCAAAAGACAGGGCTGCACATAAAAAGAAAAAAAGAGAGAAAAAATAAAAAAAAAGAAAGAAATCTTAGTGCAAAAAGAGTAATGCCCAGCTAGGCTGAAAACCCCAAAAAGGGCAGTCTAGGCAAAAGACAGGGCTGCACATGAAAAAAAAATTTTTTAGTTCACCAGAATGAACTACGAAGACCTGAGCCCCTTAGCCTTTCTTGTAAAAGGGGAACGTAGGCAGCCATATATGGTTCGGTCTAAACAATAAAAAGGACGATTAAGTTTCCATGAAATGTGTCCTAAACAATAAAAAGGACGATTAAGTTTCCATGAAATGTGTCCTAAACAATAAAAAGGACGATTAAGCTTCCATGAAGTGCGTCCTAAAAAATAGTAAAGGGTATTTCAGTTTTCATAAAACGGGTCCCAATCAATAAAGGCATTTGAATTTCCATGAAATGTGTCTTGATTAATTTCTAAAATAATATTTCTTGTTCATTACAAGTTAAAAACTTCTTGATGAGTTCAAGCACGGTCTACCTCTTAACTCTGCTAACCTGCTAAAAAGATCTAAAATACAATAAAATGCCTAAATAAACTAATGTGTTTGCAAATGGCAATAAGAGGATCTTGAGAAAAGACTTGTCAGTCGTCATTCGCTGAGTCTTCTTCAGTCTTCTTCCCTTTTCCTCGGCCTCGTCGAGTCTTCTTCCTTTTCTTCTCAATAATGTCGGTATCCCTCATCCCGACCTCTGGTATCCTCACCGGAGCCTCTACCAACCCCGTGTCAATGAGCGCTCTCTCTATACGAGCACGAGTCCGCACCTCCTCCCTCTGAGCCTCAGTCAAAGGAGCGACCTCGGACAATCTCTTGTACCGAGCCTCCATATCCCCGACCAAGTCACACGATTGGTTATGGCAACTCGCCTTAGCCTCGGTCTCCCTCGGAGTCCTACTCGAGTCGCGATCGGCTCCCAATAAAGCTCGACGTCTATCCTCCAAGATAGCCTGAGTCGCTCCCATCTCCCTCTCGTACCGAGTCCAAGTAGACGGTGGTCAAGATGGTGCTCTTCACTGCTCTGAAGATAGCCACAGGTGGGAAAGCGGTATGTGTCCAAGCCCTCGAGAAGAAAGAGAAGCCGGGCCGGATCTCTCATGTCCAATGACACCACCTCCATGGTCCGGACGTCCTCCCAATCACTCAATGGCTCCTGTAAAGCCCCAAACTGCTGGATACCAAGCGGGGTATGTAGAAGGACGACCGGCGAATCACGGAACCCTCACAAAGCATAAGACTCTGAAATATCCTCTGAGTGCGCAACCTCCAATGTGGTATCCACCAACGGATGTCCGAAGTGGATAGCCTAGCCATCATCGGCTCCGGCTACCACTGTTCTGTTGCCTAGGTGCACCTCTCCGAGAAATCACCCAAGGGCACCGAGTCGGCAAAGCCCAGTGCAAAGCCCCGAGCCTCTCCTGCAGCCACAAAGTCAACATAGCCGGACTCCCGGACCTCATGAAACGGTCTCCCCGAGCCATCCTGTCGATCCCATGAAATGTCTCTCCCAAAACCGGCGGGACAATATCCTTCCCGACCACAGATCTCGACCATGTCCAAGAGACCACTATGACAGATCCCCACGGACTCGGCGGTGAACAAAATAGAGAATACGCGAGAGAATGAAAGCATCCATAGCCACCGTGGTCGCAGCCATATCGGAGACCCAAACTTGTCCGGGATATCAGAAAGATCAATCCTATCCGGGGCTACCATCATCCTCTCAGCCTCCCCCAAAGGAATCTGCAGAAAAGATGCAAGCTTTACCGTCACCGGCACGTCTCCGATCAGCGGAATAGATATAGCCTCAATCTCGGGACCCCCAATCAAGGCTCTGAAGTCTTCGTGCGTTGGGACGATTTCGTTGTAAGAAAAGCAGTAAACATGTCTCCGGACGTCCCAGAACTTTGCTGCGGCTCTCAACAGATCCCAATCGGGCGGGAGATCCCTCAAATGCCATAAAGACTTGATCTTGAAGGAAGAATCAAGCAGCCCCTTGTGATTTTGGAAGTTATATCTCGCCCAAGATTGAAGACCGGATAGAAAATGGTCTCGTTTCCCCCTTTGCAATCTAACGGGATTCTCCATCGCAAAATGATCAAAGATGGTGCTTTTAGGTCCAAAATATGCTCTGGGAACAATTGGGACAAGTCTAGAGTGAAAATGAAATGAAATGGCCAAGCCTTGCTTTTATTCAGAAAATAACCAGCTCAGACAGGACTGTTAGCCGCACGGCTACATTTGCCCTCAAGGCCATGCCGCACGGCTACATTAGCCCTCTGCAGAAAAATTCTGCGGCAACCAAAGATTCTTTGCCCAAGGGAGTTTTCACCCCACTTTTTCAACCAAAACTGTACAAAAACATATCCGAAGCCATTCAAGCATTTATACACCATTATAAATCATTTTGGCCCATTTTCAGCCCCAATTCCAAGCAAAAAAGTCGCCCCAAGGCTCGGATAATATGCAAATTGAAAAAGCATGAATTAGAAAAGCAATTAAAACATAAATACAATGTTTTCGCCCCATCGGCGCCCAAATAAAGCAAAAAATAAACAAAGTGTGCATAAAAATTGTAAATTGTTTGTTTTTGTTCCAAATCTACTCTAGAGACCTCTTAGGCCTCCGATTCTTCTTCCTCTTCATCGCTGCTCAGCTCATAGATGCTAGCCTCCCTCATCGGAGTCCTCACAGTCGCTCACATCAGATAGATGGACATTATCGTGCCCGTACTCGGCCCGTTTGCTCCAGAAAGTCAGCGTTGGGTCCCCGCCCCGAGGCATAGCCTTTGGAAGAGTACTCCGAGGCCGATGAGGTAGACGCCGTGCCCCAGACATGCCGTCTCTTGCGCCCGGGCTCACTGTGCATCCGCTGCCGCCTTCGAAGCGCGAGCCGGCTTCCTCGAAGAGACCGGCACATGTCCTTCCGGCCCTATTACGCCTAACCGGCCTATCGTAAGTGCGAGCTGGAACACGAGAAAAAAGAAGAGAAAAATCTCGAGAAAATCTCGAGAAAATTGCAAAAAGCGAGAAAATCTGAAAGCTAAAAAGGGAATAAGACCCTAAGAGTACACTTACGGTGCTATCGGGCGGCAAGGTGTGCGGAGCTCCCTAGCATCGGGGACGGTATCCTCATCCTCCTCGGCACTCCATGGACCACGTAGGACGAGATGTGCGGGAGGGATCGGCGGGTCGATAGGCTCATCCTCCCCATATCCACTGAGTGACCGCCGGCTTCACTAGCTTCGTGGCGTCCTCGGGTCGCTTCACAAACACGGCGTAGGGGTGTCCATGTCGAAGTACTCCTCTGCAGCCACGCACACCCGGTACCTCTCAATCTCATCCTCCTCGGCCAATCCCACAGGCCGCAAAGATCCGTCTTTGGAGGGTCGAGAAGGAGTAATGGCATCTAGTGGGGGAACATGACCATGCTTTGTCTCGAGAAGCGGTCCCCCAAGTAGATGACATCACATGTCGGCCGTGAGCCACCTCCTCCTGCCTCGTCACCTCTATAGCATCTCCCAAAGAAGATCTCTCGGATACCTCGCCCTGTGGGTAGAAGCCCACTCCGTCGTGCCCATCCCTGTTGATGACCGGCCTCACCATTTTGTAGTCGAAGGTAATCCGGGTCTTCCCCGTGAATTTATCTCTCGCATCTCCCCTCCGGCGAACCATAGCGGGGAAGATGGTGACATCACTCTGCTGGTTCCAAGGGAAGAACCCGATCACCTCGCAAAACCGGGCTGCATGTTCAAAACATCAAAAGGTCATTTTCTCTCTCATAAAAGTCTCAAGACGGGGAAAAGAAAAGAAAAAAAAAAGGAGACTACCTCAAGGGCAAAAGAGAAGCGATCCATCGAAGGACCTTGTTCACCGTACATGTCCAACGAGAAGTACAACTCCGCCAATCCGGCCTCGCCCCAAGAGACCGCCCCTATCCCATCCACATCCTCCAGAGAGTCGAGGAGGCAAGTCATAGCGATCGTCCCAGAATTGGCAAAGATGGTGACTGATAGCAGCAACCATATGAATGCTCTAGCCAGTGCTTTGGGCGATCACATCATTAGCGGCAAAATTACGCATGCTAGTACGAGCTGCCACCTCGACATTCCGTGTCTCCATCCCCAGCCCCTTGGGAATCAGCTCAAACCCTACCAAAGCCTGGAACTCCTCCGCTGTGATGTGGTCCCTCCAAGTCACGGGCCTCCCGGTGAACTGTAAGCCCGTAATAGCGGTGAAATCGGCAGGAGTCACTGTCAGCTCTCCCCAGCTCAGATGGAAGCTATGAGTGCTATCCCACCAAAACTCAGATAGGGCCTGGACCAAGCCCTTGCTCTTCGAGGTGATGTGGACACCCCGGCCGATAGCCTCTACGAATGCATCCAGGCCGGTAGCCCTCACCAGCTGCTTGGGATTTGCCCCATCCTTCTCAAAATCTGGCATCCTCTGCCAAAGCTTGACCGCTATCTCCGACGGTCCTCTAGACTTGTTCTCCTGTAGACAAGCACATCAAAAGAAGCGTCAGTCCTTCATATCATTTCAAAAGCATGCATATATTCAAAAGTGCACATATTTTCAAAATAAAAGCATTCATAAAAGTTTTTCTAGCATGACTTTTGCATCAAAAACGTGTCTTTCATCACTAGAAACGCGTCATTGCTTTCCTAAAGCACAAAATCACAATTTTTTGCACATAAGCATTATCTTTCAAAAAAATGGCATGCATGAATCATTTTCATCTTCCAAAATCATGTTTTCTCATTGAAAATCAGAATTTTGACCTAGTTCTAGCACAAGGCAAGAACTCCGTCTCATATTTTGAAAAATTCTCATTCTTACTTCATTTTGCGAGAAAAAAGTGAGTCATTCTCATAATTTTCATCAAACAAGTTGCACATGCATATTCTTAGCCTCATAGGTTGTTCATGCATCTCAAAATCATTCAAAAAAAAAAAAAAATCATTCAAAAATCCTAAAATTCGGGTCAAGCCCTAAAATCATTCAAAATTCAAGCAAAATCATCGGATTTGAGCAAAATGAGAATGCTTACCCCAACCGATCGCGGGTTCGTTGATTTATGCTCCCTCCTCCCCGGGTAAAGCTCCGATGGAGGCGTAAGGAAGTCATACTTCCTCTCCGTCCTCACGAGCTCCTTCCTCCTCCTTCTCGCGGCCGCCGAGATGTTTCTCCTTGCTTGCCTTGGTATGGGATTGCCCTCCGGATCCATTTCAAATCAAAGGGAAGCAAAAGGGGTTGAAGAATTTCGAAAATTCTCTCTCTCTTCTCTCTCTCTCTCGGCTGAAGTGGGCGGCAATGGTGCCCAATGCCCGTTCAAAACCTGATTTTAAATAATCTGGAAAAAACAGGCTTCTAGCCGTACGGCTTCTTTTTCTCCATCTCATGCGGGCGGCTTCATTCGCTACGAGCATAAATTACAATCCGCCTTTGGACCTTCCACTTGGGCGTGCAATTTCCGTTATCTTTTAACCAAGATAACATCTTTTTGAAAATATCCCTTATCTCTTTAGCAATCAAGCTTTATTCCCAGTCGCCTCCGTTAATTCCGTTATAACGGGATAACACTAGGTGACAACCTCCGAATTGTCAGAACTCTAAACTTGTGCTACCTCTATCCGCGAATAGTGACGTATGCCCAAGTCATTCCAACTTGTGCTACCTCTATCCGCGAATAGTGACGTATGCCCAAGTCATTCCAACTTGTGCTACTTCTATCCGCGAATAGTGACGTATGCCCAAGTCATTCCAACTTGTGCTACCTCTATCCGCGAATAGTGAAGTATGCCCAAGTCATTCCAACTTGTGCTACCTCTATCCACGAATAGTGACGTATGCCCAAGTCATTCCAACTTGTGCTACCTCTATCCGCGAATAGTGACGTATGCCCAAGTCATTCCAACTTGTGCTACCTCTATCCGCGAATAGTGACGTATGCCCAAGTCATTTCAACTTGTGATACCTCTATCCGCGAATAGTGACGTACGCTCAAGTTTCCCAACTTAAGTTACCTCTATCTCCGTCATAAAGAGATAGTGCCGTAAGCTCTAGCTTCCTCAGGTGACAGCCTCCGAATTGTCAAAATCTCAAGGATCCTAGACATCGTTCCTAACTATCTAGTGATGCTTGAACTACGATCAAGGCTTGATTCCTCCGGGATACGTAGGTAGCCTTTTATAAAAGGTCCAGCCATTCGACCACTTTGGTCACCCTGTTCCTTTGTCACTCCTCAGTGATAAAGCGCCCCCTCATAAAAGTTCAAATATTCGACCACCTGGGTCACTCCTAGCATGTCCCCAGTAGGATCAATTGCTTGACCTCCTAGGTCATTTTCTCTTCTATGTTCCCAGCAAGAGACCAGTTTCTCTTCTTCCTTCCCCAGCGGATCCTAATTCCGAACTACGGCCTGGCTTGATTCCTCCGGGATACGTAGGTAGCCTTCAAAAAGGTTCAGCCACTTGACCACCTTGGTCACCCAATCCGTCTCGGCATTCGCCAGATCGGATCCTTTTCTATCGACAACCCCACTCGCCTTGCAAGTGACGTTGCCGAGGGGCTTCTGTAAGTACCCAAATCTGGCTCATGCCTTCCGGTTAAATTTCCCGGCAATTTCGGTAAATTTTCCGGTAATTCCCCGGACCTTCCTAGTGTTCCGGAAATGTCCTGGAACAGTCCAAATTTAAATTAGGGCTGTAAGGAGCCTTCCTAATTAAGAAAACACATTTTTTTTAATTAGGAAGCTTCTAGAATGATGCCACCTTGCATGGTTCTAGAATGCCGAGTCATTGTGGATAAGACCGCACGGCCTCATTTGCAAAGGGCTGCAGCCGCACGGCTTCATTAGCCTTATCCAGGTCGCCTATAAATAGAGCCCTCCTCTACCCATTTTAATGATCAACAAGAAGCATAATACTCTCATAATACGAAGAAGATCCCCAAGGAGGTCTGCGGAAGTCCAAGAAGGCGAAGAAGAAGCTCAAGAAGCCATCTCCCTCCTCCTTGAAGACCCAAGAAGAACCTCTCCTCCTAGCTCCGTCCGAAGAAGCGAAGGAAACGATTGGTAACCTCGCACGCCCTAACCTTGCATTTTAATTGATATACTTGCTCATTGCATTCATATATCTTGCTTGGGACTTGGCATTTATTCATAAAGATCATATCTTTATCACCCCCTTTCCCCTTTGCATGCATTAAGACCTCATTTGTCATAAAAATGTAGTCTTTTTCATAAAGGTGCATCCTTTGCACCTAAAATCCCTATTTTCCAATAAAAATGTCATCTTTATGCATCATTTGCATATAAAGATCAAATCTTTTCAATGAAAACGCATCCTTTGCATCAAAACCCCTTTTTCAATGCATCATTTGCATAAAAATCAAATCTTTATGCATCATTTGCATAAAGATCATTTCTTTAAATCAAAAAGCATCATTTGCAACCTAAAAATGTCATCTTTTCATTAAAGAGTCATTTTTTTATCATGCATTTCCCTTTTCCCCCAACCTTGGAACGGACCGGTGTAAAAGTTCTCATCTTTGCATCGTTCCTTCCATTAAAGGTTCATGATTTCTTTAGGAAAAGGATAACCTTGAACCCTATATCTCCGATTATCGCTTAAGAATGAGTATGAAGCCTCTATACGAGCTCGACCGTCTTAAAGCGTAGGATTGATGGGCTAAGGACATTCCTTCCTAAAGAACCTCATCTTTGACCCAAAAGAGAGTCATTCTCTTGATCACGCAAGTCCCGAGGGTCCCGAGGTTTAAAATGCGATGATCATAAGTCATAAGATGAGGACGGGATCATAATCCCAAATACATAAATTCCAAGAAATCCCGAGCGACAACCAACAAATGGTTTGTACGTCCGGAAGATAACTTGGGACATTCCCCCCCCTTATTTTCAAACACATGCACACAAAGAAAGCACACAAGCAAACACGATTAATGAAATCTAGGGAGACTTGCTCCGGCAAGGCACTTTGGGTGAACGCCAAACGTTCTTCCCAAGGGGTAACTTAACCTCCGAACCCATAAAACCTTTTTTTCAAAGTTTTGAGGTAATCAAAATGGCGTGGCGACTCCGTTTTTCAAATAACTCGGATGTCTTCAAACTCGCGTGAATTCCAATAAACAAAAAATTTTGGGCACACATTCACACAGTGAAGCCTTACATTCTACCAGAGTATGGCTCAAGCTTGCTATCCATAGAATGTCCCTGGAAGCCCCCGAGTCTATGAGGAGTCTCTCTGATTCGTAATTATCAATTCTTCCCTTGATCACTAAGGGTTGTTCACGGGCTGCTCGACTCCCAGCCAGCTCATTTGGGGAGAAGCTAATGACTTCCTCCTCTTTATGGACCCAAATGGGGATATGGTAGACTTTGCTTGATTAATGTATCTGATCCTTCAATTTTTTTGTTGGAGACTGCCTCCTTCCTTATGACGTGAAGCTTTGCTTTAGGAGGTCTGTCCTCCCTTTCCTCTCTATCATCGTCGTCTCTTCCTCTCTTGTTATCTTTTCACATAACATAGCAGTCAAGTTTCCCTTCATCAATCCATCTTTGGATCATCCTTTTAAGGGAGATGCAATTCTCTGTATCATGTCCGTGATCCTTGTGGAAGGCACAGTAATTGGATTTGTCCCGAACATGTTGACCTATTATTTAGTGGTTGGGGACCTGGTAGGTTTACCAACTGCATGATCTTCGTGATAGGCTTAGTCAGGGGAGTGAAGACCTCGGATTTTTATGTAGCTCGAGTCTTATTCTTTTCCTTGTAATTACTTCCATTTGAAGCCTGGTTGGTGCCAGTCGAATCCATTTCCGTCTTTTTGGATCTCTTCTTGCTTTTCTCTTCCGCTATGGCTAGGATGTAGGCCATATTTGTATAGATCAGATTTCAATATAGGCTCCATGGCAGAGAGCTCATAGATCAATTTTCCAGATCTCAGTCCGGAGTTGAAGCAGACGATCACTTCCCGATCAATTAGGATCTCCTCCACTTGGTCAGCCATAGCCCTAAACCTGTTGTAATAACTCAGAGTGGTTTCGTTCATGGCTTGCTCAATATTGGCTAGATCTGTCAATCTTTTTTTTCTCTTCCCAGCTGTTGCGATGTGGTCCAGGATCTTCCTCCTTATATTTTTCCAGCTATCTATGCTTCCCTTCATTTGCTCACGAAACCAGGACAAGGCTGTTCTAGAGAAGGAACTCACAAAAGCCTTGTAGAGAATGTCATCTGCCTTGGTAAAGAGGGCCATGGTGGATTTAAAATATTGCACATGGTTTCGTGCATCTGTGGTTCCTTCGTACTTTTCAAAGCAGGGATCTTGAGATATGGATTGGGAGGTAGATCACTAATCCGCTGGTAGAAAGGATGAGTGGCACTAGTATCATCGTCCTCGACTTCCTTCCTTCCCAATTCCATTTCATTGATTCTCTTTTTTAGTAGGAGGAGATCTCTTGCATCGATTCCCGTGCTACAATGGGAACTACGATGGCTCCTTTCCTTTTCTCTATGTCCATTTACTCGACTCTATTCCTCATATTGCTTGTGATTATCTCCATGTCCAGATGGTGCTCTGCCATTCAATGGCCTGAAATGACGAGGAGGGGTTCTGTCCCTCCTGGGAGCTATCTCTGGACGGGGAGGACTCTTATGACGAGGAGGGCTCCTATGTCTAGGATGGCTCCTTGGTCGAGGAGGAGTCCTAGGTCGAGGAGAGGGATATTGGCGGGGAGGAGTAATTTTCCTAGCATGACTTAGCCTTGCTCTTAAGTCTGCAGAGTTGACCTCCTGGTCCCTTTAGTTATTTAACTGATTTCTCAAATATCTCTCATTTCGTGTATTCCCATGTCCAGGAGCTCTATGACGGGGATAAACATCCTAAGCGGGGATCTTCTTGGATCTACCAGCAGTGTCGCGATGTGGGGGATTTTGGCCAGGGGAAGGCTCCTTGGTCGAGGAGGAGTCCTAGGTCGAGGAGAGGGATTTTGACGGGGAGGAGTATTTTGTCTAGAATGACTTAGCCTTGATCTTAAGTCTGCAGAGTTGACCTCCTGGTCCCTTTAGTTATTTAACTGATTTCTCAAATAACTCTCATTTCGTGTATTCTCATGTCCAGGAGCTCTACGACGGGGATAAACATCCTGAGCAGGGATCTTCTTGGATCTACCAGCAGTGTCGCGATGTGGGGGATTTTGGCCAGGGGAAATATTTTCTCTATTCTCCAGACTACCACGCCTATCAAAGCGACTCTCCCCTCCAAGGGAATTTCCCGACCTGATGGGTCTTATAAATTTAGCCAGAGAATGTTCCAGGTCTAACTGTAGTAAGACATTTTGTGTTTCATAAATGCGTTACAGAGTATTCATCCGACGATGCAAAAGAGTTCTGCGATCAATTGGTGGTAAAGATGCTTCTGTGCCTCCAAGGCACATTTTGCGTTTCACCACTTCTTCTATCCACCCCTATCTTATTTGGCATTAGAGGTCGTTGATGTTTTGAAGCAAATGAGTAAGGGTAAGGGAAAAGAGACGGTGGAGATTGGGAAGGATGAGGGTTTCGGGAATTGATTACTCGTATTAATCAAGGGAAAAGGCGATTATGTCGAAAATATCCCTGAAAAAAACGTCATATGCAATGACATGATCATTTAATAGAGAAAACTAATGGGTTAGCGATAAGTACAATTGATGAAAAAAAAAGCTGGATGTATTTGTAGCAACAAAAATGAGTTTAATGTTAAAATCTATAAAAAGGAGATAACTGTTTTTTTCCTGTTGGACTCTTAGAATTCTAGTCCTATAATGATACGTTCAAATATGGGATAAGACTAAGTAGTTGGATTAGATGGTGAGTTACAATCCATATGGGACTGTAACTCTATGGCTCATCTAACTATATATTTTAGGCTTTTGTAGACTAAAATATACACAATAACAAACCATATAGATCTCAGCCAAAATACTGTCTTTAGGCTACCATTGAGAGCCTTGGAAGATGAGAGTGGAATTATAGCTAGATGCCCGACTTTGTGGTATCGGCTTGACGAGAGAAACGTGGTGATTGCAGGCACAATCGTTCGTGGGTTTGTAGCACAAACATAAAGTCTTCCGCAAACGCAATTTGGACTAGTCGCTAATGAGGTAATTCGTTGTACCCATTATTGTTATTAGTCCTTCATTGGTATCAGAGCCTGGTTGTTTGTGCTCACCATTGAACGGATTAAATTGCATAATTTTCGTTTTTGTGTTTTTAGGTCAAAATACGAACCAAGTGGGTTTGATAATTTGATGTCCAATTTTTGATCCGTTTTGTGTGAATCATATATGCCTGCGTAGCTCTTGATATCTAGAACAATATATTCAAAAATCGTTGTATATGGCCGAGTCAATTTGGAGTAATTGCAATTTAAATTTTCGGATTTTGTGAGTTTTTTCGAATGTTCATGGCTATTTTTGATGATGTTAAAGTCAGATCTGATAAAAAGTGTTAACATGAGTTTTGTTCTTCTCTGTGAGATCTTTTCATAGCCAGTTTATTTGTTTAATTTGGCTCAAAAACGAGTGATATATGGTCATTCAAAGATTGGTTTGCGGAATATGTTTTCTGGATTTATTGTAATTATATTTATGTGTATTAAAATCATTAAAAATAATTATAATTTCCAGAAAATTTTGAAATTTTTACTGTGTGTTTAATTTTCTGCCATAACATGCTAAGATTTTTGTCATAATTTCTTTATGATCAGAATATATTTTCTGGAATTTTTAAGTATTTCGCTACATGATAAATTATGGAAAAATAGTTTCCCTATTCAGAAAAATCGGAAATATTTTTTGTATGTTTAAAATAATGTCATAAATAGTTGTAAATTATTCAATGAATTTATGTTTAAAATAAATCTATTTTCTGTATTTTTGTATGTGCTTTTATGTGAAATTTATTTATCAGACTGGAAAATATTAATCAGAAAATTATGAAATTTTTTCTGTTGTTTAATTGCATGATATTGCACTGTTCTGAAATTTTTCAGATTTTTTGACTAATCTAAAATATTTATGTGCTTTAAATGTCATTTTATGAGATATTTTCACAAATAAATTTGCATGAAAACTATATTGGGACTACATGAAACCCGATGAAATTTTTCCGGACATGCTGAAATTATTTTAGAGTGAACCCTATATGATAAATTCGTTTTATCTAGTTTTATTTTTTGTTCAAAAATTAATCCATAAATATTTCAACGTTTTTCATGCGCGGGTCGTGATTACGAGCCTCGCAAATTTTCCTTCTCGTCATATTAAATGAGATTATATTTTTGGATTGAGTTTTTAGAACAAAAAGTAAATTATTATGTATGCTTAATGTCACCTTATGCATCTTGTAAATAGTGAAACAATACCTATAAATGTGAGTAGCCTAAGAATTATTCTCTAGTTATATGAGCTAGAGATAGATGAAAAATGAAAATTGTGATGACTTAATTCATAATTAGGTAATAGTGCCCTACCTAATAAAATTGTCATGTGATTGATGTACACGCTTAATAGTATTGACTGTTGAGAAGCATGTAAATCAATCTAATTTATTTCGCAGTTCACGACTTGCCTAATAAATTAGGAATTGTGTAATAATGATCAACCTAGTTTGCTAGACAATACATCTTCTAAATGGTTAAGTACCATGTGTGATAAAGTTCAAATGCTTAATTGAAGATAAAAGACAATTCAATGATGAACGACTTCAATGGATGTTGGGAATGACTCATGAATTAAATCCTTAGGGGATGTCTTATCTAATAAGCAATAAGTATAAAGTGGTCATTCGTTGACTACTAGACTTATGGAGTACCTTGAGACAGTTATCGTTCTGACTTATACGACTCAAATTGAACTTTTATTAGATGTTTTCTCAGAATAAGGTAACTGAGATAGAGCGTGATGAACAAAGTTGTGCAATGAGTGCATACCTTATACTTTTATGATATCTCCCTTAGAGGTTTGCATAAGTCAAGAGGGCTGGAATGCAAGAGACAATCATAAAAGATAACAGATCATTAAGTATCACAAGAATAAATGAAAGTAGATAGAGCAACAATTCTTACATTTATGATATCATAAGTGAGTCGGATTTGTCATAAGTTGACGAAAGTTTCATAAGATCCTAAAACTCTCAAATGATGTTTGTTCTCGTGAATAGATGTTGAAACTCTCCAATGTGGATAGTAGGTTTAATCTCAATCGAATAAATGTTGAAATTTTAAGTAGGATTTGTAGATTATTTTTGTGTTATTAGAGGTACTAGAAGAGACTTTCCATGAAAAGACAATATTATCATGAAATCAAAGGAGTTGACTTGTGTTGACTTCTGTTGCGGAGTGTACGCATATTGATTTTATATAATGTATTCTATGTGCCTAGAACATGATATGATCCACTGTCTATGTAATTAACGTACTTGAGCTATAGTGGCATTTGACCTTAGTGATAGTTTTTTAGACAATTCCATTGAAAATAGTAGTTCTATTGGGTTATGAATGTTAGTCAACCAAATTATGTTAAAATTAGTTTTTAATATATTTCTCTTATATATTTATTTTTATATGACTGTTGATTCTTATGAGTTTAGATATTGCTAGAATTAGACTTTATTGGGATAGGTGGAGAGATATTTAGAGTAAGCTTATTAGGAGTTTTTTTAAATATCGACCTATAAATGTATAATCTTATTTGACAAACAGATGTCAAAATGTCTTTATCGTAAGAAAATTAGATTAACATAATCCTTAATTCATTCAGATAAATGTGAACCTTTGAAAGTTAAGACAAGTTATCGTATATCATATTTTCTTACTTTATTGATAAATATACATGAGATATTTATGTTTACCTTTAAACTCATAGTTATTAAACGCTTGATTTGTTTAAGCATTTTTTAACAATGATTGAAAATGAAAAGGATAAGAGTCTAAGTGATCTTATGTCATACCATTTTTATGTATATTTATTTGATCAGTTGTAGAATTGTGTGAGAAAATATGTGATACATGTATAGTTGATGATTATTTTTCTTTGCAACAAAATGGTGTTGCAAAGGTAAGTACTCATATGATGCTTCAAAAGATTAGGTAGATGTTAATGTAATATTTTCTCAATTCTGTTTGAGAAATTGATTACAACTTCATCCTAAACTTAATGTCTTACAAGTCAGTAACTCTTGAGAGTTATGGAAGGTCAGAAGCTCAATTGGAGTATCTATACCTCTTAATTATAATAAGTTTTATACAATACTTCCAATTTTGTTTGGAAATATTTCTCTAAAGAAGGTATGTGTGCTTACATAAGGGCTATAAATAACTTGTTGTAATTAATGACTAAAATAGGATTGCATGAACTTTTGATTTCTCTAGGCGAAGGTGGGGAATTGTCTCTATTTAATCAGTTGTGATCGCCTGCGAGAATCAAAATGATATTTGTTCTAGTGGGTGCTTTATTCCAGTGGGAGTATGTCACTCTACAAAAGAAGCAAATGTGTATCTGAAAGTGAATGTCTAAGTATGCATAGTAATGAAATCTAAAAATAAGAATTGAATTTGAAGAGACATTCTTCCTAATGGTTTGTCTCTGTTTACCTTTTCTTAGCAAGAAGTTTAGTGATTGATAAATTTATTGTAGATGGATGTTTACATACGGTTCCTTAGTGGAGGACTAGATAAGGAGATTGTCATGACTTAGTCAAAGGGCTAGAAGTCAAGGGACAAAAGCGCAATGTGTGTTGCTTCATATGTCTATTTATGATCTCAAATCTAGATAGTGATATGTTCGTTATGGCCAAACGATAACTTTAATCAACTTTGTGATGGTTAAGAAAATCACTATATGTGTTGAAGAGTCCAATAACATAAATTTTAGTCTTTCGTCATGTGTTGATGATATCACTACTTACTAGCTAGGAGATGTATGGGAATGACTGACGCTACTAAAGAGTAGTTTTATGCTTATATTGTGATGCAAATCTTGGGTGAAGCACATGGTGTGCAAGAAGCCAAGATCATTAAAACTGTTCGCAGGGACTTCTTAATCTGTCTTTGAAGACTCACCTTTCGAAGTTTATTGAATGTTTTAGAATGATCGTCTTAAGAACCTATAATTATTCCAATAGAATACATGTGTGTATTCATATAAATATCATAATAAAGAATAAATATAAGAAGAGAATGATGACTAGAACCCCATAAGCAAATGTGGTTAGTAATATGATGTTTGCTATTCGAGCTTACTCAACCTGACCTTTTATTTTGCTATTGGGACAATAGATCATTTTCAATATGACCTTGGTCCCGCTAATACGTTAGTGGATAGGTTGTTGGCTACTTATGTGTTACTAAAAGTCTAATGAATTGTTTACCAAAGGTGGGGATCTTAATGTAAGATGTTTCACTGATAGAGATTAGGAATATAGAAGATACATTCCTCATGTGGATTAGTTATTTCTTGATTGAGCAAGAAGTATTTGAATGTATTTCCCTAATTATCAGAAAATTATATGATTGATAAAGATCCTTGTAACATCTAGATGGTAAACAAAATGTGAATGGTCAAGTAGTCATTAATTGTGAGTTTGACTACTTAGAGATTCAAACGGGATCTCAAGCATCGTAATCAATCACATTTAAATTAGATGTCGTTTCACTAGTTTATTTATTGTGTTAGTGAATGTAGTTCTAAAATATGATCCTACTAAAAATGTGTCGACATACCTTATGATTAAGACTCTCTTGGGAGAGACTTTTTGATCTTTCTGTAAGATTCAAGGGAATGTAGGATTTGAATTATTATTTTAGAACACATTGTTGACATTATTATTTTCATTATCGTTTGAATCTAATGCATGTTATTTCATCCCTTATTATGTGTATGGAATGTGATTAATATGTGGTATACATTTTAATTAAAAAGATGTCTAAAGGACTCTCACACGGGTAATTCGCCTTGTCGCTATGCGAGCGAGCAAGATGAGATAATAATGTATTTGATACTTGTTATTAAGGTGGGTGTACAAATGACATTATCATATCGCCTTAACATGTGGTTAAGATGAGACCTACTTTATATGTGGGTCGATTCAAAGTTTTATGGTTCACGACTTTGAATGTCCTATGTGGAAAGTCCGAATGTGAGACCCTTAAGAGGCACTAGAAGAGTGACAACTTTTGAGGACTCAGGTTAGATGCCAGAAGGGCAACTAGACCAAGATTCGTACGGTGTTAGAGTGTGACATGCCCATTCGAGTGGGAGTTACACCGTAACATACATATCATATTGTATGTGACTATAAAGCGACTTGAAAGTGATTGAATGATCCCTGCTTCATCACTGTGTGAGTTCTAGTGATCAATATGTGATCACACTTATGCCCTATGTGACTTAGAACTATGTTAATGATCTAAAGATTAATGACGCTACTTTGGCATGTTGTCCAAAGGGTTTTGCACTTGTAGTCAGCCTCCTCGGAGCATTGTTGGGAAAGCTATTAATCTAAGGATAATTGACATGAGAATCTAAGGAAGATAATTATGATATACATCTCTGTTTAGTTACTCAATGCCCGGGCGATCATATTGAACATACGGTTCAAAAAGATTGATCTTGAGCACCTAAACTTATTGAGGTTTAAACACCGTTTATGAGGGGTTAAGGATGTTTGAATTGATGTAATTATAATGTCTAGGGCATAGATGAGTTTTTGTAATAACGAGGACGTGCTATGTTGGTAGATGGTATTTGATATAGCACTCCTACCCTTTTATTCTTTTCTCGTCAGTCGCACGCCTCACTTCCTGTATGAAGAGATGCGTATTTGACGGGCTTCGAGAACATGATATGGTAATAGAGATATTCCCATTTTGACCGAGTGGGAGATGTTGGACTCTTAGAATTCTAGTCCTATAATGATACGTTCAAATATGGGATAAGACTAAGTATTTGGATTAGATGGTGAGTTACAATCCATATGGGACTGTAACTCTATGGCTCATCTAACTATATATTTTAGGCTTTGTAGACTAAAATATACACAACAACAAATCATATAGATCTCAGCCAAAATACTATCTTTAGGCTACCATCGAGAGCCTATATGCCCGACTTTGTGGTATCGGCTCGACGAGAGAAACGTGGTGATTGCAGGCACAATCGTTCGTGGGTTCGTAGCACAAACAGAAAGGCTTCCGCAAACACAATTTGGACTAGTCGCTAATGAGGTAATTCTTTGTACCCACTATTGTTATTAGTCCTTCATTTCCTAAATATGATGTAATTTGCTTGTCGAAGATGGATTGTTAAATTTTTAATTAATATAAATATAAATCATCAACAATATTTTTATTATTACTATTGTTATTATCATTATTATTCGAAGTAATGAGAATGTTATATTAGTTGTATTATACTTATTGAGAAAGTGCAACAAATTTTTTTGAACCTTACACAATTTGTGGGTTTAATCACTAATTTTTTATTTTTTTTTCGCTTACATTCAACTCATTATTTTGCATTCGTATTAACTATCAGTTTTTTTCTCGTTGGCCCTATACAACCCACGTGATCCAATTTTAATGGGTATTTTAGATAATTTACCATTCTTTAACATTCAAAGGTTTGAACATGTTCTAAATAGGCCCCTGACTATTGATCTTTTCTCGTATTTATCACTAGCTTTGTTTTTTCACTATGACAGTTAATATCTGTAATTATATATAATGTTTCAAGAAAATTTATTTATCTATATTTTATACTAAATAAATAAATAAAATATTTTAATAATGATTTATTACACTAAAAATATCTTATATTGTATTCATCAAAAACATTACAATTATTATTTTAATTTTGTATTTTGAAGAAAGAAAAAAGGTCTTTTTTGTTTTTTATTCAGAATTTAGATTAATGTAAGGGATGATGGGGTATGTTTGCAACTTAAAATTTTAATTTAAGGGTCTACACTTTAATAATTTACAATTTTCAGCCTTCAATATTATTGGAGAGTTTAATGATTAACATGAGAAAATATCAATAAGTGAGGGACCTGTTTTGAACAAATTCAACGTTTTAATGTTAAAAAAGTGAGCTACCTAAAATACCCCTCAAAATTTGGTCACATGCGATGCACATGGACGTTTAACAAAAAAACGTGCAATGCACATGGCCGTTTAACGAAAAAACTGACGGTGTTAGTGTTAGTGACTTTAGATGCAAAACAACATGAGTTGGATGAGTCGTTTGCAATGTAAATGAGTTTAGTGATCAAACCCATGAATAATATAAAGTTTACTGCTTTTTTGGTGCACTTTTTCCTATACTTTTATATCTTCAATAATGTTGTAATAATCCTAAAAATATATACTATTTATTTATTAAATATTATTTACTTTAATCAATTATTTTAGTTATTTAACTAATTATTTGTGTCTATTCCTTTTTTTAGATAGATTAAATTAAATGGGCATAGTCTATTAAAATTAGGTTGTCTAAAATTGGGTTTCCTCCTTGGACTTGGACTTGGACTTGGACTTGGACTTGGGTTAAGTTGGGTTAGGTTTAGGAAACCATAATGTAATTTATACATCAAAAATCTTTGAGGCTTTTCGGTTCTTAACTGATGGAGCCTCTCCATCTTTTCAATGGCAACAAGAGAAAGGAAGAGCCGCATAGAATAAGAGTTAGAGAGAGGGTCACGGCTGGGAGGAGTAAATCGCAAAGAGAGATACTACGCCAAGTGAGAGAGAGACCGCAGAGAGAAGAAGGCGCAACTGGAAGGAGAAGGCGATAGTAAGAGGGAAGAAGGTTTTCGTTGTTGTGTTTAAGCTCTACCAAGGTAAGCAATCATCCTCTTCTTTTGGATTTCTAAGTTAGAGAAGCATGTAGAAAATCCTAAAATGAATCCTAGACATCTAAAGCAAGATTTAGGAAGAAAATCAGATTTTGGGGTGAATGAACTGTGAAATTTTATGTGTTGATTATAACCAAGGCTTGGCATGAAACTTAGTGAATTCAAGTATGCCATGCTAGGAATCGTATAATGAAGTAGGTGGTTGTTACTGTTGAATAATGGGAGGAGTAATCTAAAATTATTACATTGAAGGAGTATTGTTTAAAAAACCTACCATTGATGAATTATGGGTAGGAGATGAGTATGTAATCAATGGGGGATAAAGTATTGCATGCTAAGGGTATGAAATAAACAAGGAAGAATTAGGGTTGTGTGGGTTTTGGAAGGCTGTCGTGCGTGTGTGTGTGGTTGTTGGATGTGCAGAGGTGGTGTGTGTGTGCGTGGGTAATGATGTGCGTGTTGTGTGGGTGTGCAGCTGTGTGAGGGTGGCTGCAGCTGGGTGTGTTGTATGTGTGTGGCTGTGTAGTGTGTGTTAATGTGTGATGAGAAAGGGGTTTGGGGTGTGAGAAATTGGTTGAAGGAAAATGGAAGAAGTTTTGAACCTAGGAACTCTAGGAAGAAACTAATAAACCTAAAGGGGTGAAAGAGTTACATTAAGGAGAGTTAAAGAAGAATAACTCTTAGTTGACCAAAGCCGTTAAAGTTACTTTTTCGGTTAAGTAATAAAAGATAAGTGTACCCTAAGAAAATCGTTTGCATGATTGTAGATTCGTGCAAGGATTCGTGACAAAGAAAGGGTAATCAATCGAGGTAAGGGATTACACTCTTTAGTATTTGAAGTATCCAATATTAGATTCCATGAATTGAAATTGTTTACACCAATGTGGCGGTAGTCTTGTTTCTAAATGTTCCTTTGAATAGAACGTCTATTGAAATATTCCTATCCTTGATATATGTTGCTCTAAGGGTATCCATGATAATTGAATTTTGTTGATATGTTCTTGTACCTATGAACATGATATATAGAATTGCTATATCTATTTGAACTTGATGTAGCTAGCTTTGTATGATTGAAAATGACTTTGTAAGAATTGTTCGATTGAAAAGGACTTTATATGAATTAGTCTAGCCTGATTGAAAAGAGTCCTAGACATGTTTATACTACTTGATGAAGTAGTTGGATTATCATGATATATCTTGGTAAGAGAGCGCCCTGAAATGGGAGTAAGGTCTCTTACTTCAATAAGGGAGCGCCCTGAAAAGGCGTAAGGTCTCTTATTTAAGGAACACACTGAAAAGGTGTATCGTACTTGAAATTGGCGGCTTATGTGTATACAGTCTTCATTGTTATTCTTGTGGTAGTGCCACAATTTGTTTATTGAAAAGTATTTCTTTATTGTACTCTTGTATGTACTTAGTTTTATTGAACCTTTCATTAATTATTCGATTGACTCGTTTGTTTCGATCATCTCTTCCTTAGCACCCGGAGAGATTCTGTATGAACTTACTGGGCATTGTTCGCTCACCCTTTTCTTATTCTTTCCCTCCCAGGTAATCAGTAGGAGGAGAGGATCGGTTGCATGGATGGCGGCATGGGTATTGATGAATTAGAATTATGGTTGTAAACTTTTAAGTGTTGAGCTAGTGAGATGTACTAGCCGTTGAATTTTGAATACTCCCTCCGTCCCACCTCACTTGACACCCAAGAGGTGGGCACAAAAACTAAGAAAAAAGAATAAAATAAAAAAAATGTGTGGTAGAAAATGAAGAGAGAGAATGAGTGGGATAAATAGTAGTGTTGGTTGAATAAATTGAGTGGTGGAAAATGAAGAGAGAGAATGAGTGGTGGGGTCCATCTAATATAAAAATATAAAAATTAGGCTATTTTTGGGAGGTTTCAAGTGAGCTGGGACGGCCCAAAATGAAAATAAGTGTCAAGTGAACTGGGACGGAGGGAGTATTAGTTATTATGGTTGGATTGTATTAGGGTTAGGATTTTCGATTTAGATGCTTATTATCTATGTTTTGAGATTATTAATATTATTATGAATTATGAAAATTTGGGATCGTTACAAATGTAATATTTATTTTTTTCTTATTAACTCAAAATTTGAAAACCTCCCACCACCATAATTTTTTGATCACTCACAAATATACAGTTGTCTGGATGTTATATGTAGTAAGCTGATATCCAACTTGTGACCAAATATTAACTTACAAATTGAAACCTTTAAAATTCTTTTCTTCATAAAATTGTGTTAATAATGATATCAAGTTAAGAATATGACATGTACACACAATAATAATAATGTTTCCAATTACACTTGAAGAGTTTTAGTCTTGAATATCAATTGAAAGCAGCCATGTTTATTAAGGCCAAGTTGACTTTTGTTGTGTCACAATCAAAAGGACCATTAGGTCTGGCTAGTGGAATTGGACTAGATATTGGATAAATCAAAAGCATGCCAAATTAATCTACACCATGTGAATTTAATTAACTAATTCTAATTTAATTAGTGCTTAACAAAAACAAGTCAACATGTCATCTTCTTCTTCTTCTTTAATCTTTTTGTAAGGTTGCTCCTTATATCTAAACAACTACCACTTCCTTTTTCTTCTTTTTCTTCTTTAATAGCAACGTTACTATCATGATAAATAAATATAATTTTAATTATTCATTACATCCCATAATAAATTATTATTTTGCTTTTTTTTTTTTTTTTGCAAAAATGATTGTCTAATTTCTAGAAACATGTATTCAATTCCAAAACGACTATCTATTTTTTTAGGAGAGTTTGTCCTTGTATTATTTAAACCAATTTCTTTTTACTATTAACCGTGTATTTGCAGAATTAAAAGTATAAAAAATGGATAAGCAGAATATTCATGAATATTTGCATTAATTTTTTTTTTAAAGTAAGCATGTTTAAAATATTTTTAAAATAAATAGATTATATTTTTTTAAAACGAAAGAAATATAAATTAGACCTGTCCACACAATAACATTAATAAACAACCACTTGTATTCTTCTAGCATTGCCACTTATGTTTGATAGTTCAATGTATTTATGAACCATGGTTTACAAAATTACATTACAATAATCATTGCTACATTTAGGAATAACATAATTTTTTTGGAAGATAAATGGACAAAAGAAAAAACTTTTTCATGAAAAGGAGGATTTTTATCGAAATAAAAATAGATGATTAAAATTAATTAATCTTAACTATAAATCATCTATAAAAGAGGAGTTTTTTTTTTTCAAGAAAAACCGTTTTTTCTTAAGCATAAGAAAAATGGGTGTTAAATCAGACTGGGTAATGTCAATTTGAAAAAATGTTCGGTGTTTATATGTAATAACAAGTGCCAATAGTAGTGTTTTTTAAGTGTCAGTATTAGTTTGAGAAAATGTCAATGTTAATATTAAAAATTGTCGGTGTTCATGTTTTCAAGTGCAATAATAGTTTTAAATAGTGCCGGTGATAGTTTGAAGAGTATCAGCTGTAGTTTTAAAAAGTGTCATAATGTGTTAATAATTTCTGATTATTAACAAAAATGTCATCACGGAATTTTAAACAAAGTTTTGATTATTTACAAAAACATCTCCTGCGCGTTTTAAAATAAGTTTCACATATATACTAAATTATTACCACCAAGTTTAAAAACATGTTTTGTTCTAATTATTAAAAAAACCTAGTTTTTTTTTTCTAAAATTTTGGCTTTAAATAGTTTACAAAAATTGTTAGTTTTTACTAAGATTTTGACTTAAAATTACTTGATATATAATCATAATAAATATGAAAAATGGAAATTTTAAAATAGGAAGTTTCTTTTTAACAATATAAGATGGAGGTTTCAGTCTATATTACCAACAGCCAGCAAATGGTTGTTAATTTTTTAATTAAAAGATGTTTAGTCATTATTTCACTCAAAATATTTATTGATTAAAATTGAAAGGTGGAACTCTTATTGCTCTGTCTCTTAATTCAATAAAGTATTTTATTTATTTACACACTCGTGTGTGTGCCTGCGCGTGCCCTTTGACACGTCTCGGAAGAGGCATTGAATTCTATTGGAGAATTAGCTTTCATAAAAGTGAATACAAAATCTATAATAATTTGAATAGAAAAGCTTGTTTCTTTTCTTTCTTACTTACGATAATGGCTGCCCACTCACGCTAATGCAAACTTTCCTCTTTCTCTCCTCCGTTTCAAAATACTTCTTACAAAATATTAGTGTGTATCCCGTGCTTCGTACAGAAAATTAATTTGCTATTTTTTATATATTCCCTCCATCCCACTCAAAGCGTCACTTTTTACCCAAAAGGGTGTCCGTTTAAAGCGTCACTCTTTCTTAAAAAGGAAAAATTTTTTATAATATTCTATTACCCCATCCACTATTCCCTCCACTAATTCTCTCTCCTCTACACTCACAACACTTTTTAAATTCACTATTTACTCCACTAATTCTGTCTCCTATTTTCAAATTACACTCACAACATTTTTTCTTCCCACACTTTTTCTTAATTTGCGCACCACCCCTAAAAGGGTGACGCTTCTACCGGGACGGAGGGAGTAATTTATTTTATGTTTTTATTTGATAAAGTAGCATGCCATTTTTTTGGTGATATAAATCTATTTTATATCAATCAATCCAAATTATTTTGGGACTAAGGCTTTGTTATTGTTGTTGTTGTTGTTTTAGCATTTGTTATATATAATTTGTACTTATTATTATGACAATTGAAATTTGAATAATAACAATGAATTTATTATTGTAATTAGTTAACTTCTAATTTTATAGATGATTAAATTAATAATATTAATTATCTTTAATAATTAATAATTTTATACTACATACACATATTATGATTAGTAAATATAATTAGAAAGTTATATGAAGTATAGTAACTATTAAATTAAATATTAATAGTTACCCTATGTATGTAACTAATGTTGAAGCATTATCTAAGATATTCTAATATATTAAAAAAATATTGTTTCTAATTAATGTTATATTTAACTAATAATATTAGCTTATATTAAACTAAATGATAATAATTATCCTATATAATTAATATTATGATTAATTAATACTATTAATAATAATAATAGTTAACATATATTAACTATTGAGTCTTTTCCACTTCTACTTTGCTCTATTAGTTATATATTTTCTTCTATAATATAAATTCATTATTACATAGAGAGTAGATGAAAGTGTATATGATTTAAGTTACTAATCATTAATTATCATTAGTATATTTTATTATAAATAACATTTTACATATGTAAACATTTAGGTTAATTGTATTTAGTTAGTGACTCTTTAGATCACATCTTAATATGTGTTACTTATAACTTATAATATGTCTTTATTAGATATTATCTCTTTGCATAGCTATAAGTTATCTACTAAGGTTATTAATTAGTTAATTGCAAGAATGTAAATAGTTGCGTATGAATGAAAAGACATATGACATGGAAGCTTGATAAATTAGATAAAGCCATTCGGGTCTTATGTGTCATCACCAGATTATTCTACTTTAAAATAATATAGTATATATTTAGTTTCCACCAATAATTACTTGATAACTTTTTATATTCCTCATCAATCATCTTCATTTAATTTTTTTGTAACTCTTTTTACTAATACCTTTGATTATATCCATTTATCACCAAATTTGTATTTAGTTTTCATCAATTATTATTTGATAAAATTATTTGACATATTCGCTAAGTTCACCGTGATAGTTATAGTAATTATTATACTTAACTAATAATATTAGCTTATATTAAACTAAATGATAATAGTTATCCTATATAATTATTATTATGATTAACTAATACTATTAATAATAATAGGTAACATATATACTCACTATTATAATTAACTAATAATATTAATAGTAAAAGTTAATCTATATAGTAACTATTATAATTAACTAATAATAGTAATAGTGATAGTTAACATATATAGTAATTATTATGATTAAATAATATTATTAATAGTAATGTTACCTACATAGTAACTTTTATGATTAACTAATACTATTAATATTAATGTTAACCTATGTAGTAACTATTATAACTAACTAATACTATTAATAGTAATTATTAATATATATTAACTAATACTATTAATAGTAATATTTAACATATATAGTAACTATTATAGTTAATTAATAAAACTAATAATATTTGTTAACTTATATTGTAACTATTATAGTTAACTAATACAATTAATAGTAATAGTTAACTTATATAGTAACTATTATAGTTAAATAATACTATTAATAGTAATAGTTAACATATATAGTAACTATTATAGTTAACTAATACAATTAATAGTAATAGTTAACTTATATAGTAACTATTATAGTTAACTAATACTATTAATAGTAATAGTTAACCTATATAATAACTATTATTATTAACTATTAGTATTAGCTAATAAGGAGAATATCAAGAGTCTTTAGATGTTGGAATAGTGATGATGTGGCTTCTCCAAAAGAAAGAGTTTGCCTAAACTTGTCTACGTGGCAAATTTTTAGGCCTCCTCGCCAACTTTAATATATATATATATATATATATATATATATATATATGTGTATATATATATATGTGTGTATATATATATATATATGTGTATATATATATATGTGTGTATATATATATATATGTGTGTGTATATATATATATATGTGTATATATATATATATATGTGTGTGTATACATATATATATATATATGGGTGTATATATATATATATATGTGTATATATATATATATATATATATATGTGTATATATATATATATATATATATGTGTGTATATATATATATATATATGTGTGTGTATATATATATATATATATGTGTGTGTATATATATATATATATATGTGTGTGTATATATATATATATATATGTGTGTGTATATATATATATATATATGTGTGTATATATATATATATATATATATGTGTGTATATATATATATATATATGTGTGTATATATATATATATATATATATATATGTATATATATATATATATGTATATATATATATATATATATATATATTTGTACATTAAAATATTAAATTTATCTCAGACTATTTATTGTGTTATTATTGCTTAGACATTTTTATAATCATTTGTGTATCCTTATTTATGTTTTTTAATTATGTGTGAAAATCTATAACAACAATTATTTAGAGACGGATGGAGCTGCATTTTCTTTTGTCGCTTGTAATGTATACAATTCATTAATATTTTGCCCCGTTATAATCATGCAGATCGGATATCTCGAGCACAGCCTAGTTATAACTTTCGAGTGTGAGAATCAAGAAAATGTATATGGAAGTAAACTATATATAAATATAAGAGATGTAATGTATACTTGGACTTTTGGGGGTCCCACCTTTTATATTTGATATAAATGTATAAGCCGTGTATTTTGTATATAATACGGTGTATAAATATAAATAAAGAGTCATGTCTCTTTAATAGCCCGCTGCTCCTTGTCGCTAGAGATCTGTCAGTAAGGAAATGAGTATAATTTTGGTGGAGTAGGGAATGGAGTATAATTTTGGTGGAGTCTCACTCGAGTATATATTTATTGTTGGAATGGGTATGACCGTCTTGGAACCTGGTAGACGGGGCGAGCTCGAAAGAGGAGGTGGCCTCCATAAGAGAGAAAGATGGGCTTAGATCGTGAGCTTGTTCGTAGCGGGTAGTTGACTCTGCGGATAACCGCTAATGATAGCCTGAGATTTTAGGCTACAGATGGGAGAATGCCATAAGATGAGTAAAGGTCCCAGAAGATAAATAAAGAGGGCACGTAGCCTAAGGATGAATAATCCAATAATGAGAGAGAATGAGACTCTCGAGCTACTGTAGATATCCCGAACAAATGACAAGTCTAATTTTCCTATAATGTCTAACCCATTATAGTGTTTTGGAGTCACCACCTATATTTTTAAAGAAACTTAAAAAAAACCTAATGTATATTAGAGATAAAGAAGGAGATTCATCAAATATTCAGTTACCTAAGTTGGTATTGAGCCAACTTAGGAAAGTTACCTTAGTTAGAAATATTCTCCAATTAGAATTATAATTACTATATTAGAATCCTAGTCATATTAGGTTTTGTTATTACCTTATTTACTTCCTCTTGTTATGTATAAATAGGGTCTTTACGATATCAATAAAACTCAAGATATCTTCTTCAATATTTATCAAAACTTACATAGTATCAGAGCTTAGATCACCAATAAATTTTTTCTTTTCTTCTTTTCTCCATGGCTGCCGAAGCTACTATCTACCTCACCAATCCGGCCGAACCAACCAAACCCCTTATTGCCATCTCTCTCTCTCACATCCTTAAACTTACATCAACAAATTATATTGCTTGGAAGATCCAATTAGAAGCTAGCTACCCTACTTGGCCATGACCTTTACCAATATATAGATAGAAAGTAAAGATACAAAAAAGAAAAGAAAAAGAGTATAGAGAACACCCCTTGTGTAGGCGATGTAAAAAGTAGATAGAACATCCCCTAAGTAGGCTATTTTGCTTGAATAGCGATGGATGCCCATAGGACTCACTCTTTTTTGTTGTGCTAGTGCGGTTCACTACTACATTTCTGACCTAATGTAACGCATCTAATGCATCTAATGTAACGCCACGAGCTAATGTAACGCATCTAATGCAACGGCAGAGCTAATGTAACGCATCTAATGCAACGCCAGAGCTAATGTAACGGCTAATGCAACGCCAGAGCTAATGTAACGCATCTAATGCAACGACAGAGCTAATGTAACGCATCTAATGCAACGCCAGAGCTAATGTAACGAGTCTAATGCAACGACAGAGCTAATGTAACGGCACATTTTGCTTAATGCAACGGCTTTGATCTCAGCGTTACATTAGATTTTTCTAATGTAACGGCTAAATTACTAATGCAACGCCAAAACCCAAAACCCTAAACCCTATACCCTATACCCTATACCTTATACCCTATACCCTATACCGTATACCATATATACTATACCCTATACCCTATACCCTATACACTATACCCTATACCCCTATACGTACACTATACCCTATACCCTGTACCCTATACCCTATGCCCTATACACTATACCCTATAACCTATATCATATATCCTATACCCTATACCCTATACCCTATACCCTATACCCTATACCATATACCCTATACACTATACCCTATACCCTATAGGGTGTAGGGTATAAGGTATAGGGTATACCCTATAGGGTATAGGATATACCCTATAAGGTATAGGATATACCCTATAGGATATAGGGTATAGGGTATAAGGTATAGGGCATAGGGCATATGATATAGGGTATACCCTATAGGGTATAGGGTATACCCTATAGGGTTTAGGGTATACCTTATACCCTATAGGGTATAAGGTATACCCTATAGGGTATACCCTATACCCTATGCCCTATACACTATAGGTTATAGGCTATACCCTATAGGGTATTGGGTATGCCCTATACCCTATGCCCTATACACTATACCCTATAACCTATATCCTATATCCTATACCCTATACCCTATACCCTATACACTATACCCTATACCCTATACCCTATACCATATACCCTATACACTATACCCTATACCCTATAGGGTATAGGGTATAAGGTATAGGGTATACCCTATAGGGTATATGATATACCCTATAGGATATAGGGTATAAGGTATAGGGCATAGGGCATATGATATAGGGTATACCCTATAGGGTATAGGGTATACCCTATAGGGTATAGGGTATAGGGTATAAGGTATAGGGTATACCTTATAGGGTATAGGGTATACCCTATAGGATATAGGGTACAGGGTATAGGATATAAGGTATAGGGCATAGGACATAGGGTATATCCTATAGGGTATAGGGTATAGGGTATACCATATAGGGTTTAGGGTATACCCTATACCCTATACCCTATAGGGTATACCCTATACCCTATGCCCTATAGGGTATACCCTATATCCTATGCCTTATGCCCTATATCTTATACCCTACACCTTATACCCTATAAGTATTATTAATATTTTAAAAGTATAATTATTTTTTTAATTTATTTTTGAGTTGAGATAAATATTTTAGACATTTTTTGGTAAGGAAGTTTTTTTAAAAAAAATTATATAAAGTAAGTTAGAAATTAACTAAATATTTCTATCAATTATTACTTAGGTATATTAATATTTCTTAGAAGTTTAAATTATTAAATTAATGGGTATCATTATTAATTAATAACATTATTCTTATTAATTATATAGTAATAATTATTAATATATTCAATTATTTAATTGAATAATTAACAATAAAAGTATATAATATAAAAACATTTACTTTTTTGATATTATGTATTATTACTAGTTATTATTAATATTATTATTAAGTATTATTTTTTTTAAAATTTATTTTTGAATTGAGATAAATATTTTAGACTTTTTTTGGTAAGGAAGTTTTTTAAAAAATTGGCATAATTAATTATTAGAACTATTATTAATATTAATTAATTAATATTAATAATTCATTAATAAATATTATTGATATTAGGCATAATATTATTTTATAGTTTAAATTATTAGTATTATTATTAAGTATTATTAATAATAGCATCATTATTAGTATTATTATTAAGTATTATTACTAATAATTTTTAAAGAAATAAAAGTATATAATATAAAAATATTTACTTTTTTGATATTATGTATTAATAGAATTGTGGACCGTTGGATTGAATGTGTGAATGGTTGGATTTGGTTTAGCTCATGATCTGCGTGATTATTTGAGACCCAATCAAACAATGCCACGTGACATTGTTTTATTGGTTCTTATATAATCACGCGGATCATGAGCTAAACCAAATCCAACCATTCACACATTCAATCCAACGGTCCACAATTAATCAAAACAAAACCAATAAATCCTCTTTCTCTCCTCATTTCTCTCTCTTTATTTTCAGTTTATCAAAATAAACAAACAACCCACCCAGTACCCTACCCGTCTTCTTCTTTCTCTCTCATTTCTCTCATTCTTCTCTCTCTGTCAAACATCTACCCACTACCCTTCATCTTCTCCGGCGACGGCGATGGCAACGATGGATCCGCCAGTCACTGGCCGTCCCAACGTCTTCTTCTCTCTCTCCCCAACGCCGTCTTCTTCTCTCTCTCCCCCAACGCCATCTTCTTCTCTCCCCTTCATCGTCTCCGGCGAAGCTCAATTGTTCCATCTCTCTTTCTCTAGCGTCGTTCCATCTCTCTCGCTCTCTCGAAAATTTCACTGCACCTATACTATACCCCCAAAATGCTATGAGCACTTGTTCCCAGTATCCTCAATATGGCTGCGATTTTTAATGAAAGAATCAAATGATTAGAACATTCGATTCAGGCGTTTCCAAGGAAAATCCTTGTTGTGGATTTGGGTATTTTCGATTTATTATTGTATTTTGTGTTTTATTTTGATTTGTACAATCTTTTGTTTGATTTGTGGTTGTGGATGGTTGTGGATGGTTATGGACGGTGGTGGACGGTGGTGGAGCAAAGTGTTACTTTTGAAAAATGTAAGAATTGATTTGAATATAAAAAAAGTTAAGGGACTAATTAGAGAATAAAAAATATTAAGGGACTGATTTGAGAAAAAAAGTTAAGGGATTGTTTGAGAATAAATATATACTCCCTCCGTCCATTTACATGCTTCACAGTTACTGTTTACACGGTTATTAAGGAGGGAGTATTATATTGAAAGTGTTGTGAGTGTGAAAGTAAAATAGGAAAGAGAATGAGTGGAGGGAATAGCAAATTATAATGGTGTTGTGAGTATTAAAATAGTGTAGGAGAGAGAATGAGTGGGGTGGGGTTAATATTTTAATAATATAAAGTTTCCATTTTAGGCAAAAAACAAAGTGTGAAGTAAGTATGTGGACGCCCAAAATAGAAAGTGTGAAGTATGTAAATGGACGGAGGGAGTATATATATTTTTTAAAATATATATATATATATATATATATATATATATATATATATATATATATATATATATATATATATATATATATATTGAAAAAAGAAAATTAAAAAAATTAATAAAATTGTGAAATTATGTAATAAATTTTAGGGACTCATCTACTTTTTGGCGTTACATTAGGTATTCAACCGCTTTTTAAATTGGCGTTGCATTAGGTACTCATCTACTTTTTGACATTGCATTAGGTGTTCATATAGTTTTAAAATTGGCGTTGCATCAGATATTTACCTGATGCAACGCCAAAGCTCTGGCGTTACATTAGCTTACTATGTCGTTGCATTAGACCTAATGCAACGCAAGAGAATGCAACTGCCATTTGGCATTACATTAGGCCTAATGTAACGGTTTTTGGGCCCTAATGCAACGAAAATTGGCGTTACATTAGGTCGGAAATGTAGTAGTGGTTGTTTTGTTAAAAGTGTGCAGTGGGGCTTTCCACTATGAAATGTTCGTCATAGAGGGGTATGGGGTACCGAGTTACGCCACGTAAAATGTGGTTGCGTTTTTGCAACGGAATAATGCCCATCATAGCAGGTTGTGGGACACTGAGGTACGCCACGAGAAATGTGGTTGCGTTTTTGTTACGAAATAATGTCCGTCATAGCGGATTGTGGGGCACCTAGGCGTGCCACGAGAAATGCGGTTGCGTTTTGGCTACATAATAATGTCCGTTATAGCGGGTTGTAAGGCACAAATGCATGACACGAGAAATGCGGTTGCATTTTCGCTATGGAATAATGTCCGCCATAGCAGGTTCTGGGGCATCAAGGCATGCCATGAGAAATGTAGTTGCGTTTTCGCTACGGAATAATGTCCATCATAGCGGGTTGTGAGGCGCCAAGGCATGCCATGAAAAATACAGTTGTGTTTTTGCTACAGAATAATGTCCATCATAACCGGTTGTGGGAACCAAGACATGCCACGAGAAATGCGGTCGCGATCGTCATAGCGGGTTGTGAGGCACAAAGGCATGCCACGAGAATGCAGTTGTGTTTTTACGGAATAATGTCCATCATAGTGGGTTGTGGGGAACAAAGGTTGCCATGAGAAATGCGGTTGCATTTTCGCTATGGAATAATGTCTGTTATAGAGGGTTGTGGGTCACCAAGGCATGCCATGAGAAAGGCGGATGCATTTTCGGTATGGGATAATATCCGTCATAGATAATGAGTGCGAATAATCATTGCAGATGCTCGAGGACTCATATTGCTATTGTTGTAGGTGAAGGGTGACGCATATGCTCTAGGACTCATGCTGTTGTTTCTATAGGATATAAGAGTATCGCAGATGCACTAGGACTCACACTATTGTTGCTGTAGTAGGGAAGAGTGTCACATATCCTCTAGGACTTACACTGCTGTCGCTGTAGGAAAGAAGAGTGTCGCAGATGCTCTAGGACTCACACAGCTGTTGTTGTAGTAGAAAAGGGTGTCACAGATGCTCTAAGACTCAAAATGATGTTATTGTAGTAGAGAAGAGTGTTATAGATGCTCGAGGACTCACACTGCTATTACTGTAGTAGAGAAGAGCGTCGTAGATACCTGAAAACTCACACTGCTTTTGCGGTAGTAGAGAAGAGTTTCGCAGATGCTCGAGGACTCACACTGCTATTGTGGTATCAAGAGAGAGTTACAGTTGCCCGTATGATTCACGCTGCTTCTATATTGAGAAGAATGCATATTTAATGTTGTAGATGCTCGGAGGACTCACACTGCCTTATCTTTGCCAAGTAAGAGAGAGAGAGAGAGAGAGAGGGAGATAACAAAATATGCACATTGATTTTGTTTTATTATCTCCTAGTGTTTTAATCAACACCTAGACTCTCTATGTTAGATGCATGCCTAAAGGTGTTTGCGTTTGCTGAGAAGATTTTTGCTATGCTACTTCTAGAGGAAAACATGCCTGGACTTTGTTTGAACCGAGAGGGAGCTTGTTCTGGTCTCTAGGTCGTGTTTCCATTATGGTGCGAAAGATGTGATGCCAAGCCCCAAGAGATTTTTCTTGTGTGAAGCTGCGGTGTTGAAGATGCGATGCCAAGCCCCGGAGACCCTTTCTAATGTTAAGCCCCTGGAAGACCTTGATGCTGAGTTTGTCATGCCATAGGCTAACCATTTTTTCCAACGTGAGGACAAGCTAGATCTTGAAACTCGGAAGCTTTGTAGTGTCTCAAGCCCCTTTCGTGTTGAAATCGACTTTGTTGGGAAATCCTTGCAGATTTGTGCTCTGCTTTGCTCAAAATTTCTCCCTCTCTCCCTTTTTTATGACACACCATTTGATTTTCCTAGACCGCCCTTTCAGGTGTTCAATCTAGCGGGCATCTCTTTTGCGCCTTTATTTTTTTGTTGCACACACTATTTTTTGCCTAGGCTGCCTTTTGCGGGTTTTCAACCTAGTGGGCATCTCTTTTGTGCTTTTATTAGGATTTCCTTGGAAAAATCCCTTTGATTTGATCATGGAGGAAGTGTGCATTGACTCTATAGAAGAGGATGATGTTATGATTTTGTAAGAGAGAGACTTTCGTTTTGGGGGAAGCCCCATGACTCTAGGGAGGACACCAAGCCGATTTGTGGAAATAGTTGTTAACTTTGCCGGGAGGACTTTTGACCTTTTAGGAGGTACAGTTTGCAATAGCCCCTAACATTGACTCTTTTGAGAGATGACTCAAGGGAGCGAGAATGAGTCATTTAGAGAGAAAATAAGTAAAGCCCTAGTTTGATCGCAAGAAACTCGAGGTTTAGCTTAATGAAAGAAGCCCCTAGACCTAACAAGGAATGTAAATGACTCAATCTCTAGGAAAGTTGTTCTATCTCAATTGTGTTAGTGTTCGTTTTGATTTCTTTGCAAATGAGGCATACAAAGATGCCTTGACAAGTTATTAGAAGAGGGCTAATCTCCATAACAATCTAGGGCTAAACACTTCTTTCTTATTGCATGAGACCGGACCCAAAGGTTGCCAATGTTCTTCCAAAGATGAGAAGCTCAGGTCGTTGTAGTTCTCGTTGATGCTTCATTTCTTGCTTTTTCTTTCGAAATTTGTGATGAAGGGATTTGAGTTTGACTTTGTTCTTCTTTTCATGGTAGGTTTTGTGAAGTATAAATTTCAATCTTTTGGGATGAAATCACACTAGGTGACTCATTTTCTCAAAAGACGTTAATGAACCAAATTTCCAATCTTGCTGAGGCTCTAAAATGCGCCCACTCGTTTTTTTATTGTGGGAATTGTTTATTGGGTAGCTTTCACTCTTTTTATCAATCCCAAAGATAGCCCTTTTTCTCAAATGGTCTTTTCAAATTCGAGCCAAACTATTATCATGGACATCGTTCGATCCCACCAGACTAGCTTCATACAATAGGTGGAGAAGCTGTTTTCCTTTGATTTATTATACCCATCGAGAGATTTTCATTAGGGAGAAAGTACGTCAACATCTTGTTAACATACAAAGTAAGAGTTAACAATCAGATGATCAAACAAGTCGGTGGAAGTGACTTCATGCGATCATGCTGAGATGTATTACTTAGCCACTACTTCTCTTGATTATTTACAACTACTTCTTTGTGTTTGCTTTCCCCTTTTTTTGTGGAGTTTAACCCCTAGATGTTCAAGTGGCAACCTTCATTTTTAAATTCGTTTAGACATCTTTTCGTCTTTTACCAAGCATTATTAAGAATTAGATTTGAAGATAGAACAACATGGAGAATGTATCTTTCATTGATTTGACTCTTGACATAACCTTAATAAATACTTAAACAAGGAAAGAAAATCCTACTTTGTTTTATTTAAAAAAAAAAGAGAGATGGAGGTCGTCTTCGTAACTTCCCATGTTGCATTTTCGGAGTCTTCTTGGTGTTGGAGCACATCTCATGCCAAATTTGTCCCTTTCTTCACAGTAGCTCCTTTGGTGATTAGGTCTTGAATCTTCGCTACTCAAATGGACCTATCCATTTAGAAAATAACTTGCCCGGAAAAAGCCTCAATCGGGAGTTGAAGAGAAGAACCTTCATACTTGACTTTAAGAGTTTGGGTCTCAACTGCATATCATGATACTTCTTTGTTCTTTCTTCGTACAACTTTGCATTCTCATAACATTCATGCCTTAGCTCCTCTAGCTCATCCAACGTGAGAAACCTCTTCTCTCCTTCCATATTTAAATACATGTTGAGTTCTTTTATGGCATAGTATGCTTTATGCTCCATCTCAGCTGGAAGGTGGTACTCCTTGCCATACATAATTCAGTACAAACTCATGCCAATGGGTGTCTTGTATGCAGACCGGTAAGCCCATAGTGCATCGCATAATTTCAAAGCCCAATATTTACGGTTAGGATGCACCGTCTTCTCAAGTACCCCTTTTATCTGCCAATTACTCACCTTCACTTGTCCTGAGGTTTAAGGGTGACATGTCGTAGCCAACTTATGCACCACCCCATATTTCTTTAACACACTATTGATAAGTCAATTTGTGAAATGTATCCCTTGGTCACTGATTTCCCATGGCAATCCATACCTGCTAAAATACACTCACAAACAAACATGGAAATCACTTTAGCATCATTAGTTCGGGTGGCAAGTACCTCAACCCATTTGGACAAATAATCCACAATAACCAGTATATACAGAAAACTATGGGAAGGGGGAAAGGGGCCCAAAAATCAATGCCCCACACGTCAAAAATATCAACAACTAAGTTATAGTGCAGGGGCATCTCATTGTTCTTCCTTATACTACCGGTCCTTTGACACTGATCACATCTCTTTTAAAAGTCATCAGCATCCTTGTATAGAGTGGGCTAATATAAACCCACTTGAAGAATCTTTATCGCGGTCTTTTGTCCACTAAAGTGTCCCCCATATTGAAGCTCATGACAAAAGCATAAGACACTCACTTGTTCTCTCTACGGTACACACCTCCTCAATATCTTATCAGGACAAATCTTAAACATGTAAGGATCATCCCAGATATAGTACTTCACATCAGAAAGAAATTTACGTTTAGTATGAGAGTTAATTCCATATGGCAATCTATTAGACAGAAGATAGTTCACAACATCAACATACCATGGTTTTTGCACATGTAGATCAAAACGTTGCTCATAAGGAAAGTCCTCATTAATTGGAATTAACTCTTGATAGGAATTGTGATACATAAAATTCTCTAACCTAGAGAGATGATCCATAACTACGTTCTATGTCCTCTTCTTGTCCCTTGTTTCTAAGTCAAACTCTTGTAATAACAACATCCACGTAAGAAGTCTAGGCTTTACATCTTTCTTATTTAGCAAGTTTTTCAAAGCAGAATGATCAGAATAGACAATCACCTTAGATCTAAGCAAGTATGAATAGAGTTTTTCAAGTGCAAACACAATAACTAATAACTCTTTTTCAGTGGTAGTGTAATTCAATTGTGCATCATTAAGGGTTCTACTTGAATATTGGATAACATTAGGTGACTTATCTACTCTTGTCCTAAAATAGCCCTTATAGCAAAATCAGACGCATCACACATGATCTTAAAGGGAAGAGACCAATCGGGACTAGACAAAATCGGAGCAAAAGTCAATTTTTCTTTCAGCTCATTTAAAGCATTCAAACAATCTTGGTCAATAATGAACTCAGTATCTTTGGCAAGCAAGTTACACAATTGTTTGAAAATCTTTGAAAAGTCTTTGATAAATCTTCTATAAAAACCTGCATGCACAAAAGAACTGCGAACACCCTTAACTGCGATTGGGTGAGGTAATTTAGAAATCATATCAATCTTTGCCTTCTCTACATCTATCCCCTTATCGGACACTAGATGACCCAACATAATGCCATACCTCACAAGAAAATGACTCTTTTCCCAACTAAGGGTTAAGACGGCTTTGCAACATCTCTTAAGCATAAAAGTCAAATTTTTGAGGCATTGGTCAAAATTATCCCCGAACACCAAAATATCATCCATGAATACTTCTACCCCTTTATCAATCATGTCGGAGAAAATAGAAAACATACACCTTTGAAAATTCACATGTGCATTGCATAAGACAAAGGTCATTCTCCTTTATGCAAAAGTGCCAAATGGGCTAGTGAAGGTGATCTTGGATTGGTCCTCCTAAGAAATGGGAATTTGGTTATATCCCGAGAAACCATCCAAAAGGAAATAGTAAGCATGCCCCGCCAACCTCTCTTAAATTTGATCAATGAAGGGCAAAGGGAAGTAATCTTTCTTGGTCGCGGCATTCAACTTTCTCAAATCTAAACACATCCTATGACCGATTACTTCCTTTTTTGGCACTAATTCATTCTTGTCATTTGTAATAGTTGTGATACTCGACCTCTTGGGTACCAATGGAATGGGACTAACCCATTAACTATCTTCAACCGGGAAAATAATTTCCTCATCTAGCAACTTAAGCACTTCATTTCTCACTACCTCTTGCAAGTTGGGATTGAGCCTCCTTTGTCTTTCTCTTGATGGATTAGCACATTCTTCAAGATTTATTCTATGTTGACAAATGGAAGGGATAATCCCTCTAACGTCTGCTAAGGTCTACCAAATAACATTCTTGTACTCACACAACACATCAATCAATCATGCCTCTTACTCTTGGGTCTCAGTCAAAACTTTACCAAGAGATAATTAAGCATTTACTACCTTAATATAGCGGTCATAGGTTTAACACATAGTTTTATTTGGTAGCCTATTAAAGTTCTTGTATCTTTTTTAAACGGCAAATTTCTTGTTTTCCTTGCATAGTGCATCACCTTCAAGATAGCTTTTAATAGCATCCCTATTTGCTTTGAGGTTTTTCCTTCATGGCCTTCTAAAGGGTGGATACAGTCAAAGTTCCTGAAATGATGTGTCTGGCTTTGCTATCCAATGCAAAACGTCATTTATCTTCATTAGTCCATTCAGTTTTCATTTTGACTTCTGGAATGGCGGTGTTGGTTTTTGCATTGGTATTGGACTTCATTGGAATGAATGGGCTATTGGTTACACAATTGATGGATGTGGTTTTACCCATCCAAAATATATGTTTTCAAACTTATTTAGTGCTCAAAACCTTGATAATTTAATGTATTTGTTAAGTTTTTGAAATCACAAGGGTTGAATTGCAATTAGGCAGAAAATGGAGTAGTTAAGTTGTGTTTGAAAGTTCAGGGACCAAAGTGCAAAATTTTGGAAAAGGAGGGACTGCAACTAAAAATAGGAAGCTTGGCCACAATTGTTGGATTTAAGGGCCGAGGGGCCACACATGGCCTTGGGCGGTCGCCCTGGATACACAAAAAAGAAGGGCACTCGCACGGCCATGTTGAGGGTGAACGCGCCATGGCCTTGCAATGGGCTTGTGATGGAATCTCTGATTGAATTTGTGACGGATTTTCTAAAACTCCAAATTTGACTAGGATTTGGACAATTTTGGCTGAAAATTAGGAATCTCTCCTCTCTCCTACTATAAAAGGACCCCTATACTAGGTTTTTGTATCTTTTTATCATCTTCTCCCCTCTCATAACATAATTTTAAGTTTTAAACAAGATCTCAATTATTTAATTCAAGAATTCCATTGAAGGTTGTTGCAATTATTTGAAGCTTTGTTGATGTTCAATATGAACATGCGTGGCTAATTATCTTGTTCTACGGAATGGAGGTAATGTATATTAATCATTTATTTTTTAATTAATCTTGCAATCAATCAAAGGTTGAGTTTATCAAAAGTATTCTTCATCTAACTTTTCTAAGCTACAATCACATATGTAGATGTGATTGGTTTTTAAAACTCAATTTTTGTGTGTGAATGGCAATTGATTGTTCGATCCATACAGGTCAAACTTTTGAATAAATATAATCTAGGTTTTGACAAGTGATTGAAAACCAAAATTATAGGTTCTTAATCTTATGGTTTAATGGGTTCTTAAATATTAAGTGAACTTTTTAGAAAACCTAATGTTTGTTGAACACTAAATTGTGGATGTGTGAAGGCGCGATTTTATTAAAGAGGATGAACCCCCAACTATGATTGATTGTGTTATCAATTGGCATATCGGTGCGATATACATGAATCCCATTCCATAGACCCTTCTTCCTTGGCATTTGGTAATCTTTTAGTTGTTTTATTATTTCTTATTTTGAGTAGTTAATTATTAAGAAGGAATAATAATCAAATCCAAACCCCCTTCTTTTATTTGTTATTTATGTTGGTGTAATGCCCTAGGCTATAGTTATGATTGAGTTGAACTGTTATATATCATCTTTATTATTTATTATAGAGCGCATTTATTCTATTCATTATATATTTGCATGTTTATTATATTGAATTGCGTCCCTAGTTGTTATGAATAACTAGTATATGTTGGTAGTGGATAATCATAGAGATGATTATATGCATGCGATGCACATTACACTTATGGATACTTGCTAGAGAACAAGTATTGGACATGACCTATCGATGAGATTTATGACATGGTCAATAATCATAGGTGTCATGAATAAATCTTATGATAGTCGTGTTATTGAATCCTTGCACCTGAGATTATCATCGTCTTCCACATGGTGAAGATCGTGTTTGATATAGTCTAACACTATCTTTAATTGGATAGCAATAAGGGCTATGTTAGCATGTTTGGATCCATGTAGGGAAGAATGATAAGTCAAGATGGGATTTGTCTCTCTTATGAAGAGAGATGTTTGCTTGGGCCCCTCGATGAATGAAGTTGATGAAATGTGTGGCCACACTCAAGTGATTTGATAGATATCAAATACATTTGGATTATCAACATATTCGGAATCGAGAAAGCATTGAACAAGATGAGTTGACATAGACCATGACTCATGTTCAATTGAACATCGTGGACAAAGGGATTGTGACATTTGATTATCAAGGAATCAAGCTTTGATGTTATATTTAATTGAGTGGACATAATGATTTGCTAGAAGTCACTTATGTCTTGTGAGAGTGATGTTTCAACTCACTGCCAACATAAAATATAATTTCTAAAGGGTCACACACAAAAGAACGGATTAAAAATGACTAAAAGGATGAATTTTGGGCCCTGGGGACGACTCTGGGATGACTGATGTTTCAGGGGACGAGTCGTGCCCCATTGGCTCAATTCGTGCCTTGGTAAGGGACGACAGTTTCTGGGGTGTGCATATAGGGACGACTCGTGCCCTGTGGGACGAGTCATGCTCACGACTCGTGCCCTCAGGCACGACTCGTGCCCTATTGATTTGGCAACCTTGAAAACTGGTTCGTTAAGTCGTACGACCAAATTGGCCATAAGGCACAACTCGTGCCCCTGGGGATGAGTCGTGCCAGAGGTTAATTTTAGTCCGTATTGCTTTTCCTTTGCTGATTTGGTGTTGGTTTTTGACTAAGATTCTCCCCTAAAAGTTAGGGATTTATACTTAGTATAAATAGGAGCCATGGTCAGCCAAAAACACATGTAATTTTTGGGTTTATGAAACACAAAATTGGGATCTAGATTTAAAATCAAAGACCAAAATCCTTTTTGCCATTGATTATTGAAAAATCGTTTTCAATAATTGGATCATCTAGCAATCAATCAAGAATCGTTCTTGGTCCGTTCGAGTGTGGATTACCGATAGAAGGTGATAGGTTAATCACCAAAAGCTTGAAGCCTTCCATCATCGATTCTTCACAAGGTAAAGAACAAGGAGAAGATCAAAACCTTCATCAACTGTTTTGATATTTGTTTTTGAGATCTGATTTTCAGATTCGAATCCACGTTAAATTTCATCACATTCAAGGTATGTAAATTCTATCTCATATTAATTTCTAATCTCTTCATGCTAGATGGATCTTAAGGCTAGGGTTTTGATGTTATTGTTAAATCTTCTGCTGCGTTTGTAACCCCAAAATCCAACAGTGGTATCAGAGCCCTGTCTTGCCATGATTAGGATTGAAATTTCATGCTAGATTTAATTTGATTATTTGCTACCATGTGATATGAAATAGATCTAGATCCTATGTGTTTTGTTTCTATGAAAAACAAGTATATCTAATATGCCATGATTCATGATTAATGATAAATTAATTAGATTAGTTTATCACATAGGTTATTAATCTTGTAATATGATTAAATTAGATTTGTAATTTCTCAAAATTGTATCAAATTGTTTGTGTGAAATTTTGTGAAGCCCTATGTTCATGATTATGTTCACATGAGATCTATGTTATAACCATGCGATGTTTGTTATATGTTGAAAACCTTCTAAATATTTAAGTCTTATGCCATTCCTTGATTAGAACACTTGTGAAATTTAGGGTATTTTGATGTAGTTTCAGCCATAGTTGGGTGCATCATTATATCTTAGTTTGTGATCAAGATAAGATTATGGTTGATGTAGTTTTGGCCATAGTCAAGTGCATCGTTCCATGTTTTATATCTTTAAAAAAAGTTTTGACTTAATTGGTGCTTTCAAATAAGATTTGACCCAAGACATAGATGAGATTTAAAACATGTTTTGATATATGATATCCATTGAAATCTCATAAAAGATCTAAGAGTCATATAGTGATATGATTGTTGTTTCTACCTAAATAGCTTGATTTCGGGTATTAGCTCAATTAAACCGGAATTAAGTGAAATATGGATCCTAGCCTACTATTATTATATGATACATGTTTGTATTTGAAGGTGTATAATTTAGTGGGAGTATTGATGAAATACATTATTTTCTCTTAGATGATAAATGTGTTGATATTGATATATGTTCATATTGTTTACATATTTTATTATAGAATGGCTACACACAATAATCAACCCCTATCACTGCGATCAGTCCTTGAGAAGGACAAGCTTGAGGAGAACGGTACCAACTATTCTGATTGGATCAGAAGCCTCAGAATTGTTCTGAAGCAAGAGAAGAAACTGTACGTTCTCAATGAACCCATTCCACCTCAACCTGCTCCAAATGCTCCTAGGGCTGATAGGGATACACATAAGAAACATAATGATGATTCTATGGATGTCGCATGCCTTATGCAAGCCACTATGTCTAAGGCTCTTCAGAAGGACCTTGAGCACATAGATGCAGCATTTGATCTTGCTGAGCACTTAAAAGAAATGTTCCAAGTGCAAGCAAGAAATGAGAGATATGATGTGGTTAAGGCCCTAAATGCATGCAAGATGCAAGAGGGGCAATCGGTGGGAGCTTATGTCCTTAAGATGAAGGGTTACATTGAGCGTCTCAAAGGCTTGGAAATTCGATGAGTTTGGAACTCGCCACGGATACGATATTGAATTCATTGCCTGAAAGTTATAGTCATTTTATTATGCACTATCACATGACTGACATGGATAAGAATCTCTCAGAATTGCATGCGATGCTTAAAACCGCAGAGATGAATATCAAGAAGCCTAAAACCGATACTGTGTTAATGGTTAACAAAGGTAAAGGGTTCAAGAAGAATGGTAAAGGTAAGGCAAGTGTAGCTAAACCTAAGGCAAAAGTTGTCGATGCCAAAGAGGCTCCCAAGGCATATCAAAAGGATGCGGTTTGCTACCATTGCCAAGAGGTTGGTCATTAGAAGCGCAACTGCAAGGCTTACAAGGAAGGCCTAAAGGTGAAGAAGGGCAATACGATTGCTACTACTTCAGGTATCTATATGATAGATATTTTACTTTCTGTTTCTAGTTCATGGGTATTAGATACCGAATGTGGATCTCACATTTGTTTAAATGTGCAGGGACTGAGAAATAGGAAGCTGCTCAAATAAGGTGAAGTTGACCTACGTGTGGGGTATGGAGCAAGAGTTGCTGCATTAGCCGTAGGAATATATGATGTAACTTTACCTAGTGGCTTAGTACTTGTTTTGAACAATTGTTACTATGTTCCAGATTTGAGTAGGAATATTATTTCTGTTTCTTGTTTGGATAATGAGGGATATAATTTTCTTATTTCGAATAAGAAGTTTTATATTTATTTAAATGATATGCTTTATGGTATTGCAAATTCATTTAATGGCCTTTATGTTCTTGATGTTGATGAGAAACAAAATAGTGTTGAAAATGTTTATCATGTGGATAAGAAATCTAAACCGAATGACGTGAACAACTCGTTCATGTGGCATTGCCGGCTTGGTCATATAAACGAGAAATGCATTTCTAAACTCCACAAAGATGGAATGTTAGACTCACATGATTATGAATCATATGAGATATGCGAATCTTGTTTATTGGGTAAAATGACTAAACCACCCTTCACTAAGAGTAGTGAAAGGGCTAGTGACTTATTGGGCCTAATACATACTGATGTATGTGGACCAATGAGTAGCATTTCTAGGGGAGGATTTCGATATTTCATTACATTCACCGATGACTTATCTAGATATGGCTATTGTAAGTACCCAAATCTGGCTCATGCCTTCCGGTTAAATTTCCCGACAATTTCGATAAGTTTCCCGGTAATTCCCCGGACCTTCCTAGTGTTCCGGAAATATTTCGGAACTGTTCCAAAACAATTAAGGGCTGAAGGGGAAGCTTCCTAATTAAGAAACACGTTTTTATTAATTAGGAAATGTTCTAGAATTTGCCACCTTGCATGATTCTAGAAATTTGCTGAGTCACAAGGGATAATGCCGCACGGCTGCATTAGCCAAGGGTCTCTGGCCGCACGGCTTCATTAGCTATTTTCAGACTGCCTATAAATAGAGCCCTCCTCTACCCATTTCAACAACAACAACAACAATATCATCAACCACTACACAATACACTACACTCAAGCAAATGCTGCGAAGTTAGGAAGCCAAAAGGGTGCCAAGAAGCCTCCTCCCTCCTCCTTGAAGATCTAGAAGTTGGTCCTTCCACCTAGCTCCACCCAAAGAAGAAGAGGCCACCATTGGTAACCTCTCACTCCCTAAACTTGCATCCTAATTGCTCTATATGATTTAATTGCTCGTTGCATTTCATATATTTGTTATTATCTTTGCTTGGGACTTGACATTCATAGTTAAAGATCATATCTTTATACCCCCTTTCCCCCTTTGCATGCATTAGGCATCCCTTGCCATTAAAGATGTAATGTTTTGAATCAAAGGTGCATCCTTTGCACCTAAAAACTCTATTTTTACATAAAAATGCCACCTTCATGCATCTTTTGCATATAAATATCCAATCTTTATGATAAAAAATGCATCCCTTGCACATGAAATCCTTTTTCAAGCATCCTTTGCATTAAAGATCATATCTTTATCCTAAATTAGCATCCCTTGTTTCTTTAAAAATGCAATCTTCATGCATCCTTTGGATATTTAAATCCCAATTTCTTCATAAAAATGCATCCTTTGCATAAAAATCATGTCTTTATGCATCCTTTGCAAATAAAGTTCATTTCTTTAAATCAAATGCATCCTTTGCAACCCAAAAATGTCATCTTTTCACTAAAAATGTCATTTTTACATGCATTCCCCCATGTCCCCATTAGCAACCTTGGAACGGACCGGTGTAAAAGATCATATCTTTACATCGTTTCTTCCATAAAAGGTTTCATAATTTCTTTAGAAAGGGACAACCTTGAATCCTATATCTCCGATTATCACTTAAGACGAGTATGAAGCATCTATATGAGCTCGACCGTCTTAAAGTGTAGGATTGATGGGCTAAGGACATTCCTTCCTAAAGAACCTCATTTTGTGACTATAAAAGGGAGTCATTCTCTCGATCACGCAAGTCCCGAGGTTAAAAAGCGATGATCACAAGTCCAAGATGAGGACGGGATTATAATCCCGAATACATAAAATTCCAAAGAATCTCGAGCGACAACCAATAAATGGTTTGTACGTCCGGAAGACAACTTGGGACATTCCCTCCCCCTATTTTCAAACACATGCACACACGAAAGCACGCAAGCAAGCACGATTAATGAAATCTTGGGAGACTTGCTCCGGCAAGGCACCTTGGGTGAACGACGATCCGTTCTTCCCAAGGGGTAACTTAACCTCCGAACCCATAAAACCTTTTTTTCAAAGTTTTGAGGTAATCAAAATGGCGTGGCGACTCCTTTTTTTCAAATTAAACCGGATGTCTTCAAACTCGCGTGAATTTCCAATACACAAAATTTAGGGCACACATTCACAGTTTGGCGACTCCGCTGGGGACATCCCAAAGGAGAAAAGCTTTTATTTTCAAAACAAAAAATCGATACTCGGTATATAGGTGGAAACCACTTAACCTTCCTGTATCACTTCCTGATTTGGGAGTTGGGATAAACGGTGGTTTAACAATCCCACGTACCAGTATCCCTTTTCGAAAAAAAAAATGTTGAAAAAAAATAAAAGAAAGTTTTTCCCTTTGAGCAGGTTAGACTCCCGTCGCTGATTTCATTAATCTTGCTTGCTTTATTTACCTTGCATTGCATCATTTGCATCTTGGAATATGTGCATAATTTGAACGGGAAACAACCCGAAAAATAGCAAAGGAGTGGAACCTGGAAAATTGATCCATGCACTCATACGGCTCAATCCTCCTTGGGTTACGGCCAGAGCGACCTCGGTGGCAATTCCACCAGGAAAAATCATGGTTAATCGGCGAGTCCTAGCAGCTTGGGGCCACTCGGCTCCATGGCGGACCTGGGCTCCCGAGAAAATTTACGTGCTTACGTGCTGCATTTTCCCGTCCCGAAAATCATTCCTTTAAAACACATTTCATGAAAATCTCTGTTTTAACTCAAAAGGAACATTTTTAGGAGACCGCACACTACGCGCACTTTGATATATCCTGTACACTTTGCATGCACGTCCTTCAAACTCGGGGTGGTTCAGTGCGATCACGGACAGCCTTACGATGCTCCCGAGCGCGCACGGAATCATTCCAACCTCCCCATGGCAGCCATTGTCGACCAATGCACAGTCCGTGTCACACGTTTCAAAAAAACCGTGACTTTTGGTTGGTTTTTGGTCTAGTCCGTGTCATATAGCCCAGTTGCATACCCTCGTAAAGGTCAAGCCTTAGCTCATAACGGAAGTCAAGGTCCTTCGCTCAAGCGAAACTTTGCCAAAATTCCGACAAGGAAAAATTGGTAGAATCTTGACTCCGACATTGACCTTGACCCGCACGGAATGCGTAAGAGTCGAGACCGAGTCTTTGCCAAGAATAGTCCAAAGATCTTTCGCTCAAGCGAAGCTCTGCCAAAATTCCGACAAGGAAAAATTGGCAAGATCTTGACCCGGCATTGACTTCGATTCTGACTCACGCACTGCGTATGCAACGAAGTTCAATGTGAACTGTGTCATCCGACTTTTACCGCCCGACCCATGCCTATTATCTTCTCGGACATTACCGAAAGTCAAAACGTCATTCGCTCAAGCGAAATTCTGCCGAAATCCAATCAAGGCAGAAAGACGAGACTTTCCCGGTATTGCCTTGACTATAATCCGCATCGCTCGTGCGTTAAAAGGTCCCATGACCCGCTAGACCCGTTAGGAGCGTTCTTTACTCTCGGTCGATGGGATCCGCGTGCCCTATAGGACCCTCGCCCGGGGCTATCCACCCTGGGAGGTCGAAATACAGGTGGAATACGAGGGGCTTATAGACGTAGTGACGGAACCCACTGATCCAGGATCTAGAGTAGTTGCGAAAAAGAAGGGCAAATTCCCTTTTCCAACCAAATAGATATTAATAAAAGACACTCTTTTAAGTAAACTGGAAGATTCTTAATTTGCATATTGCCTGAGCCTTCAGCCTAAACACCTACCTCGAGTCTAAACCTTTCCTATCCCTTTCCCGCATCGAGAAAGAAGTGGGTGAGAACACCGGGTCAGCGACTTGTTAGCGCATAATTCTCAGACAGTTCGCCAGAATCCTCAGTTTGGTCGATCCGAGTCGAATGTCCGATTCGACAGAGAACAAGACTTGGTTTGGGTAACCGAGATGACTAGGGAAGAAGAGCTAGCCTATAGCCAATGCCCTCCCCCATCCTCATATAATCCATTGCCAAAGACTGTCCCTTTTCAGTCTTCCCCAATATCCCAAGCCGTCAGGGTCCCGACACCCTCGCAGCCTTTGCATTCCCCCATGGGACTCTTTCCCTCCTTTCAGCCTAATCCAAATTTCCCTACCTTGGAATTCCAGTGCCAGCCTGACCTCTCTAATTTTGTCAACGCCTGTGAATTTGCCTATCTCTCAGACAGTGGCAGTGAAGAGTCAGTCGGAAATGAGAACAGGAATGGGTGGATTTACAGTGATGATGACAGTTCAGTAGAAGGAATGGACTTGGAGTCAGCGGAAGTGAAACCCAAAGGGCAAGATAAGGTAGAAAACCACAAACCTGGAATAGGGGATGAAATCACTTCAAAGTGTATCTGCAGCCTGTGTAAAGGCTTGGGAAAGGAAAAGGATGCTAGCTCAGATGAGGCAGCGTATGAATCCTACATCCTAGAGTTCAATACTCCTTACAAAGATTTGGTCGGTGAATGGAGGGACTTAATTGAAGCTTTAGCTGAAAGAGAGAAGTGGGCTCCACCCGTCGATCTGGAACACGTAAGCGTCGCTGAAGCCAAACCCTCATCAGGAAGAGTAGACTCTGTTACGGTGTTAATAGTCACTCCCGAAGCACAGTGCGAAGAAGAGTGTATGGATGCCCTGGAAAGGGTCTTAAGTCTCGAGGCGACCCCAGTCCCCTTTATGTCCTATGATGACAACGATGTTTTCTTGGTAATTCCCAAGTCAGAGGAGGAGTCCAAGATACCTCTTATATGGCATAAAGTATCCCGACCTGCTTTTGCCCTCATTGGTCATCAAAGTCAAGACGAAAGTTCCTGTGAGAGTTACCACAGTAGTGATACCGATGAAGACACGGTCGAGAGTGCCGGAAGGAACAAGAAGGAATGGTTAGCCCCGGAAAAGCCGAAAAGCCCAGAAAACCTTCCCGACAGTAAAGAACAGGAACCCGCCATGAGGTTTGACCTCGCAGAAATCCTTATTGATGATGGCATTTCCCACTTCAGACAGTGTTTGGCCAACGTCAAAGATGCCGTCAGAAGGTTGACCCCTAGAGAAAGAAGGGACATGCTTGGCGCGTGATGAGGAATGTGATCCCACTCTGTTGAAAAAATTGTTAGGTCCGGATGAGAAAGCCATTCGCCGGGCTCCAAACCCAAAGTGATAACTCTGTTGCATGCCGACTTGGAAAAGTTTGAATGAGACTGTGAAGGCTCTAAACAGAGAAGGTGAAGGCTGAAACCAGCCAATTGCTAAGCCAATTAGAGAGTCGAGAACCCGAGAAGGCCGAAAGCCATTAACTTGGGATCGGGTTCGAGCTGCGGCCTATGCCTCCGGTAGCGCCGTTAATCGATTAATCGGCGAGTAATTGGCCATACGCCGGCAGAGCCCGCCTCGACTTTGAAAGAGCTAACGAGAATCCTCCAAAAGTAGGAATAATGACCCGAAAAAAAATCTAATGTCTATGTGATGACTCGGTGCAGACAGATGAGTATTGAGCGGCTTAAGGGTGACAAAAGGAATGCCGTCTCGGAGCCAAAGACGAGATAAGAGGCCTTATAAGCCGGAAGCAGAAAAAACGGGCTCGACAAAGAGGATCCGGTGTTGACTCGGTTGAAATGTAAACCAGGCCAATATCTCCTTGTGGTCCCCGTTAACCTCTTCATACCCTCATAAGTTGAAGCTAGAAGAAAGTTTGGCCAAGACCACGGTGCCCATAGATGTCACCCCAGATGAGGTCGTCCAAATGATTGGAAGTATCCATTACGGAAACATCATTACCTTCACTGACTTGGACCTGCCAAAATATGGGGCTAGTCATAACGAACCTCTTTACATCACAGTCCAGTTAGAAGAGCGTCGATTGCCACGGGTATTAGTCGATGGAGGGTCTGCAATGAATTGGACCTGAAACCAACAGATTTGAAGCCTTCTAGTCAGACTATTAAGGCTTATGACTCCACTGCATGATCAGTTTTGGGGATTGCTACTCTCAAGTTGTGGTTCGAAAAAAAGGTCATGGACGTTGACTTTCAAGTGATTGATATCCCTATTTCATTCTTGCTTTCTGGACGCCCTGATCCACCCTTGCATAAGCGGAGTGGCCTTCTACTCGCACCAATGCGTCAAATTTCAAATAAGTGACGGGACTATCACAACCATCTACTGAGACAGTTGTCACGGTAGAAGGAACCAAAGACTTTGGAGATATCCCGATATTGGAGATCAAGCATGATGATGAAGGATTGGCATTGACCGGATTCTCTATAGCTTCTTCCAAAGCACAAGTGTGTTGCACTGACCTCACCACTACTTCCGATAAAATTCCTCCGGCCATGAGAATGATGAGAAAAATGGGTTATCTTCCAGGGCTTGGATTGGGCAGAAGACTCCAGGGTCGCAATACCATCATTGATGTAAAGGAACAAACCACCAGATATGGATTGGGATACAAACCGAATTCTCGGAATGGCAGAAAAGCTAAAGGGGTCCAGCTCCATCCCTACAGTTTATCCCTGACCCATTACTTTACAAAAGGTGGGACTCAATACGATGAAAATGACCATCAGACCTCCCTGAGGAGAAACCTTTTGGAAAACCTTGAGAAAGTGAGGGGAAAGCCAGCCAATCCTGTTCGAAGAATGTTCCTTGACTTGCCAGACATTCCTGGGGCTACCACTACCGTTCAGAACGAGTATGTCTTCAAAGAAAATTCAGACAGTGTCAAAGAATCAGCATCCGGGGTAATGGACTTCTCCGCCTTCGAGTTAGCTCTTACGAAGATCAGCCAGATAGAAGCCGGCCAAAGAAGGAAGACAACGAGTGGGGAGTTGCAAAAGTTGTTCGATGAAGAAGCACAGCATCCTGCATTTGATCGACTTCACTCGAGATGATGAGATAGTTGCTGTAATTGGAGACGGTGGTGAAGATCCTTTCGATCCCCGCACTTTGGTGACTAAGACAGAGATGCCATTGAAGAATTGGGAGACGTTCTCAGGGCCGATAGCCAGCCGACAGCAAATGATCGCGGAGCTTGGATTGGTACCCCGTCCTTCTCAACCCAGTCGTGTCAAACACCCTGTTGTCTATAAAGTTGAGTCAGGAATCTTTGAATTCCAGTCCTTTGAGTCATCCGAAGGCCTCACGCCTGAGGACTATCAAAATGTAATCGATGTCATCTTTCCCCTTATTTTGAATGAAATGACAGATCTTTCTGAGTATCCTCTTATTGCCAACTTAACAAATGATAAATTAACTCAAAACTTAACAACAGTTAATAATGAATCATTTGAACAAGATGCAAACACACTAAATGAACAATACATTAAAGAAATCTTTAAGGTGTTTCGTAAAAGAGGAAAACCGGGCCCAAGCTGTCGAGGAGGTTTTGACAAGTGTGAACTTGGGTACTGTCGAGGAACCTAAAGAGACACAGATCGGAAACTTCTTCCAGGGGGTTGAACGGGACAGACTGATCGATCTGCTCAAAGAATACGTCGACGTGTTTGCATGGTCATACAGGGATATGCCGGGGCTAGACAGTTCAATAGTGGAGCACAGGATCCCTCTAGCACCAGATGCTAAGCTAGTAAAGCAGAAATTGAGAAAGATCAAGCCAGAGTGGTCTCTACAGGTCAAAGAAGAAATTGAGAAGCTACTGCGGGTAGGATTCATCAGAGTCATCGAATATCCGACATGGTTGTCCAATATTGTGACCGTCACCAAGGCCAATGGGAAGGTACGCTGCTGTGTGGATTTCCGAGATCTAAACAAGGCCAGCCCCAAGGACGATTACCCTTTGCCAAACATAGACATCCTGGTGGACTCCACCGCCAACTACGAAGTAAAATCCTTCGTTGATGGCTTTGCAGGCTACAACCAGATCAAGATGGCCGAAGAAGACCAAGAAAAGACAGCCTTCACCACACCGTGGGGAACTTACTGTTATACAGTGATGCCATTTGGGCTCAAGAATGCCGGGGCTACTTATCAAAGGGCAGCGACCGCGCTTTTCCATGACATGATCCACAAGGAGATTGAGGTCTACGTAGACGACATGATAATTCACTCCAAAGGCGAGGATGGGCAGCACTTTGTTGACCTGCGGAAGTTCTTTGAGAGGCTGAGACAACATTCCATGAGACTAAACCCTGCCAAATGCACCTTCGGAGTGACAAGGGGAAAAGTGCTTGGGTATATGGTCACGGAGCGAGGTATCGAAGTCGACCCCCGAAAGATCAAAGCCATTATGGACATGAGGCCACCTCGAACCCAGACAGAAGTCAAGAGCTTTATGGGGAAGTTGCAGTACATCAGTCGTTTTGTCAATCAGTTGACCACTATGTGCGAGCCCATCTTCAAGCTCATGAAGAAGAATGTAGATACAGAATGGACCGAAGAATGCCAGGATGCTTTTGACCAGATCAAAGCATACTTAGTACATCCTCCGGTGCTATGCCCCCACATAGACAGAAACCTCTTCTGCTCTATCTCACTGCACATCCTTGTCTGAGCAGCTTGGGGCTATGCTTGCTCAGGAGAAGAAAGACTCTCGGGTAGAAAACGCCATTTACTTTGTCACTTAAGTCAGCAGGAAGTGAGCTCAATTACTCAAGATGTGAAAAGACTCGTGTGCAGGATCGGGTCCGGTAGTCGGCAAGTTGAAGCATTATATGCAAGCCCACCCTGTGAATTTGGTCTCGAAAATGGACCCCATCAAATACATCTTTGATAAGCCTTCCCTCTCGATGTGTCTGGCAAAGTGGTCATTCTTCTTGGCAGAATACGACATCAACTATGTGACCAGAAAGGCCATCAAAGGCCAAGCATTGTCAGACCACCTGGCAAACTTCCCCAGTAATGAGGGCAGAGGGCTGTGATGATGTGCCATTCGCGGGAAAATTCGATTTTTCGTTTCTTTGAAAACCAAATAAAACCGGAAAACGGAGTCGCCACACCATTTTTGTTTTAAGGGCCAAAACTTTGAAAAATGCCCGAGATCAGAGATTTGGGTTCGGAGGTCATGTTACACGCCGGGAAGGACGTTAGTGTGCACCCGGAATGCCTCGTAAAACGAGTCTTCCAAGCTAAAAACCATTTGTGTGTGTGTGTGTGTGTGTGTGTTACTTTGGTAAAAATAAGTTGAAACTCAGAAAAGTAAAAATTGGGAATTCTTTATAAGACTTTGGACAGATCCCATGAATTTTGGTGTGATTTTTGGGTTGAGTTTTGGTACTCAAAAGATTTTTGGAAGTTGGGAATCACTTCTGCCAGAATGAAAAAGGCAGTGGACACTTGATTTTGAAATGGATTTAAAGGCTTCAAAACTTCATAATCTGAGAAAACTCAGAGAATGAAAGTTGTTCCAAACACCTCACATAAGATTTATTTGAAAGAATTTTTCATTTTGGAGAAGATTTGAGGACTCAAAACCTTCTGGAAATCTCAGATATGAGATCTGGACTCCTAGAGACTGGTGATCTGACCTTCAAAATAAAATTGGGAAAAGGGAGTTTTACTCACTCAAAAAATAAAATAAAAATATTTCTGGAAATCTCTGGATGTTGGCTACAAAAAGTGTTTTGTAGTCAACACAAAATTCTAAGTTTATCTGTGTCCAAAAATTTAGACCATGGACTGGGGCCTTAGAAAATTGCTACTGGACAGCAACTTCTCAAGAAAGAAAATGTGGTTTTAAAGGGGGTTTGGCATCCATGCTTGTCCCCATTTCCATAGAATAATTTTAATGAAAGAAACGGGATTCCGTTATCTTTCTCGGGGAGATCGGACTTACGTTTTACTGCCGGGGAATAATTTTGATGAAAGATACGGGATCCCGTTTCTTTCTCGGGGAGATCGGTCTTACGTTTTACTGCCGGGGAATAATTTTGATGAAAGATACGGGATCTCGTTATCTTTCTCGGGAAGATCGATCTTACGTTTGACTGCCGTTGGTGATTTTGATGAAAGAAACGGGATTCCGTTATCTTTCTCGAGGAAATCGGACTTACGTTTGACTGCCGTTGGTGATTTTGATGAAAGATACGGGATTCCGTTATCTTTCTCGGGGGGATCGGACTTACATTTTACTGCCGTTGAATGATTTTGATGAAAGATACGGGATCAACTTATCTTTCTCGGGGAGATCGGTCTTACGTTTTACTGCCGTTGAATGATTTTGATGAAAGATACGGGATCCCGTTATCTTTCTCGGGGAGATCAGTCTTACGTTTTACTGCCGGGGATGATTTTGATGAAAGGTACGGGATTCCGTTATCTTTCTCGGGGAAATCGGACTTACGTTTTACTGCCGGGGATGATTTTGATGAAAGATACGGGATTCCGTTATCTTTCTCGGGGAAATCGGTCTTACGTTTGACTGCCGTTTGATGATTCCTTTGAAAGGGGGTTGACTTTGGTTAACTTTGGTTAACTCTGTTAAGTTGAGGACTGAACTGCAGAGTCCTGAAATTTTAAAGGGCAAAAGGGTCATTTTGACCCTTACAAACCCATCCGCGCGGATAGGGTTGAATTCCCAGGCTGTTTTAAATGAGGGCCGCCCCCTCCCTTCTTCTTCCTCACTTTTCCAGATTTTCGAGAGAGAGACGAGGGGGAGAGACTAAAACCGCCATTTTTGGCTTAAAAACCTTAAAATTCTTCCGATTTCTTCGATTTTTGAAGCAATGGAACACGCGGGAGGTGCTTTTCAAGGCCAAGGACGTGGCCCGGTCGCGGAGAGACGATTGGAGCTCGTCCGAATGAGGAGGCATTACACTCTTTCTCAATCGATTGCGGAGGAGAATTACCCCGATGCTTGGCAACATTGGGCTTCTGATCCGAGTCTCCAAACGGTATACTTCGAATCTTTTCATTCCCTTTGTCGATTTTTGCTTGAAATTGAATTTTGGGTGATTTTTCTTTTTTTTTTTTTGAAAATTATGAGGAAAATTTTGTTCTTGGCTTTGAATCTTGATTTTGATGCTTTGCATGTTGTAATGAGTATATGGGTAACTCAAATGTGCATTTTGCTTGGAAAAAGAATTGGCATTTTCGCCATTTTTTTTTGAAATATGAGACTATGATGAACAATTTCCCGAATTCGGGACGGAATTTTTTTTTGTTGCAATGTAGGATTCTTGCAAGGTTGATATGATGATTTTTTTTTTTGCAATGAGACGATGATTCCATGAATGACATGTATGCATGTTATTTTATGAAAATGGGACGGAGTTTTTGCCTCCGTTGACTCCTTGTGTGAATGTATGCATTTTTTTTTTGAAAATGGGACGGAGTTATTGACTCCGTGTATGAATGCATGAATGTAGGATCTTTTGGGATGATGGATGATATACACGTATGCATTTTTTTTTGAAAATGGGACGGAGTTTTTATTTCCGTTGACTCCTTGTATGATTTTTTTTTATGAATGAATTGGGATTTGCTGAAAACTGTCTTTTTTGAGAAAAATGGGGCTAGGTTCATTGCATGCCGTTATGCTGCCGAATTTTCTTCAAAACTTTGTGTTGCGTGATGCATGTATATGCTTTCTTTTTTTTTGTGCAAATGCAAATGCAATTTTTTTTTTGACATTTTCTTTTTTTTTTTGTTTTATTGCAGGGTGGAAACAATTACGTGACGGAGCAGTTGAATAAGATGAAGACTCGAGGATCAGTGGAGTCTGTAGTTGACCTGTGGGACCGGCTTCCGAATGCGGGCCGAGGAGCTTTGATCAGTCCGAGACATTGTCGTTGAGACCGGGCTGGGAGTTCATTGAGTGCTTCGAGGGGTTGGTTAAGTTCCCTAAGAGCAAGTGGCCTGATGTTTGCTTTGGCGCAGCATTGGTGGGATGCGACCCACACATTTCACTTCTTCTGGGGCGAGGCTACGGTTACGCCTTCCGACTACGCTGCGATCACGGGTCTGTCCTTCAATGGACGCAGCATTGAGTGGCGGGACGGCTACAGCGATGTGGACCTCCGGTGCTCTTCTGGCTTTACCCCATTCCCAAAAAGGGGATGGGGATGGAGTACGCCGTGGTTTATGGGAAGATTGTGGAGATCATCGGGAGCTATGAGGCTGGGGATGAGAGGATAGGCGCTGAGCAGATTGCTAGGGCCTTTTTATGGTTTGCTTTTTCGAGCACTCTTTTTGGACACGCCGAGGGGACGGCGGTGTTTGCTTTGCTGAGGAGTTTGGAGGATGTGGAGATGGCTGGAGATGTCTCTTGGGGAGAGGCCGGGCTGGCAGAGCTTTACTTTGCTCTTGATAGATACAGCCGAAAGGCTGTGAGCTCCTTATACTGCTTCGAGTTTGCTCTGGAGGTATAAGCTTTCTTTTTGCTTTTCCCCTTTTTTCTTGAGCACACACTTTTCTTTTGCACTGAATTGATTTGATTTTTACCTTTCGCAGGTATGGGGGTTGGAGTTCTTCCATATCACAATGTGGCGACAGACGGCGGAGTACGTCGGGGCGTATCCAGCCATGCGTTCCTGGTCCAAGTTTGCCCGAGAGAAGAAGGGCTCCAGAGGGCGCACGACCCCCAGGTACTCGGATTGCCTTCCTTTGACGAGGGCTGAGACGGATGAGGAGATGATATTCTATCCCTGGGATCGTTTCGAGGTGGCATGAAACGGGCGGGCGCCGAGATATGGACTCGTGCAAATGGAGGATTCTCGAGAGGTCCGACTTGCGACGTCTATTATCCGGGAGAGAGGGTGACGCGCCAAAGATGGCGTGAATTTGCCATTGATGACACCGGTGGAGCCTCCCGCCGATATGATGCACTCCGAGTGATAGATCTCGCGACTGGGATGATTACCGAGCCGGCCAAGACTTCGGCATTTATGGCGATTGAGCCATATCCAAGATTTGTCTCTGAGGAGGCCGAGGACGCCCTGTGCTCCTGGATAGAGAGGGGTTAGGGGTCCCACGGTACCCTCGGACGGACTTTTCATATGTCCAGGATGGGGTCCGATTGAGGGTGCAGATCCCTCAGCCTGAGCGGCTTCCACGAGCTTTCTGGCCTCGTCCGGGTATGAAGGTACGGCTTCTCTTTTCCACCTTTCTTTCTTTTGCTTTTGTCTTTTCTTTTCTTTCCTGTCATCATTTTTCGCTTCAATCAAGCTTTCGACGCTTTTGCTTTCGTGCGCTGGAGGTGGTCGTTGAGAAGCTGACGAAACAAGTGATCGGGGCTAAGAGATTTATCAGGAGGATGGTTGCTTGTGGGGCTCCTCAGGCTAGAGCGAGGTGACCATTGCCGGCGCCTGTCAGGCGGGAGGCTTCCCCTATTCCTTCAGAGACTTCTTCCGAGACTCCTCTTTCTACTCTCCTTGACCCTCACGCGGTACTACCTTCGGACCACGTCATTCTCGGAGATCCTTACGGGCAGGGACACATCTGGCAGCATGGTGGATCTTCTTCGCACGTCCAGGAGTTTGACGCTTTCACCTTTGGATATGATTTCTTCGCAGATCTTGGCTTGCCCTATCAGAGCGTGCCGGTTGGTCCTGATGAGCCTTCTTTCGGGGACGAGGACGATGATTCTGAGCCTGAGATCTTCATGGCTCCTGAGGAGGCGGGCCCGAGCTGCAAGAGGGACCGGGGGCAGACGTCGGCCACTGGGACTCCGATTGATTACTTGAGATTGAGTTGATTTCTGAGATTTGAGATTTGTACAGATACAGCTTTTTTCATGCACAGTTTTTTTTGCTCTTTTTTTTTGGGATGTAATGATTTAGGATTATTGTTACCTACTTTTTTTTTTATTTGATTTTTTTTTGCACACTCCCTTTATTTTTGGAATGTAATAATTTAGGATTTTATTTTATGAATGCAATGCAGTATGAATGCAATGAGCCTAGGTTTTCTTTTTTTGGCAAGGGTGTAGATGTTTGGTGTATGAACTGGTTTGGACAGGCTTTGGCTGGGACAAAATATTCCTTTGGTACAGCAGTTTGGACTGTTGCAAAGATTTTTCTGATGGGAGACAATCATGTCCACGCGGATGGGACAGACTTCTGACACTGTCCTTTAATTTTGCTTCAGATCTGGTCTCACTTTATTTCAAATTCAAATATCTTCTTCAACCACCAGTTCAAACAGCCATTTTCGGGGAGAAGGAGAGAAAAACCATGGAGAGGATTGTGAGCATGAGAAATCCACCCAAATTATCCCAAAATTCTCAAATGCAATTCTTCACCAAGTTTAAAGAGTGGTCTCGGGAGATTATGCATGAGAGGAGGTCATTCTTTGAAGAAAGGTACAAGGTGAAGTGCTTATGGTCCCTCAAGGAATTGGTTCTGGATTATGAGCTTTTGAGAACTTCTTCCTCGTTCTGGGACACTAGAAGGCATGTCTTTTGCCTTTCTTACAATGAGGTTGTTCCAACCGTGGAAAAATTTCGGGCTTTGCTTGGTGGCCCGGAGGTGGAGGAGATAGCGGTTCCTTTGCCTGGAGGGGCTTCTTTCGTTGACAGATTGTGCAACCTCCTTCATCTTTCCCCGGAGAAAGCGCAAGGTATGATCTGTGGTCCCGATCATTTTGATATTTCCGGTCTCCCTAATAGGTTTAGGGGCTTAGGCTTGCTTGACGATGAATATTGGGATGCCTTTGAACTTTGCATGTTTGGGACCTTGTTCATGGTCTATTCTTTTGGGATCTGTCATCGGTCTCTGCTGGATGTAGTCGTTCATTGTCGCTTGGGAAGAAATGTTATACCTTTGATCTTGGGGGAGACTTTCCATGCTCTCGATAGGCTGGCTACCGGGAGACGGTATATGCACGGGGGTAGCCCGTTCCTCTTGACTCTGTGGCTGATGGAGCGCTTGGGGATTCTTCGGGAGACTCCTGATATGATCAAGCCTTGGACATCCGCCAGGAGAGGGGTTGCTGTAGATTTTGATGATCAGGGCTCATGGGAGCGTTGGATGGCTGGTCGCCAGACAGAAGATATCAGATGGTCGTGCCTTGTTGGCGGGTGGAGACTCGCAGAGTGCTTCAGACGGGTCTCATGTGGTCATGCTTCCTGGGGCTTTCTCACCAGCCTTCTATATTCCGTCCTTGGTTCTAAGACGCTTCGGCTTGGAGCAGTTCCTTTGGAGGACTCTGATGATATAGCCACTAGGGTGGTGGCTCTTGTTTCTATGGATGATCCTTCGGTGTTTTCCTTTCTTTCCCGAGCATGGAGGTATGACGTCTTTCCTCCTCGGGTTATCCTCAGGCGTCCGAGACCGGTGTTCCTGACCACTTGGTACCTGGATTGGTACGAGAGGCATTTGGGAGAGACTCAAATGGCTATTTTGAGACGGCGTGAGGCCATTGTGGGTGCGGAGGACCTGACAGTTTCTGAGAGGAGGAGGGCCGAGGCGAGGGCCAACCCTCATGACAGGAGCGGAGACGCTATGACCGACTATGAGGCTTATGTCAAGAGACAAGAGAGGAGGACTCCTACTTTACCAGCCCGGCTACAGGAGATGAGAGATAACGCTAGGGCTACTAAGGCCCTGACAGAGGCTGGTTTGATAGATCCTGTTCCTATACCTGCAGCTTGGTAGGAGGAAGACCGACATTTTTCCTGTTCAAAAGAAGAAGACTCGAAGGGGGAAGAAGAGGGGAGAGGCCAGTTCGAGTGGCTTGGAGTGACTCTGAGGTTTCCGAGTATCCCTTTCTTGTCATGACAGACACATTAGTTTGATTATGTATCTTAATTGCCAGTTGTAGGAATGAATCGGGCTTAGACTCATCAAAAAGTTTTTAACTTGTAATGAATGTTTGAATTGCTTCAGAGTTTTTCGAGACGCTTTCATGGTCTGATCAATTGTATTGATGTCGAGTATGACTTTTATTTGTGCTTTAGACCGAACCGCTTTCCGCCGCCTACGTTCCCCTCATTTTGAGGAGCTCAGGTCTTCGTAGTTCAACCCGGTCCATTTTTTTTTTGTTTTTTGTTTGTGTTTTTTTTGTTTTTTTTTTTTTTTTTTTTGTTTTTTTTTTTGTTTTTTTTTTTTTTTGGTGCAACCCCGTTTTTTACCTAGGCCGCCCTTTTCGGGTTTTCAACCTAGTTGGGTATTACTCTTTTAGCACTCTTTTTTTTCTTTTTTTTGTTTCTCTTTTTTTTGTTTTACGCGTAGTATCTGCGCAGCCTTGTCACCATTCACCGGGTGTACAAAGGGATTTCCGTCGAGGTCCGCAAGTTGCATGGCTCCTCCGGAGAAGATCTTTTGGACGACGTATGGCCCGACCTGCAGCTCCCATTTGCCGAGGGGGTTGATACGGACCGGGGCTTTTCTTTCAAAACGAGATCCCCTTCTCGGATCTCCCGATGCTTTACTTTCTTGTCAAAGGCTCTGGCCATTCTTCCTTGGTAGGCTCGGATGTGTTCCATTGCTTTAAATCGGCGTTCATCTAGCAGGGTCAATTCATCATGGCGACTCTGGAGCCATTCGACCTCGTTGATCTGGCTTTCCAACAAAGACACCTGAGCGAGGATTTCTAGCTCGATTGGGAGTACGGCTTCCATTCCGTATGTGAGGGCAAACGGTGTTTCCCAGCCTGCCGTTCGACCGATGTCTCCGTAGCCCCAGAGTGCCAGTGTAACTTATCGGGCCAATCTCCGCCTTGGATGCCCATTTTCCTGATGATGTTTTCCAAAGTCTTGTTTGCCGCCTCGACGGCTCCGTTGGTTTGGGGCCCGTAAGGAGATGACTTGTGACGGGTTATTCGAATTCTCGCCAAAGAACTCCGTCACATTCCCTTCGAAGTGGGATCCATTATCTCGAGATGATTTCGCCGGCAACCCGTATCGGCATATGATGTTCTCTTTGATGAAGAGGGCAACTTTCTTTGAGTTGAGGATCTTGTAGGATTTTGTAAGGCATCCTTTCCAGTTCCTTCGAAGAAATCACCAATCTGCGTCTCTTTAGGCTCTTCCGCAGTTCCCAGATTCATACTCGTCAAAATCTCTTCGACAGCTTGGGCTCGATTTTCCTTTTTTCCGAACAACCTGCTTAAAGATTTTTTTTGTTTGATTTTTTTTTATTTAATGTGTCTGCTTCTTTATCTAATGAATTATTATTAATTTTTTTTATTGATTTATCATTAGTTAAAGTGGCAATCAAGGGATACTCAGAAAAGTTCGTCATTTCATTGAGAATGAAAAGGAAGTACAACACTTGCTACAGACTCGTAGTCTTCAGGCGTAAGGCCATCGGACGAACCTAGAGACTCGACCTTAACAATGAAAGACTCGGAGGACTTTTTCTAGATTGACAAAAAGGGGTGGGGGACCAATCCAGGCTTGGTGATCATTTGTTCTTTGGTCGCGGAAGGGCTTGAGAGCATTGCTGTCAGTGACCTCCCGACTCGGGAATTATACTGTGCTCCTTCCTCGATTGTCGCTACCATTTCTTTGACTGAGCTGAAATCAATCAGGTCTGGCATATGGATCTCTTCCCCGAATAACTATTGCATAATCGGACCATCCCAATCATCTGAAAAGACTTCTGTGGCTTTAGCTTTCAGCACGTTCAATTCAAACTCAGGTTTCGGACCTTCCTGGGCAGTAGGAATTGTGGTTGTGAGTTTCTCGAACTGTTCCACTAGGCTTGGCACGCCTTTGAAAGTGTACTCACTCTTCATGGTAGTGGTAGCCCCGGGTATCTTGGGTAGGTCCAGAAACATTCTACGGACTGGGTTAGCTTTGGCTCCCCTGAACTTGTTGAGGCTATCCTGTAGCTTCAGCCACCCTTCGTAGGAGTGGGCTCGTGGATGTCACCGGGTTGTGTGGGACCCTTGACGACGTAGTCAGCCAAATTGGGACTGAACGGAAGAGATTTATGGTCGTCGACCGGGACCCTTCCCGTGGCAGCCTTCAAATCTTTTTTCCTTTTGCAAAGTTGTCCACTGAGGAGGCCTCATATCCCAGGCCATGGCGAGTTTTCTGTCCTTTCACCTCGATGAGTTTGTGAGTTCCTTGTTGGTGCTTTCCCAGACCAAGGCCAGGTAGATAGCTCATTTTTCTCATCATTTTCAAGACCGGAGGGATTTTATCCCGGGTGATTGTCAGATCTATGTTGCAAACTTGGGTCTTTGGAGGCTCGACCGTGAAGCCTGTTAGTATGAGACCTTCCTCGTCATGTTTGATTTCCAGAATAGGTATTCCACCTGTGTCCGTGCCCTCCAAGGTGACTAAATCCCCGTAAATGGTCGTCAGGTCCCCATTCGAGACGAATTTCACACACTGGTGGAGGCTTGAGGCAACCCCTTTGACCTGATGCAGCCAAGGCCTTCCCAATAAAGCATTAAAAGTGATCGGGATGTCGATAACCTGGAATTCCACAGGTATCAATTTCTGGCCAAACCAAAGGTCCAAGGTAGCGACTCCAAGGACTGCTCGAGATGTTGAGTCGTAAGCTTTGACTGTGAGGGAGGAAGGCTTCAAGTCTGTAGTCTTGATATCAAGCAGGCTCATGATCTTTGCCGGAAGAATGTTCATTCCGGACCCATTATCAACCAGGACCCGAGGAAGGCGTCGTTCATCCAATTGGACTGTGATGAAGAGAGGCTCGTTATGATCAGCCCCAAATTGAGGGAGGTCGAGATCTGTGAAAGTGATTATGTTCCCGTAGTGGATGTTTCCAATCAACTGTACCACGTCATCAGGAGTAGCATCGATAGGGACCAAGGTGCAGGCTAGGCTTTCTTCCAGCTTTAGCTTGTGGGGATAGGATGAGGTGAGCGGGGACCACGAGAGAGATATTGGCCTCGTGTTTGCTTCAAGCGGGTGAGCACGGGGTCCTCTTTTTTTTCGGGGTTAGGAGCTTTGGGTCATCTTAGCATAGGGGCGGCGTGTTCTCCCGGGTGCTTGATCTGTGGCCTTCTTATACTGTTTGGGATTTCCTTGGAAGATTTGCCGGATCGGGTCAACGAGTTAACTTCCTCATCGGTTGCTTCTTGACTGGATTTCTTGAGTCTTTGCTAAGGTCAATGGGGAGCCTTTTTGGCTATTCGGCCACTGGTTACGACGGAGTCTGGCAACAGTGAGGGTGAGCCGTATGCGGCTCCTTCTGGGCGGCCCTTATAAGCGCTTCCCAAGTCACGGGCTTTTGAGTGCGGGGTCGTGTTGTTGCCCCTTGTATGGCCCACGAGCTAGGGCATCCTCCGATTCGCTCCCATAGTCTTGCCTTGCTCATAGTTATCATACAAATAAGAGTCGCTATTGTCGGGGCTCGGCGGCTTTTCGATTTCATCCCGGTATAGTGCGGCCATTACGGTTCCTTTATGTAATACTCGAGTTGGAGATGATTATAGCATTACGTGTGGGAGGCGCATCCGTATCATGCCGGTTTCTAGGACTTCTCGAAAGGCGACATACATTCGGGGAAGGTGACCTCTTCTTGGGTAACCACGACAAGGAGTGTTACTTTGTTAGGGTGGATTTGATCTAACCATGGTTATTTTCTCATTTGGGCGGATGGGAGTTAGTTTCCCTCTCTCTATCGGATCTTCGACTATCGGCTGGATCGGACGCTGAAAACCCTTTCCCCAAGCATGATAGGCAGTGTTGAATTCTAAGACATCCACGTGCTCGAATCCAGGAAACTTCATGGCCTTCATGTCCTCGGTTTCATATTCGTCTTCCGAAGTGTCTTCGTCGTCGCTTCTTTGACAACCAACCATTGTGCCTGGCTCCCGTGGGCTCATTTCGGCAAGATTGTTCAGTTGTTTCGGATGCGGGGCCTCGGTTGACTCTTCGCTCTCGTCATCATCATCGTCGTCGTCATCGGAATCATCTTCCCATACTACGGGATTTCGGCGGAGAGGGAACGCCCGATCAAACCCGTTAGGGGAATATGGGTGCGTGCGGCCACGAAAATTGTCATATGCTCCCATTCCCGGAAGTGGTAATTGCGATTCGGCTTCTCCTCCCGAAGCTGGGGAAGAGTGAGAGGGGGTGGCACGTATTTGACACCGAGTAGAATGTAGAAGGATTCTTCCTCCTCTCGATTCTTCGGTTTCACTTTGCCTTCGGGATCGTATTCGAGCTTCTCCAATAGCCGGTTTGCGAAGTGTACTAGCTCCGAGATGTTCTTCGGCTTCTTTGCTAATAAGCCCCGATACGAGCGCCCGTCTGAAGCTTTCTTGCTCAATCTTTCTTGGCTTGCTCTAACCATCTTGTGTAAATGGTTCTTTCATGTTTTGGCCAAGACAACCCCGGCTCTTGATGTCGGTTTTCCCTTCATCCGAGAAATAGCGGGCCTCGTATTTTTGCAAGGGAAATCTCTCGACATGAGACCAAGGTGGGTTGATTCGTTCGATATCCTCAAAGTGAGGGAATCGAACTTAGGATCCTCGACGAGGTTGGCCACGGGTATTTGGGGACCTTCATCGGCATCTTCCCGGGCATGCGAAGATTCTCCGCATTCAATCATGTTTACACGATTATGGTTCCTTGGCGGGGGGATTTTTGGCTTTGTATTAGGCCGCCCCGGGGGCCTTCAACATTCCTTGCTCTATCCCGGCCCCTGGATTGCCTTTTTCGAGTAAAGCGAGTTATACATTAGATGTCCATGGGCTTGATGAAAAGCGCAATACTTTGTAGTATCCACGGGAGCATTCGGATTCTGGGTTGGAAATTCTCCAGGCCGCGGCAAGCCTTCTTTCACCGAGTCCCCTAAAGATGTCATTCGGAGGCATTCCAAAGTTTTCGAGGTTCATGACCCGTGATGCAGGCTCGGCGGTTTTACGGGAGCAAAAGGAGTTGTGTTATTACATTCTGTCCCGCATAGTTAATCATCTCTTTGCCTTTAGCGGGAGCTTGAGGCGGTGTTTGCGGGAGGAGCCCGATATACGTAAGCGAGTGCGACGGCCGGTTGCGGAATTGTAAGCCTTTTCAAGCTTAGGCTGCGGAGTTAACCATGGCCCGTAAGTGCTGAGTACGGGGAAGTGGCGAGGAGGCTCTCGGATGTGGTTTCGAGGCATGGCTGGAAGATGTCCGGTTGTTCCTCTTCGGAAGGAGGGATTGCCATTTCAGCGAGTTTCGAGATTCCACCAGCTTGTAGAAGTCCCAACATTCTCGTCGGATATGCTGCTTTGTTGTTTGTAGGTCAACCCTATTTGTTTCCCACTCCAAGTTGGCCTTATATTTCTCTGTGAAGGCATTGGTAATCTGGTCCCATGTAGCCACGGCCGGGTTTCAAACGGAAGAACCACTTTAAGGCCTTGGACTTCAAAGATAGGCTGAAATAGTCGACTAGCTGGCGATTGGTACATCCTTTGGCCTTCATCGCCAAGGTATATGTGTCCAAATGGGTTTTTCGGGCATGCGGTACCATCAAGAGGTCAGTTAGGCATCACGAATTTGTGGGGCGGGGAACAATGGAGTCGGGTCCGTAGGCCGGAAGGCGAGACTTCTTAGCGGTCAATTCGGCGATCTGCGCTTTCATTTCCTTGTGTTGTTCCATGAACCGGGCCGGATGAGGGTCTTGTGGCGGAGCCGTGGCATTCAAGCTAGTGGCTGAGCTAGAGAGAGGAGCTACCGGCGGCGGGCGAGGTGGAGAGAACGGCCGATCCGGGGACGTAGGTGAAAACTTGTCCTTGGCCCAGTTGCCAGGGAGCATGAGTAGGAGCACAGGCGAAGGGATAGAACCTTGCGGCTGCTTTGTTGATTTTCAAGCGGCAAAGTAGGTGGAGGTAGCCCCGATGTAGCCGGATAACTTGGATTTCCAGAATGGGGCCCATAAGTAGGCTTAGATGTGCAGGCTTGTCACTGATTGTTAGATGCATGGTTGGTGAGGCGAGGTGTATAACCAGAGAGTGCTGCGGTCTGGTGATTCGGATGACAGGATGGAGGCTTGGTAACCCATAGAAGTCGAGTGAGGAACGGATTTGTGTGAGGAGCGGTGAACTAGTACTATTACGAGGAGGGGCTCCTGAGCGTGGCCCCGAGAACCAAGTTGTGGCGGCATTCCGAGCTGTTTATTCTTTGTGAAGGTCCGGATTGATCGGTTCCAAAGCGAGGTGGCATTCCAATTTGTTGGGGCATTCGAGATAACCCCAACCATGAGAAGACATTCCGTGACTTTGTCCCAGCTGAGGGGCGTGAGCGATTTGTGCCGTCGAGGTGCATGGATCCAGTGGTACGTGGTTGGGGAGCTGGGTGACCCGAAGACCGAGGAGCATGGGTTACGGTAGTGGCACCATAGGAGGTGGGTGGTGGCATCTGGAGTAGTCGGGCGGCGAGAGTGGGGTTGGCATCCTCGTCTTCTTCCACGGTGAAGGTGCCATCGGGATTGAGGGTGGCGGCCAAGCCGTGGCTCTTAATAGCCTCCGTAAGGCCCTATTCAGTGTGCTTCTGTCGTAACCTCATACATTACGCTAGCGATTCCCTTTGTTGTTAAATGCGAGGGGTCCGGGAGGCGGAGTGACGTTGTCCCCATCATTACCGGCGTGCGGACATTACGAAACCGGAGTCGGAACAAACGGCGAGGCGATGACGCGCTTGACTCTTCCCGACTAATCAAACGATGACCGGTGTCGGAACCAACCTTTGTGAGGAGGCTGCGGGGAAAAGGCACGAGGGTTCGAGATGTGCAGGAATGAAGGAGGGTAGGTGTTTGGGCTTTGGGCTCATGCAACATGCGGTTATTTGTTCACGTTTACTTAAAACATGTTTTATTAACCTAATCGGTTGGAAAAGATTGCTCTTCTTTTTCGCAAACTACTCTGGATCTGGATCGGTGGGCCCCGTCACTACGTCTATAAGCCCCTCGTATTCCACCGTATTTCGACCTCCCGGGGTGGACGGCCCCGGGCGAGGGTCCTATAGGGCAAGCGGGTCCCACCGGCCGAAAGAAAACGATCCTAAAAGTCGGCGGGTAATCGAGTCTTAACGAGCATTCGATGTAAATTACGAGACAAGGCGCGTCAAAGTCAAGATCATGTCAGGAGCTCGACGAAAAGTCGGCATGATTTGGGTGATAAATGTCCACGATTGATCTTGACTTGTCGTCAATTAAGCGTAATTAGGCATGGAATAATCATTAATCCTTGATGACTCGGTGTCAATCTTTGGGAGTCGATGTATAATTTGTGCCGGTCGAGCCAGAAGTCAGCGCCGGTCAATATCTTGGTCAAAGTCTGCGGCGAAAAACCGGCGAGAACTTCGGTGATTAGGGTCCCGAAAGATATTGAGTCGGTATGCCGACAAAGGCTTGAAAGGAAAGGTCTATACACGAGACGGGGCATGACACGAGACCAAACTAAAAACCAAGCGGGTCTCGGACAAAGTGTGTCACGGACAAGTGCATGGTCGACACGAGGCTCCATGGGATGTTTGGGTAGTCACATGTGCTTGCACCGAGAGGCGTAATAAGACCAAACGGGCCGCGACAAGGATTTCCCCGGGTTAGGGACGTGAGTGTGCGGTGTACGGTCACGTGCGCGTAGTGTGCAAGCGATCTATATTCTTTTACGAGTAAAATAGAAATTTTTTATGTGTCTTAAAAAATATGATGCATGATTTTTTTTGAAAGTTTTCTTTTTTTGAAAATTTTTTTTGAATTTTTTTGAAATTTAATGAACACATAAGCACAAGAATTCCGACAGTTAGGGACATGATTCCGACAGTCAAAATTTTGACTTTTTCCGAGGCGGCCGAAACAACACGAAAAATGTGCAAAAATCAACACACACAACAAATGATTTTTAAAGGCGGGACGGAAGCTTGACCCTCAAAAGCTTTCTTCTTTTTTTTTTTGAAAACAATGATACCGGTACGTGGGATTGTTAAACCACAATTTATCCCCGACTCGTGTTAGGAGGCGATAACGGGAAGTTTAATGGTTTCCACCAATATACCAAATATCATTTTTTTTTAGAAAAAGCTCATTGTCCCAGCGGTCGCCCTTTGTGATGATGTGCCATTCGCGGGAAAATTCGATTTTTCGTTTCTTTGAAAACCAAATAAAACCGGAAAACGGAGTCGCCACGCCATTTTTGTTTTAAGGGCCAAAACTTTGAAAAATGCCCGAGATTAGAGATTTGGGTTCGGAGGTCATGTTACACGCCGGGAAGGACGTTAGTGTGCACCCGGAATGCCTCGTAAAACGAGTCTTCCAAGCTGAAAATCATTTGTGTGTGTGTGTGTGTGTGTGTTTTGGCCAAAATAAGTTGAAACTCAGAAAAGTAAAAATTGGGAATTCTTTATTAGACTTTGGTCAGATCCCATGATTTTTGGTGTGATTTCTGGGTAGAGTTTTGGTGCTCAAAAGATTTTGGAAGTTGAAGAGCACTTCTGCCAGAATGAAAAAGGCAGTGGACACTTGATTTTGAAATGGATTTAAGGGCTTCAAAACTTCATAATCTGAGAAAACTCAGAGAATGAAAGTTGTTCCGAACACCTCAAATAAGATTTCTGTGAAAGAATTTTTCATTTTGGAGAATATTTGAGGAATCAAAACCTTATGGAAATCTCAGATATGAGATCTGGACTCCCAGAAACTGGTGATCTGACCTTCAAAAGAAAATTTGGAAAAGGGAGTTTTACTCACGCAAAAAATAAAGTAAAAATATGTCTGGAAAGCTCTGGATGTTGGCTACAAAAAGTGTTTTGTAGTCAACACCAAATTCTAAGTTTATCTGTGTCCAAAAATTTAGACCATGGACTGGGGCCTTAGAAAATTGCTACTGGACAGCAACTTCTCAAGAAAGAAAATGTGGTTTTAAAGGGGTTTTGGCATCCATGCTTGTCCCATTTCCCTAGGTTTTGATTAGTGATCACTTGACATTTTAGTGGTGAATCAACTATATCAAACCATCCTTAAGAATACATTAGGACTAAGCATTTCATTTGCTTGGGAAGGGGAATTTTATCCTTTGAAAATGAGATTTGATGTATGAAAATGATTTTTAGGGTTTTTGAAAATGTGTTTTCTTTGGAAAAAAGTAAGAACACTTTGAAAATAATGTTGATCCTTGTAGAAGATCATCCATGGAGATGAACTTCCATGGTGATCTTCTTGGATCTAAGACAAGAAGATGAATGAACTACATTTTGTAGCTTGAAAATGCATGCATTGATGAGAGATTTAGAGTAAGAAGAGGGAGGTTATACCTATCTTCTTTGTGTTTTGGAGCTTTGGCTTTGAATGTAAGAGTGTTTGAGGCTTTGAATATGATAGTGAGTGAGTGAGATTTGGGAAGATAATCAAGAGAAAGAGTGACAATTCAAGGGAATTCTCACTATTTTCTCAAATATTCGCCAAAGGTGCAAGCGTGGATTGTGTTCTCTCTCTCTTTTTTTTTTTGAGGCTGGAGGGCTTAATTTATAGCCCTCTGGAAAATGCAAAAAGTCATCCGCGCGGATAGGATTGTCGGCGTGCCTTTGTTCATTAATTACGGCTTCGGGCTTTGGACACAAGGAATAATCTTTTGAAAATTCAAATTAAACAGCCAGTTTTTGTTCCAGCCATTTCTATTTTGGTTTTTCTTATTTCTTTTGCTTTTTTGATTCCTTTCCTTGGTTTATCCTTAAATAACAATGCCCACTTTGCCCTTGCTTTGTTAGAAATGTTAGGAATGTTAAATTGTTAGGAATGTTATAACTTTAGATTAATTTTCTAACGAAAATACTAACAAGCTCAAATTGGAGCACTTACAATGAAAATGTTGCAAGGGCCTCGAACCCCAATTCCCAAGATGAAGGGATCTTGCAGTTGAGCCAGTGTAAGAATCGATGGTAATTGATTATATTGGCGGACCGCAGTAACAAAAGAGGATGGCAATAGGAATATGCTCATGGTCGATCCGAAAGATGAGCATACGCCCCATAGCCCTCAGAGTGTGAACTTCCTGCCACGAACAATGTCAGGAGTACAAAGACCTCCATTGCTAATGGCTGGTTTGGAAGGCTGCCTTAGAAAGGGAATGTCAAGGAGCTCGAAGTTTACGGAGACTCGGTTCCTACGATCATCAACCGGGTTTCCAACAGAATGGAAGGCTGTGGATCCTAATATCTGCGGTCTGTGGTATCATGCCCGTATGGAGGAGTTGGAAGTGGACGGTTCGGAGAAGTGACTTTCCACTACTTGCCAAGGGAAAAGAACATATTCGCGAGATGCCTACCCGGCTACTCTCATTAAAGCCTCAGTGGTAGAGATCCTGAGGAAAAGCCATAAAACCCTTCAGAGTGGGTAGAAGAGAAGCCCAGACCTTACAGTGTGAAGTAGACACAGGACACCGAGCCTATAAAGGAACACTTGGTACAATCAAATTTACCAGGTTCCTCAAAGATGGAGAGTCGGCTTTCGAGAGGCAAGAAAAAGGTAGACCAAAGAAGGCGGTCGAGCCAAGAGCTTGCAAGCCATGAAAGGTTGGCCTCCCATTAAGTCATTCTAGGAGGCAACCTGTACAAGAGACGGTACCAAGGACCACTCCTGCTTGTGCGTCACTCAAGAAAGGGCCAAAGAAGTTGATGACAGAAGTCCACGGATGTTCCCTGCGGTCCTCATATGAATGCGAGCCACGATGCAAGTGATCCTCGAGAATGGGTTACTCCTGGATTTCCATGGAAGCGGGATGCTGTCCGGCACGTCAGAGCATGCGACAAGTGCCGGCGGTTTGCGGCCTCAACCGTCGCTCCCGCCTCATGACCTGTGCGCATGGCGAGCTCCTTGGCCATTTGCAACTTGGGGTATTGACGTGATAGGGAAAATAGCGCCGGCGGAGGAAGCAATGGGCATGAATTTGTGCTAGTAGCCATCTGCTACTTCACCCGAATGGGTAGAAGCCAAGTCCTACAAGGTCCTCACCTCAGAAAGGTTGCCCAGTTTATCAAAGAAAACATAATGTGCAGATATGGGGTGCCCAATG